>BFEA01000168.1:1659887-1690504 GCA_003427395.1 Chara braunii | reverse complement strand
CGTCAGCTCGCCCAGCGCGCATGCGCTCGTACTTGATTACATCTGTGCCACATAGCCCCCTCGCCACGTAGTCCTATCGCGGAGAGAGAGAGAGAGAGAGAGAGAGAGAGAGAGAGAGAGAGAGAGAGAGAGCTCGAAGATCGCCATCATCTTTGTCATCGCCATCGAGCTGCTGAAGAGAGAGAGAGYTGCKATCATCGTCRTCATGGCCATCGAGCGYGCGCCAAGTAACACGCCACGTCAGCGCTGAGCCATCAAAATCAAGCAAGTCCACGTCAGCGCGCCCAGCGCGCATGCGCCCGTACTTGATTACATCTGCGCCACGTAGTGCTATCGCGGAGAGAGAGAGAGAGAGAGAGAGAGAGAGAGAGAGAGAGAGAGAGAGAGAGAGAGCCCTCGCCCACGTCGCCCTGTCGTGGAAGTACTGAAAGCGCAAATAAACAATACAATTGTCAGAGGGGCATTCCGCTCTATCCACATCTTTTAGGGGCATTTTGGCATATATCTCAACTTATGGCGGTATTTTGCAAATTATCCCATACACTTATTATAGCCTTACCTCTTCTCGGTAGTTTAATAGCAGGTGTGTTTGGTCGCTTCCTTGGTTCACGAGGGGCCGCCTCAAGTCTGTGCCTGTAAGTTTCAGTGGAGACAAAACTTCGTAGTTTTAAAACGAACACGCGCAGCTAAATGCCATAAAGGCTGCTTGTATCCGGGCTGGGTTGGTGGTGATTTTTATATGTATACTTTTACCACCAACGATAGAGAAAAAATACGATTTGACTCAGCCAATTTATGAAGATCATCTGTTTTTTCCCTAGCAAATCCTTGTTTTTTTGAAGCATTATGTAGTTCATCAGAACATTGATCTGGACTTATGTTTTTTTTTTTGTCAAACGTCGTCTCCAAGAGGTGCCTTCAAGAATCCAGCAAAGAGCAAAGGTTTCTTGATTACTCTCGTCGTCTCCAAGAGGCGCCTTCAAGAATCCACAAAAGAGCGAAGGTTTCTTGATTACTCTCTTTGGTATAATGGATAATTGTGGCCCGCTCTGTCCACGCACCTAAGCGGCGTTTGATATTTGCTCAACCATAAAAACTTGAAACTTGCCAACCACCAATATTTTCTGGTCTCTCCTGGACAAGAAAATGTCAGCCCTCCCAGCCCTTTTGGTCCAGTAGTCCAGATCCGCAGTTTCGCGAAGTGTTAACAGCTTGTTTGGGACAAGATAGCTGGGCGGTCTCCCGTGGTGGAAGAGGATGGCTTCCCTGACTCAAAGCGCAGACACTTCAAACCAAAACACGGGGGAGAAGTGGATCAGCGTTATTGACAATGAAGCACTCAAGTTCTTGATTGATAAGACAAAGGTTCAAGGAATACAGACCACAGAATCCAAAAAACGGAGGGCAAAGAAGAGGAAATTATTATGTGGAAGTACGCAGAAGAAAAAGTGGCGGAATTGGATGATCTACACGAAAGACACGGAGTAGTTTTTAATTTCGCACGAAATGATGCAGAACTGCGGCCAGCTGAGAAGCGCAAATGGGTCATCGAAACAATCAAGAAAGAATTGAATCTAAAACAATCGGGAGAGACCTTCTCTTTGCAAAATTTGGGCAGAAACAACATTTTCGTACTGTTTATCAGAGAGGAACATGCTAAAACGGCAGATGAGATGCTGTCCAAAAATTGCAACGGTTCAGTCTGTACAATCACAAAATGAAAAAAAGTGGCTGCGCAGAGACAAAACCCAATATTTTTCGTCTCTTACAAACAGACTCTGCTAAAGGAAAATTTTTGGGTCCAGTTCGACAATATTCAACCGGGTTTCCACGGTCTGCTGGTGGATAGATTAGAAAGACAATACCCAGCGAACAGAATCCTCGAATGGATCCTGCCAATACCCGACTTCCTGGCCCCGCACTGCGGTTCCATGACCGCAGTGCTGGAAGTCAAAACGAACAACCCCCCAGTTTTTCCTCAAACCTGGAAACTCCAGATTGAAAACAGAATCGTGAAAGTCAAAGTGTCGACTAAGACTGCGCCGATCTGCTTTCGGTGCAAGGAACGGGGGCATGTGGGCACAAATCCAAATTGCCCCACATACCCAAAACAGTTGAAGGAGCGCAAACTCCTCCCCAATATGCTGGTTGAGGTGGAGGATGGCCCGAGAATCTGGTTCATTGCGGACAACAACTACAATGGTTGAGTATTTGATGACAACTTGGAGGAACCGAATTGGGTCTGACAGTACGCCGACATGGAACCATCAGTAAAGAAACCAAGCATCTTCCCCCTGACCGACAGCAGATGGCAGAAAAAAGTCACGAGGAAGGGGACATCCAACCCGTCAAAGATCAAAACTGATCCTCTAATCGACTCGCGAATAATCAGAGAAGAAAAAAACAGAGAGGATCTGCTTTGGGATTTGGACACGGTCAAGGAACAAGCAGTCCAACAATTCATCAAAGAATCAAACACCATCCGGAGCTGGCTGAGAACTCTGGAACAAACAACGATTCGCACGAGGAAAGGGGCCCAAACAGATAATACACCAACACTGGAAGATGTGGGGGACAAAGGAAACCAGGAAGGAGGACTCAAGAAGAGGAGGGCGACAAAAGTTGAAGAAAGGGAGGGAGCATCCACGCCCCGTACTGAGATTGAAGAGGAGGGCAAGGTTACAGATGCAAGGGGTACGGATTCTGAGCAGGGTGAGGAGGAGACGGGCAGTGAAAAAGGGTCTACACAGTCGCTGCAGTGGCTCAGGGAGTATGTGGATAAGGTGAAGAGGGAAAGGGAGCATGCCTTTGACATCCGAGCAGCGTGCGTGAAACACGCTGAGAGATCCCAGACAAGTGGCAAAAAAGGGCTGTTTGGGGGGGTGGGGATCCAATAACCAGTTTGACGCGCTCAGGAAGGTCAAAGATGAGGAACTGTCAGAATACACAGCGTTTCGCTATGCTGAAAAGAAAAGGGCAAGGGACCAGGGGCTGAAGGATAAAAACAAAATTGTTCCTGAGTCCAAAGATGAGTTCCAGGATCTGCATTCTAAGAAATCGAAATCAGGAAAGAACCAGAAAAAGAAGAATCCGGATACAATGCAAGCAGATTCCCACGAGGACTCAGGACGCACGCAGCTGGAAAAAGAAGCAACGGTTGTCCTGGCCCAAACTGACAAGCTAAAAAAGTTGAATGAAGTGTACGCCTCARAATTCATCACGATCTCACACATTGCCAGGGACCAAGCACCCTTGGTAGTGGAAACAGCTCGATCCTCTCGCCTGACGCTGATGAACATCCGCCCGCTGATCGCAGCTAGGTACATGAAAAAAATAGAGGAATGGCGGATTGCTACAAATGTTTCTTTCCAGATTCCTTGCTTCGAGGAAGGCCAAAATGTGGCATGTATTCTTCGGGAAAAGGTAACGAGAGACTACACTCTGGGAGTCTACGACACAGTACCGGGGATGGTGACCCAGACAGACTCACAGTCTCCCACAGAGTAAGAGGACACATCACCCCAACGATCAGAACAAGGGAGACATTCTCCCCAAGCCTTCTCGCCCCTGATAGTCAAGTTGTCGACGACGGCAAGCTTGAAAACAGGGATGAAATGGAGACCCTGGTTGACGGTAACAACAGTGTCATGCAGCGTTCTAGCAGGCCCATGTCTACCCGCGGAATTGACGACAGTTTCAGTTGCCCAATTGGTCAAGTCGGGTAGCCTGGAGGGGGATATACACGGGCATCTTCGAAAGAGCTCGTGAAGAGCTGGCAATGTGGAAGTGGTGGGAGCTGAAAGGACTGCAAGTAAGAGTCAGAATGTGCGAATACGAACTCAGCGAGTCGATGACGGAACACTTCCTTGCACAAATTAAAAGCTATTTTTTTTTTGCGACGCATTAAAAAGTTGAATATAACTTTTATTGCACCAAATGTTTATTGAATGCTCTAAAAAAAAAAAGCCATCACAAGAGCAGCTACAATAGAGAGACCAAAGCGGATACCAGTGAAGAAATTCTGGATGTGGCCAAAATATTCTTTCACGATTTATACCAGAATAAGACCCAAGTACCTACCCCAAGTCGTACATTGGAAGCAAAACAAAGGATGTTACAGTACCTGGAATGTGCGATATTGGCTGAACAAGCAGAAGAGTTGGACAAACTCCTATCACTAGAACAGTTGTTGCAAGCCCTCAAGAACATGAACAATGACAAGGCACCAGGCATTGATGGACTAACAACGGAATTATGGGAAAAAATCTGGCCTAGGAGGCGACCTTCTAAACTTCTACGGGGACAGCTTTGAGAAAGGGGGCCTTGGCAATTTACTCAGCAGCAGTGTTGTCACACTACTGTATAAGAAGGGGAACAAAGAGGACATTAGGAACTATAGACTCATTTCCTTACTCACCCTTCCATACAAAATTCTGGCCAAGACCTTGGCTCCGAGAATTATGAGAAAACTGATAAGTGCTTCCATATAAACCAAACGGGCTTCATCCCTGAACGCTACATTTTGGACAACGTGATGACCCTAAACGAAGCAGCTAACAAAGTCAGAGAAAGGAGAATAAACACACCCATTCTCTTTTTCGATTTTGAAAAATCTTATGACCAGGTCAATTGGTCGTTCATGGACACTACTATGGAAAGCATGGGATGGGACCAATTTTCGGGAAATGGGTTCATTTCTTATATAGTGATGCTTCCGGCTGCGTACAGATTAACAATTTTTCTGTCCAATAGCTACCCAATATCTTGCTCAGTGAGACAAGGGAGCCCACTCGCCCCTTGTATCTTCCTATTTGTGATGGAAGCCATCGCTTCTTTCCTGCGGAAAGACCCGTCTATCCACAGACTCCCAGAGGTCAATGTGGGGACTTCTCACCACCTCAGGTTCCCAACGGTAATATTGTTCGCAAACGACATGATGGTATTGATCAGAGCATCGGACTCATCATTTAAGGCTTTGTCCAAGGAAATGGAAGCATTCAGATTGGCTTCAGAAATGGAGATCAACTGGAAGAAAACCATGGGCTGGTGGCTCTCTGAGGAGCAAATTCCAAATCTCCAAGGGTCGGAGGCTGACATGTCCTGGGACACACCAGAATCTCCCACTCGTTACCTAGGTATCCTCATGACATGGGAGGGTCTGGCGCCCTAGATGGCGCAGAACATGCTAGCGAAGCAGCTGAACAAGTTAGGTAGGTGGGGGAATACATTTACTTTACTGCTTGGCCGGGTGTTGGTCCTCAACACCTCAGTTTTCTCCATGATGTGGTACATTGCGGCGGTATAGACAATCCCGGAAACTCAATAAAAGAACTAAACCGCGTAGCGAGAAACTATCTTTGGACGCGCAACCCCAACAAGGGAAGTTGTATTCCAAAGATAGCTTGGCAGTACATTACAAGAAAACCAATACAAGGGGGTTGGGGATCATCGACCCGAGGTGCGAAACAAAAGCCCTATAAGTAAAATGGATAGTTCGGCTGCTGACGAAACCCGAAACGGCATGGAACAAGCTTGCCCTAGACAACATAAGAGCTTTAGCTCCGGTGTCATCACCAGGTAACATGTCTGATCTATTATGGGTAATGAACAAGGAATGGTCATTGAAAAAGGTGAGAAGAAGAACCAGGGGGGAAATAGAGCAGAACATAGACAACCGCCAAACGCCGTATTGGGCGGCTCTCATCCGGATCTGGAGGGAAATAATGTTAAAACAGACCAACAGACCCAAATCAAGGGATGAGGTGTTGAGGCAGCCGTTATTAGGCAACGAATGGTTGAGGAGCGAAAGTGATGAACCCTTGTTCTTAAACCACAAATGGCTATCCTGGGTAAAAAATGGGGTCTGGACAATTGGACACTTGTGGAACGACGAAAAGAAAGAATGGGTATCTGAGCAGGAGCTAAGCACACGCCTAAATGGCTACCACAAAAGAGGTCCTAACCTACACTACATTACTAATTTTGTCCCTCAAGAATGGAGAGATGTGCTGAAGCAAGGGGGGGGATTGGAGAAGTGGTGAGTGGGGGGTTAAAATACAAGAGAAATATCCCTCTAGGGCCTTCCAATTCTCACATTTACAGCAAGGATCTGATACTCAAGCGGTATTCACTTCCTTTCCGATCACACACTCCACGAAGGGTATGTCGTCGATTATGAACATCAACGTGGAAACCACAGTCATGGAATAKTTTTTGCTCAGGAAGATAAAGAGTGTTGGGCACATGGCCGAAGTTCATCTTCAGGTTCGATACGGCAATCCAGAACTTGGAATTTGACCCGGGGGAGTGGGCGTGGAAACCAGATAAGAAGACAAACGTAAAGAGACTCACCCCCATACAGGACTACACGGTCAAACTAGGGTACAAACTCCAGTTAAAAACAAAAGACCCAGAGCCGGTGATCAAGGCCAGATGGCAGAAGTAACTAGGACAGGAAGTGGATAGAATCACGAAGATCCCGTGGAAAGTATATAAAATGATCAGACTAGTCAAAATCAGAAGCCTCCAATGACTGATAGTTTACGCGGCACTACCAGTCAATCAATGGCTTCATGTTAGGCGAAAGGGCTCCGTTCCTGACAGTTCTGATCAATGCAGGGTGTGTACGGAGAATGCAGTAGACGATGCAGTACACTGCCTAATCTACTACTATAGGGAGGCGACAGACCACTGGGCGAGAGCCTCGACTCTCTGGGATTCCTTTTTCTCTACCCCTTTCCCTGAACACCCCATCCAACTTCTCCTGCTGATTAACATCCCTCAACAGCCCCGAAAAGCGGAAAGGATTTGGTATGGACTCATCAGACAGGTGACCCTATAGGTCATATGGAAGGAAAGATGCAGCAGAACGATTGGAAGTTTCTCCAGCGCACGTGAGATGGTCTGGACGGAAACGAAAGTAATAATACACGCAGAGATCCTGAGCAGATGGTGGAAGATTAAATTATCTTGGTCGAAGGATGAAGAGCAGCAAAGGAAGGTTAGACGAAGCTTCAGCAGGACATGGCTGATAGATGGAAAAGTGGCTGAGTTACGGGACGATCGCATCCATTGGAAGGAATGGCACAACTCTAACCCAGGAAGAAACGTTGGACAACAGAGCACATCACACGGGCAAAGTTCCCTCGGATTAGAACTCTAAAGAGAAAGCTTCGGACTCAGACCACTACACTTGGGGAGCTGCAGTCGGGGTCAAGAAATACGCAAACGGAAGGCATGAGCGGGGAGGAGAGTTTTTAAAAGGACACTCCCAAACGAGGAACAGGGTTTAGGGTTTAGTGTTTAGTGCGACCTCAAGAGAAGGGAGAAGGCTTAAGGGTTTAGGGGATACGGAGACTTATGGGCAGAACAGAGGAGGGGGAGAGCGACATACAGAAATAACGAGCGAACTCTTCGAGGGGGAAAAAAAAAGAAAAGGAAGACGGTGACCCACGGGCAGGGCTGATGAGAGGGAAAGCACAGGCAAGTAGAAACAATGGGCGAACTCTTTCTAGGTTTATTTGGCAGAGCTGGTTCTTCAGGTCTGAGAGGAAAGAGTGAGTCAATCCTCCACCTATCGGGGAGTAATCAATGCGCATCAGGGATCCTCCGGCCATACGCGAGGAAGCGTGAGTTTTTGTAATGTAATGTAATACTTTTTCTGACTTACCGGTGGAATAGGAACCGGTCTGATGCTCCCCAGAATAGAAGGAGTCAGGACCATAAGGCCCTGATTAAAAAAAGAAAAAAAAAAATATCCTCCATAATGACCAATATGTAATTTCACCCCCATGGCTTTTATCAAAAGCGATATCATCTCATGCTATATTGCACTTAATTCCTTCTTATATACAGGGGAAGCGGTTCGATTTATATTTTGTAAATAAGATAGATGGTACCACAAAGTTCGCTACATTGACCATAGTAAACTACTCCTCGTCTGTTCCTGTCATAGCAGCACGGATTGCTATTCCTATCAAACTGTCTTCTGCAATTGGTGTATCAAGTATTCTCAAATTACCATAGTTTTCCAAAAGACCTTTCGTTACTTTGTAAGATCCTCCATACCATCGACACGACTTTCTTTGCCCCTTATTTTTCTCACCTGAATTTCCGCAGCTTGCCAAAACAAAATATAAACTGGGACAGGAGCAAAATTACATCTGTTTGTCCAGCACCACCATCCCTCTCTGTCCAGCAGGCCTGAGCCCCCAAACTATGCAGTGATCTGAACAATAGAGGTGGGAAAGGGAGTGGTGGTTTGAGAGGGTCTACTCCACAATTAAACTATCCTTCCCACGGCCACCCTCCTCGTACAATACCAATATGTTTGCAACAGAATTCTCGACCCTCATTTTTGGGCAAGCGTCTAAATGTCTTGATTCATGTGATTGGACTTAGTTTGTACATGGCCTGACGTCGGGGGTGTTTTTTTATTTATTTCCTTCTTCCCCCCCCCCCCCCCCCCCCCGTGGTTGTGTGAACAGAGACTTTGGTGTCCATGCAATTTGAGGGACACCAATGACGAATGACAACGGGGTGAAGATTTTGGTGTCGGTGCAGCTAGGGCCTAGAGGCACATCACCACAAAAACGACGACGACGACGACGACCAAGTCCAACCTTGACTGCCCCTGAAGAAAAACAAACCCACGAGTACCAACGAAGGTTGCAGCCGCAACTGCTAGAAGAGGCAACATCTACGACCGCACCAGCTGTGGAAGAAGTTCACAAGAGGAGTTCCCTGCACGGACGCCAGGCCTCATGAGCAAGCAAGACTCTCTCTTCGATTTTCTGTGTTACTGTGCTAATCCGTGCAGTCCTTTCTCGGTTGTTTTGGAAACGAACAACCACCCTCCACATATTGAGGCTCCACCATACTGGGCCTGCGTCGGACCTCGTTAGAATTCAGGGAGTTGAGAAACTTTGTCTGGGTTGGGTACTTGTGGTTTGAAAAATCTGGCTTGTCCAGGCCACGATTCTACCACAACCGCCCAGGCCATCTTCTAGAATTGTGTTCGTTACACACCCCGTGTACATGAGCCACTTGTACCAAGCCTTTTGGCCTGCCCTAGCAAAAATCCTTCTAACCTGGGCTGGCCAGCCTTCTCCCAACGCAGACAGCAGGCCTTTGAGGTGCATGTGCCACCCTCCGACATTTTAACATGGAGGCTGCAATTTTTATGTACCACCCAGGCAGCAAACAGCAGCAGTGGAAAATTCAGACACGAGAAGGTTTCACTGCAGTGGTTTTCCCAGGCCGAAGGACATTTGAGGCATTGCACCACAAACAATTTGTGGTGTACCCCCCACCTCCTTTTCAGATGTGGATACCAAGCCTTTCCACAGTCCCCTGTTAAACCACACCAGTACTTAGCCCAGCTATTGATGCCAAGCCTAAGACGCCCTGCACACCAAGTTTTGACGAACCATCCGCACAACTCGTTTTTTGATTTTTTTCGGCCGGCGGCCGCATGCCATCAGCCAATGTGGTTCGGGAACCCCCAAGCCCACAAGCATGGCGCTTTAACGTGCCAGGCCCGCAGTCAATGTTTGGGCCAAGTACAGGTGGTTCAAAGCCATGGTGGGGCCGCCTACAGCCGCTTTCCGAAAGTGCTTCCCAGCTATCTTGTCCCAAACAAGCTGTTAACACTCCGCGAAACTGTGGATCTGGACTACTGGACCTCAAGGGCTGGGAGGGCTGACATTTTCTTGTCCAGGGGAGACCGGAAAACATTGGTGGTTGGCAAGTTTCAAGTTTTTACGGTCAAGCAAATATCAAACGCCGCTTAGGTGCTGCCTGGACAGAACGGGCCACAATTATCCATTATACCAAAGAGAATAATCAAGAAACCTTCGCTCTTTGGTGGATTCTTGAAGTCCAGATCAATGTTCTGATGAACTACATAATGCTTCAAAAAAACAAGGATTTGCTAGGAAAAAAACAGATGATCTTCATAAATTGGCTGAATCAAATCGTATCTTTTCTCTATCGTTGGTGGTAAAAATATACATATAGAAATCACCACCAACCCAGCCCGAATGCAAGCAGCCTTTATGGCATTTAGTTAGCTGCGCGTGTTCGTTTTAAAACTACGAAGTTTTGTCTCCACTGGAAACTTACAGGCACAGACTTGAGGCGGCCCCTCGTGAACCAAGAGAGCGACCAAACACACCTGCTATTAAACTACCGAGAAGAGGTAAGGTGATAATAAGTGTATGGGATAATTTGCAAAATACCCCCATAAAGTTGAGATATATGCCAAAATGCCCCTAAAAGATGTGGAAAGAGCGGAATGCCCCTCTGACAATTTTTGATAGGCTTTTTTAGAAATTTATTATTTCATTTTAATTTAGGATTAATTTGGATGTGTATTTTATTCTCATTTCTTCCCAATTTTGAAGATGGTACACTCGAATTGTATTGTTTATTTGTGAAATACCCTTGGCTTCGGCCCATCTTTGCAATATACACCTGTGGGGTTACCATCCAACTTTGCTAAATCCCCCCTTCGGCATCGGCCCATCTTTGCAATATACCCCTACTGAGTTACCATCCAACTTTGCAAAATCCCCCCCTTGGCATCGGCCCATCTTTGCAATATACCCCTATGGGGTACCATCCGACTTTGCAAAATGCCCCGGTACTTGCCAACTTCTCCTAGGCGCTTTTGAGGAAGGCCAAGGCCCAAAACGGGGAGGTCCAGATTGCAAAGTTGCACACCCGCCTGACAGGGCCACAACACAGATTTCGGCCCAAGCGGGCATTCCGCTCTACCCATGCCTTTCAGGGGTATTTTGGCATTATATCTGAACTTATGAAGGTATTTTGCAAATTGTTTTGCATGATTGGGCCTGTTTAGCTTGAAATCAAGCTCGCTTGGTGAAAATAGTAAACACGACACACTTGAATCTATTCCTACAGGTTACCGGTTCACATCCGACAGTGAGCATACTCGCTTGGTGAAAATGGTGAACTCACTGACTAAAACACTTTGTCGGTTCGGACAACGACAAAGTGTCAGATTGTGAATTTAAAAACACGGCTTCAACTCCCGTTATTCGGCTCTTGCATATGAACTCTGGCGAGCCTAAATCCAACCAAAGCTGGCATCAAGACAGTTATTCATTCACTGAAGTCAATGAATCTAAGTTAATCGATTCAAATAACCACATAAAGAGTGAGTTGGGTACAACATATAAACAAAATATTGTTGCAACATAAGAGACTTTTTCTTCTGAGTTCTTCTGTTCCGAACCAGAGTCGATAATATATTTTACTATAATTCCCCTATTTACAATCTCTTTGGATGGGTCCCACGTGTGTGTAAACATTCAAAACAGCTTCCAAATAATGAGCTAAAAGCCCAAAAGTTTCACAGAATCGTTGTCAAAACCATCAGTACATAAGACTCCCTTTCGCCCTAGTGAAATAATTGACCCATCATCTAACTGAAAGGCCTTCTACGATTCAGACCCGCCGAGAAAGGCCAAGACGGTCAGTTTCAGAAAAGTCACAGTCGGGGACCTTAGCAGTCAAGTCCAACAGGCACCCGGCTAACAATCACATCCCAAGGGCAAAAGTCACGCCTCATAATGAAAAGTCGTATTGGAAAGTCACGACCTCAGGCAAAAGTCGTGTCCCAGAGGCAGGAGTCACAAACCCCAGTCAAAAGTCATGTGCCACAATCGAAAAATAGTGGCTCAAAGGCCCAAGCAGCAGCACACCAATGGAAATTCGGGAACAGTACCAGGCCTGACATTCGAAAGCAAACAGGCCGTGGGGATGTGGTACCGGAACCAAGTCAAGCCCCAAGAAGCAGAGGCTGGACGAGTTGAAGTTCAGTCCAAGACAAGATAAGGACTGGCCAGCCTCTTCATGAGACAGATTGCTCATTTGCAAGACGTGTGGAAGTGCTGGTGCACTTGTCCGCTATTGGGAAGAGCGGAGCACTGAGCCAGGGTGCTGCGCTAAGTGAGAGAGAGAGAGGGAGAGTTGGCACTGGCAGGGAGAAGGCAGCCAGAGCTGCACCAATGCAGAGTGTTAGTGTTAGCTAGTGGTAGTTAGTAGGCATAGCAGTGGGTGTATCCAAAGATCCTTTAGTAGTTAGTGAGTGTGCATGCATGTGGGGAGAGAAGACAGCGAGGACATAGCTAGAGAGAAGACCGGAGAGAGAGAGAGAGAAAGACACAGAGAGAAGAAGAGTTGGAAAGAAATACTTACCTGAGAGCTGACGCTGGTTACTGGTTACCTTTGTATGCGATGATGAGTGCTGGTGACTTGAACTCTTATTGCTCTTGTGATAATTTGCTGGAAGTTATAAGCTGCGCTATCTGGTTTTCGACTCTCTGGCATCCAGTGTGGAAACTCGTGTCATCTCACTTGTGCTTGATGCATGACTGCGTATGCCCTCATTGGTGATGAACTGTGCTGTTCATAGCATAACCATCAGATAGTGAATGAGAATGATGTAAGATGATTCAACCATCAATGTCGAAAAGCTAATTTATTTTTGTCATGTGTTATTTTATGAATTTCTGTTAGTTGAGTGAGAGCATGACTTTGAAATAACACTTTTGTATTTCAAGTTTCTACTTTTTTCAGAAGGTACCGAAGGTCATATTGCTTGCAGTGCACTAACCTTCCATAGGAAATATTCTTCTTGAATTTGAATATGTCGAATAAAGAATATTGCATTCTTGGATGCACACTCTAATCTTACGATTAGAGGGGACGCCTTTGCGAACCCCCCCCCCGCCCCCCCTTCTCTCCTTCCTCTCCCCAAAGCCCACAAGATGTGGCACATTAACGTGCAAGGCCCGCAGCCAGTGTATGGGCCAAGTATTGGAGGTTTAACGCCGTGGCGGGGCCACCTACAGGCGGTTTCCAAAAGTGCTTGCCAGCTATCTTGTTCCAAACAAGCCGTTCCCACTCCGCGAAACTGCGGATCTGGACTACTGGATGGAAACGGATGGCAGGGCTGGCAATTTCTTGCCCAGGAGCTCACCAGAAAATATTGGTGATTGACAAGTTTCAAGCCTTTCTGCTCATGCAAACATCAAACGCCGCTCAGGTGCCTGGACAGAACAAGCCACACCTCTCTCCTTCCTCTCCCCCCCCAAAAAAACTTCCAGCACGGCATCACTGTACTTGTTCTGGAGGGTTGGACCTGGACCTGCGGCCACCCGTCATCTAAAAACGAGTGAGACTATACCACATTCCCAGATTTCCTTGAGAGGCTCTGCTCGCATCCAGAGAAAAACACCCCTGCTTGAACCACGTTTCAGAGGTTCGCGGCTCCAACCTCAGACTATCGCAGAGTTCCCTGTGGCACACATAACATCATCATATACGTGCGAACAGGGGGTTTGCACCCCAATAAAGAAAGATAGTATACTGCACTGCAACCAGTAACTCTGTTCCATACGTTGCTGCCTTCATCGGATGCACGATGACCAACCGCTGCCCCCTTAGCCTATTGGATAGGTGTTCGTCCGAAAAGCCGTTGGTAGTGCGTTCGATTCTCGGATTGGACATGCAGCCCCAGAGAGATGCCCTCGCCTGACCTGGATGAAGGAGGGAGAGTGCTGCACAGCAGAAGGAAAAATGACGGCAGACTATATCGGGCATTGCTTCAGTATATCTCAGAGTGACTATACCATTCGACTCTTGAGAGACTGCTGTTCAAGAGGGTACCCTTACCTCACCAATACGAGTACATACAAATCCACAACCGGCCCATACACAGCAGGTCCATGCCAGTCGAAGCGCCACAAAAAAAATTGTTTGCCAAACCCGGAATGATCACCATTGCTCAGTTAAAAGGTCAGGCAGCGTAGCGCGTATAAAAAGAAAAAGCCTTGATTGGACTGGTGGTATACGAACACAAAAGGCAACGGTGATGTCAACCTGTGGCCAGGAGGCTGAGGGATCGGATAAGCATGCATGATGGAATACGAAGTCAATGATATAATGGTCGCAAATTGAAAAAACGCGGAGATCCTGGATCGTTTCAACATCAATTCTCCCCAGGGGCAATGGAAGCAGAGCCATGTTTCCTTGCACTTTTCCAGTCTTGAGAACCGCCCGACACCCTCCTCAGGAAAGCTCTCACAATCATTTGCAGTTTCATGTAGCTTTACAGCAAAACTCAATCTGGCTGACACACAGCGCACAGCCAGGGACTTCTGATCACCTGCTTGTCCATCTCCACAGGGATCGCATGGGTAGAGAGTAGAAAGAGAGTAGAAAAGCGGCAGAGCAGCACAGCAGGCCGACACACAGTATAGCCACGGGTAGAGAGCGGAAAAGGGTCAGAGCAGCACATTTGGCTGACAAATAGCATAGCCGGGGACTTCTGATCATCGGCCTGTCCATCTTACAGCAATTGCACAGGTAGAGTGGAAAAGCAGCAGACGAGTGAGGCGGGAAAACAATGCATTGCACAGTCCATGCAGCTGAATGGAACACACATGTTACCAAAAGAGAACATGGGCTGGGATCCAGATTACCATCAGATTAACACAATAAAGTTAGGGGCTTCACTGTTCATAAAATTCTAAAACAGGAAAAGCACTGACAATTGCCCAGGCGTCTGCAAAAATATAACCTTCATTGACTCTTCATGGACAAAACATAAATGCGGAGACAACTCACACAAAGCAGGATGAGCAATAGGCTCCTCTTTGGTGCTTCGCAGCCGAGGCCCCTCTACCCTTGTGTGCACACGCTGTCTCTTATACACATCTAGATGTGTATAAGAGACAGGAGAGAGAGAGAGAGAGAGAGAGAGAGAGAGAGAGAGAGAGAGACTTATCTGTCTACAATAGACGCACAAGGTCACCCTTCCCCTCTCGACCTTCTTGCAGTTGCAGGAAGCCTCTGATGGCATAATTAATGCCATCTCAAAATGGAACTCGTGTTACGTGTGAATTCCTCATTTTCAGACAAATGACATTCCCAAGCAACAAAGAAGAAAGGACAAAAACATTCAGCCCCAATCTGAACAGACTGGACCTATTTGGCGAGGACAAAAAAACATTCACCAAAGCCCCGATCTGAACGGACTGGACCTATTTGGTCCTCCGCGACATTTTAGGACATTTGCTACAATTGCAAAGCAACTAAACTTCACCTCCATCCCACCTTTCATCCCTCAACAAGCTGAAAATAATATCTTCCTCACTTTGCGCCTTTTCCCGTCTCCTGTTGATAATCTCACAAGCCTCTGCTTCTCCAAAGTTGCATCGAAGACAGCCTCCATGTTTTCGATCCTTCTGATGCCCCAACTGCTCTGACAGTCAGGCTACTCAGCACAGCGTTTCTGTCCCGGTGCTGGTCTCCTGATCACCCACACCCGTCACAGAGGCACTACACAAACCATCCCTCGAACAGGTTTCACCCGAACACCATGGAAGGGGGCAAGATGCACCGCTCTCTACTCTCAACAGGTCAAAAGTTGTTTACCATTCAAACTCACCGTTTGCCTGCATGGAACACACACAAAATCAGCGAACAAAGGCCTCATTAAATCCCCGATGGAACACCAGAGTACTAACCCGAAAGGTTTGAGCTCCGACGCATGTCCCGGTCATACACACCATTAAAATTACGTAAAATACTGGAAAAATACCACAGTTATCAGCGGTGGGGTTTTGGATCTCTTGCTGATATTTGTTTAGTAATCCAGGTAATTACAGACCTTTCTTTAGCAATGCATATTTAAGAATTTGAGAAATCTGAATTTGATCTAATATGCATCACATAGATTTATCTTTCTACAGTGTAGAACAAAGATGAGCAGCCATGGGAGAAGATCACCTTGATCCATGGATTTCCTAGAAGGCGCCTCTAAGGCGGATTGAAATGACACCCACAACTAATCCAAAACAAGACACTCGGTTACTCCGTGATCTAGTAACGAGTTTTTGTTTCAATTCTTAAAAAAGCAAATGCGCTTTTGACTCATCTACGTGGGAGTGTTTACAATATTCAGTGATCGCCCGCCGCCTGCTTGACACGTGGACAGTAATGCAGGCCCCAGAACGATGCCGGCATCACGTATCACCAGCTTACGAGCCACGCAGCGCGGGATGGCTTGCGCTGATGGAACATGCCAGCTTATGAGCAACACAGCACGGGACGGCTTCCACTGATGGAATACGTAGAAGCACCCATGCTCTTGCGAGCTACCCAGCACAAAAATATGTACAAGCACCTTTAACCATTTCTGATGAGATATATGGCTCTACAATTAGTCTACATCCTTTTTGGCTACTGGATTCCATGGCTTGCTGATTGGAGCAAAGTGTGTGAGAATTCCCGCATCTGTGTTATGCGTGTGTGGTGTGTGTCAAGTTGGACACTACAGCCTTGCAGGGGTGGGGTGGGTATCACGACCGGCATGGTTCCACTTTTGAACAGCATGTCCTGGCTGTAGTAGTTAAGAGACTTGGCTCTTGGGGCCGAGGTCGCTGATTCAAATCCGTGCTTTGCACGGAGGGCAGCCTAGGGCCCAGATGTACGGATCTATAACTACTGTGGAGGCTCCCGTGAAACCATGGGCAAGTCAAGACCCGTGTGTGTGAGTGGGCTAAGTACCAGTGGGGGTCAAGTGCTGATTGGAGCCAAGTGTGGGAGTATTGCCGGGCCTGTGTGAGCAGACGCTTCGCGTCTGCAATTCCGTGTGCTGTTGTGTTTTGTTGTGTGCGGTGTTGTCTGTGGTCTGTGTCAAGTTGGACACCACAGCCTTGCAGGAGTAGGGGATATCACAACCGGTATGGTTCCACTTTTGAACACACTGTCCACCAGTTCATGCCAGCCGGTACATGGGTCATATTACTTGACGAGACCATTTTGGGTTTAAACCACCACTTCATGCCAGACATTGGCCCCGGCCCCTTTCGGAGACCGCCCGGCATCAACTTATTTTATCAATGGCATGCAGGCCTCCAAAATTTTAGGAGGGGATCAATCGAACTCTCAACTTGGCTGTGGCCATGTACTGGTGCTTTAAGGCTGCTGCTTGTAGATGTGGTTTGGTTATTTCTTTTTATACGAGGAAGATCCTCACGCCTGGCCGGTCCTGCAAGCCCCGGATACCCGGGCGTGCCAAAAAAAAAAAAAACTTTAAAAAAGTGCTTTTTTTTCTGTTTTTTTGCGCTCTCCCAGAGCACCCCAAATCCGGGTCATTTCTTTTTTTGCGAGTTGGCTGTCAAGGGGCTGGGGGGGAGGGGGGTATAAATTAGTTTTAAAGGGGCAAAAGGGGTTTAAAGGGGGGTGCCTTAGCGTGATTCTGTTATTTTCTTTATCTCCTATTCTGTGAGGAATTCTAATGTGACCCTCATCCAAAAATTCGTTTGTACTGCAATTCTACATTTTTTCCGGAATTTTTTGAATTTTTATCAATTTCGTTTTTTGGCGTTGGGGCTGCAGGAACTCTGCCCGGGGAACATTGCCCGGCCGAGCACCCGGGTGTGTACCTAGGCATAAGTTGGGTGCCCGGTGCCCGGAAAAACAGCTGCAATACCCCGCCTGATATGCCCTGAAGTGGCCCTCCAGCCACACGCAGGACGCGACCTCGGTCTGAGGCAGCAAAGGCCAGGGGGAAAGATTCCCTTGTTGACCCAGCCCAGGCCGCCGGTCAAGACAGCATCAGGGCCAAGTGAAAGTCTGTAACAGTACACAATCCAGGCCCTCGGCTGCGAGTCAATCTGGGCCACCGTGAGTGGGAGACCTGAGGCAGGTCAACTTGGTCAATTACTACATGAGACCCTGCCTCCAGGGGGTCGACATTCAGTCTTGCCATGTTGCCTTGACGCTGGCTTGACGCTGGCCGGACGCTGGCTGTGTGATGGCACTGTGGACGACGACGTGGGACTGAGGTAGCATGCTGGCGCCTTCTCTACTGAGCGCCAGCCTCTGCTTATGTGGCGCATGCAACCTGTCTTCATTGCTGATGTGGCGCATGCCACCTGTCTTCATCACTGATGTGGCATTGGCCACACTATCTACATCGGGTGACTGGACACAACAAGGAGGAAGATCGGGATCTGTGGATGATTGAGGAGGTTCGGGATACTTACCTGAGGTGTCTCCAACATCTCCACGAGAGAATTGTGCCGTGTGGAACTTCAATGTGATCAAGATTTGTCAGGCTCGTTACTGGATACCGTTCTGCTGATGTAGAGGCGAGGGAAGCCCGGAGAAGCAGTGGGAATGTTGAGCTACTCTCTGTGTGGTCATTGATGATTACTTTCTCTTCCACCTTCAACTCTGTCTATTCCCCCTCCACTCTCTTCGTCTACTGGAAACGAGACATTGTATCAGAGATCACATTCATGATTATTGGGGGCATTGTTCAGAGTTGAGTTACTTCGTATTTCGACATCTGGCGAGTATCTTACAGACTGGGTTCATTACAATTTGGTGTCAGAGCAGGCCTTCTTCGTCGCAATCTGCTGTCAGGGGCCACGTGGCACCCACGTAAGCGGGAGGTGCCGCACGTGCGTTTATAAACGCACGCGCTTAATATCGCGAGTCTAGACATTGAGTGCCAAACGTGCATGCAGCCCCCCTTGAAGATGATGGCGTGGACACTTTGAAGAGGACGCCGGCGACATTCTTATGTGGCGCTTTGTTGCTGTGGCATTGAAATACGGGTGAGAGTATCGTTGGCAGCACGCTGACGTGGTGCTGGTAGACGCGCGCGCGCGCGCGCAAGAGAGAGAGAGAGAGAGAGAGAGAGAGAGAGAGAGAGAGAGAGAGAGGATATTGGGACAGCTGACGTGGCCCGCTGCCTACATGGCATGGGGTAGGGTTGCTGACGTGGCATCCTGCTATTGGCAGGGCATTGTCTGACGTGGCACGTACCTGTGTTGCAACTTACCTGCTGACGTGGCTCTCCACACTCCAGCAGTGTTCCTTCGATCTGACATGGCATACCAATGTTGGATGAGTTGGCATTCCAAGCATTGCTGACGTAGCATCCCTCCAGAAGGCCGTGCTGGCTCTTGACGCTGACGTGGCACATGTGCTGCGTTGGCATTCCAGGGGTGACACATGGCATGTTTGGCACGCTGCTGTGGGTGAGGTGTTGATACTTCCACTTGTGTGCTGGCAGGTGGTACAGCTTCACGATTTGCTGTAGTGCCACGTACCGGCCTTTGTGTCTGGCTGCATTGGCTCTGCAGATAGTACAGCCGTAGAGGCGAGAATGCTGACAATTGATTGTTGTTGATTGTGTTGGCTGACTTACTTGTCTTGGGTATTCTGTGGTTGTCTTGCATACTCACCTGTGTTGTTGTGTCTTGATCACACTGGACGTGGCTGCGGTACCTGTGCACTCTCGTTAGGAGGTCATCACACATAGGACAGAGCAGAAGTTAGAAGTAGATAATAATAGAAATCTGTTTCTTTTCTATTTTCGTTGCTATTTCTTGCTGTTGAGATTTTGAGTGTGGCCGTGGAATTTATTTGTCTTCTAATTATTTATTTTGCGGCAATCACGTGCTGGAAAACATGACTTGTCTCTGGAAATGTCTGTGTGCCTCCATTCTTACAAGATACATTCCTCTCTTCGAGAGCTTATTATATGGCACAATGTGTTACCTATCTACTTCTCCAAACACAATATCCTGAGTACCTATGATAGTAACCACATCTGCGAGCATGTGATGTTTCAACATAAAATCAAGCCCTTGTAAATCAGCAAAACCAGGTGCTCAAATTTTACAACGATAAGGACGATTGGTTCGTCTATGCTGACGAAGAGGGAGAGGTCTTGAAAACCCGTGGTCAGATAGATGCGAGAATAGGCCTTCTCCGCCAGTTGCTCTGCGAGATACATGGAGCCGGGTCAGAATCTGAACGGCATGTTCACAGACAATTCAATCTGCTTGCTGCAGAAGATGAACTGAAGGCCGCTGAGACTGACATTCAAATGCTGGAAACCGATAAGTGAGTCGAGGAACTCATCAGGCAAGGGCGAATAGCCCTTGATCATTATATTGCCGAACATCTGGAGAAGATGGACAAAAAGAGAACAGGGGGAGGAGGAGAAGGAGAGAAAAAGAAAGAACCAGAAAGAAATCATGGAGGAGAACGTCAAACAATTAGAAAATTCACTTAAGGAAGAGAGAAGAAAGAAAGAAGAATACCAGAGAAAGAAAGAAGAAAAAGAACACAGTCCCTCGGGACATCCGTTAAAATTGGAACGATACAGAGAAGATTGGCAAAGCCCCTGCGCAAGGATTACACGCATAAATCGAGAAATGGTCCAAATTTTCTTAAGAAAAAAAAAAAAAAAGAAGAAAAACAACAGCAAGAAAGATGTTGGATGAAATGAGGCAACAATTTCATTACGAGGAAACGGAAATTGATGTTGCTTCCATACTGCAGGCCATGATGGCTTATCTACTTCACTTTGAGACCAAAATTGATGGTGATACCGTCGCATTGGAGACAGTGACCAGACTTCTCAAGGGCAAGGACAAGGTAAGGGTCGAGGAGGAGACCAGGGGGAAAGAGGAAAGAAAGGAAACCCAGGAAAATCTCAGGAGGCAATGAATACTCCGTCTTAGCTGTTGCCGACATTGCAACTAACCTAGCAAAGTTACTAAACCTATCCACAATGGCGTAGATGTAGCGCATTACACTCTTGCTGGTGACCAGCGTATCCATGAAGTCCATGGACAGGCTCTCACCAGGCCTTTCCGGAATCGGAAGGGGCTTCAGGAGCCCAAGAGGAGCCTGAGTACGTGGCTTGTCCCTCTGACAGACCTGACAAGTCTCCATGTACAACTTAGCATCTCTCATCAATGTGGGCCACCAGAACCGCTGCAACAGATTGGCTGCAGTCTTCTTAAAGCCAAACAATGTCCGGTGGCATCATGACATTCTCCTAAAAATAGACTACGCAAAGACTCCCTATTAGGAACACACAAACGTTTATTCCCAGCCTTCTCAAGGAACAGCAAGCCGTTGACCAACTCAAACTCGGCAGAAGTCACTTTGTCCTTCGCCTCGAGTCCGCGGATGATCTCAGACATGAACATCCTCGCGATAGGCTTCCACCAGGGACTGAGTAACATTGTCCGCAAGATCGAACTCAGTAATCAGCGCACCTGAGAAATCAGGTCTACGCGACAAGGCATCAACAACCTTGTTGTACTCCCCTTTCAGATACTGMGGGTCAAAGTCATAYTGCTCAATGACTTCGATCCAACGCTTGAGAGCGTCAGAGAGTACCGGCTGAGTTCTCATCCATCTCAGGGTCTGATGATCAGTCCTGAGGATGAAGGACCTCCCAAGGAGATAGTGCCTCCAATGGGTCAGAGCCTTGTAAACCGCATAGAGTTCCTTCTCATAGGTGGACTTAGCCAACTTTTGAGACGGCATTTTCTTGGACATGTACTCAGCTGGCCTCAACTTTTTTCCCTCCTGTTGTGCAAGTATGGCGCCTATGCCATATTGGCTAGCATCCGTAGTCACTATAAATGGCTTGTCAGGATCAGGAAGTTTCAAGACTTCATAATGCGTCAACGCATGCTTCAAATGTCTGAAAGCAGCCTCGCATCTCTCAGTCCACTCCCATGGGGTGTCAAGGCGCGTCAGATCAGTCAAAGAGGCGCCAACTATGCTATAGTTCTTCACGAAGTTGCGGTAGTAGCCAGTCATCCCTAAGAAAGACCTCATCTCAGTCACAGACTGAGGACGCGGCCAGTCACGGATGCTGGCCACCTTCGCGGCATCGGGCTTCAATCCCTCCGCGAACATCTCATGACCCAAGTACAAGACACGGGTGCGGCCAAACTCGCACTTCTCACCATTGATCTTGAACTTGTGTTGTCGCATAAGACTTGGGATTTTGTCCAAGTGCGCAACGTGCTCCTCGACAGTCTTAGTAAAAATAAGTATGTCATCGAGGTACACGATGACAAACTTATCCAAGCAGTCATGAAAGATCCGATTCATAGCGTGCTGAGAGGTGCCAGGAGCATTGCAAAGACCGAAAGGCATTACACCACAAACTCGTACAGACCGTACCTGGTCTGAAATGCAGTTTTGTGTTGATCCTCGGGCTGGATTGCAATATGATGGTACCCGGACTTCAGATCTATCTTACTGAAGTACCGACACCCTTGCACTCTATCTAGCAAATCGTCGATGCGCGGTAGGGGCTCTCTGTTCTTAACAGTGATGACATTGAGGCCCCTATAGTCAATGCACATCCTAAGTGTTCCCTCGTCCTTCTTAGGTACGAATAGTACTGGAGACCCATAAGGAGAAACACTCGGCCGGATCCAACCCTTCTCTACTAGTTCCTTGAGTTGCCGGCGAAGCTCATCGAGCTCGCCTAAAGACATCCGATAGATCCTACCCTTTGGAATGCTAGACCTTGAGATAATCTCTATCGTGTGGACGACCTCCCTCTCAACAACCCCTGTCGGCTCTTCAAATAGATCAGGGTAGTTAGCAACTACTCCCTCTATCTCCGGCGGCATTTTCACCGGCTCGCCTGCAGCAGAGACATAAACTAGGTACATACCCTCCTCCTGATTTTGCTTATAATAATTATAGAACGCGGCCGCACACATGCATCCGTGGGACTCGGCCAGACTACTTGCTTTGAACTTACGCAATCTGGCGGTCCCTCCACCTGGCAAAGTGTGTTTGACCACTTTACGGTCCCAGTCAAACTGGGGCTGTGCCACAGAGGGGTAGTACATGCCTAACAAAATATCCATGGGGGGTTCGTCACTCACTAGGAACGAGACGTGATGTCTCAGTTCCCCTTCCGCGTACCGGAAACAACACTCGACATCTTGGAGGTAGTCGTTGACTACCATGCGTTGTTTGTTGGCACAGGTCGGCTCCACAGGTCGACTCAGGCGCTGCACTTGCCCCTATAAGTGCAGCCTCTCAACACGCACGCGCGACTAATGAAGTTCCTAGTCGAGCAAGTGTCATAATAGGCCCCGGCCTTGCGACCGCCAATGACCACCTCGCTGACGAACATCTCACCCTTCGGGGCTTTGACCAATGTCGTCCAAGCTGCTAGTGGGTCTGATCTAGACCACTCCTCCTTTAGCTCCTCTAAGGACTTGAACACATTCATCGAACAGAGGCTCGATGGGTCCGAATGTGTTTGCGGGACGACGCTGGAGTCAGTAGCTTGGGCCATCTCTCGAGATGGTGAGGGTGTGTCCACCACCTCGACTCTGGCAGGGACAACTACTATTCCTACTAGCCCGACGTGTTTCCCGGAGCAGTGCCAGAAGTACTAGCTACGTTGCTACCAACGGGATGGGAGGATCCCAACGCGTGCCCCATCATAGGCGGGATCTTCTCATTCACCTTCTTATTACGACACTTGAATTGGTTATGGCCGTATTGACCACAACGAATGCAAGCCTGCCGTGTGTACTGATCTCTCCACACGTCCTCTGTGAGACCCGCCTTCTCCCATCGGGGAGCGTTGGGGTCAACTTGACTCCTTGACCGGGAGCCTCCACGGCGTCTACCGGTCGCTTTACCTTTCTGAGCTATCGTGTTGATTACTAACGTACTTACCAGCACATGTAGGCAACCTAAGTCCAATATGGACCTAACACACCTAAAGCGCACTGCAGACTCGAATCTTAAATGAAAATGAAAAAGATGGCGTGAAAATAGTTGCATGCAGAATCTCGAGCACATGTGAGCCTATGCCCTCCCAACGGGCAGTTGCACCCCCTCTGTATTCACGAGATGAGCCAAAGAAAAAAGAAGTACGAAGGGAGAAAAAGCAATCATATACTCTTTGGACATGAAAGCAGCTGGATACAAAAGTGCAAGTGGGATTGTGCCCTAAGTTTCAGAGTTGTCAGCCATCCGTTGGCAGGGCACGAAAAGAGGATGAAAAGAAAACGAAAAACAACGATGACCACTAATGAAAGTTGCTAAGTTTCTTGGTAGATGCGTTCCTTGGGAGTACCACTGTGAGCAAACCTCCTCCATGACCTTCCTTGACTTCCTCCCATTCCACTCTGTTGCTTCTTTTCTTTTTTTTTTTAAAATTTTGCAATCGGGCCCACAAGTCCCAAAACCAAAGGCTTGCCGACCCTCCCGGTCCGAAAACTTAAGAAATTTAGGAAAACCGCCAGTTCTCCCGAATTTTTTTTTGTCTTGCGGAGGTACTATTGGTTTAAACCCTGCCTTGTAAAGAAAGACCAGCAAATCCACCATCACAAACTCCAAAGCAGCCCATCCACTATCACAAACTCATCGGACGTGGCCTTGTCCTTGGCCTCGAGCTTGTGAATGTTGGACGTCATGATGGGATCTTCCTTGTAAGCATCCAACATGGATTGGGTCAGCTCGTCAGATAAGCCAAATTCAATAATTAGCGCACCAAGGTAATCTGCCCTTCGTGACAATGCATCAGCAACCTTATTGTACTCTCTGTTCACATAGCCTAGCTTGAAGTCATATTGATCTATGACTTTCATCCAACGTTTCAATGCATCAGACAGAACAGGCTGTGTTTTGATCCACTTGAGTGTTTGCTGGTCGGTCCTCGAATAGGAGAATATGCCCAAAAGATAATGTCTCCAGTCACATTTTGCTCACTCTGTGGAATAACCCGCCATGAAGGGGGAGAGAGAGAGAGAGAGAGAGAGAGAAAGAGAGAGAGAGGCGACGCCGTTGACGCGGCAGCGCATTGCCTCTCTCTCTCTCTCTCTCTCTCTCTCTCTCTCTCTCTCTCTCTCTCTCTCTCTCTCTGCGGTCTGCGCAGTTTTTGCGAGTGCGCAACTATTATGCGAAATGAGAATGAATCTTCCGCTACAGGCGGGATGATTCATTCGCTTTTTGCTCACTCTATGGACTGCTTGACCATGAAGAGAGTGAACATGCCTCTCTCTCTCTCTCTCTCTCTCTCGCTCTCTTTTCCAAGGCACGGGCCCTCACATAAACGTGCAAAATGAGAAAGAATCTTCCCCGACAAGGAGGGAAGATCCATTCTCTATTTGCAAGTTCCTGCACTATCCCGTCGATCTCTCTCTCTCTCCCCTTCCCGTTTTATTCCTTCATTTTTCTTTATTTCTTTTTCGGAAGCATGTTCGTTTTTTTATTTCCTTCTTTTTTTTTGTTTTTTGGTTTTTCAAAAATGAAACAAAACCCGCTACCGGTAGCTCTAGGCTCGGCAAGGCTCGACTCACCTGTAGCGGGAGGCTCGGACTTGATAGTTGGGCGAGGTACTAATGCTTTAAGATTCTTCTTTTTCTTTTTTTTTTTTTGGGGGGGGGGGGGGGGGAGGGGTGGGATTCCCCTGCTCATAAAGTTGTGTCGGACAAATTTCATGTCATTCTGACAAACAAACAAAATGAAAACTCAAAACCATAGAAGAATGGCGGTGAAACATATTGAGTAGCCCCCACTTCACCACTCACACGCCCCCTGGCTGCTCTTCTTCCTATATTGAAGTAGCAGCCCCTGCTTTACTGCGTGTTGCATGGCTGGAAGCTTCCAGCAGCTTCCTGTTGGGCCACAGTACCTGCGCCCAGACCCGAGACTACACTTCAGGGCCTGGGCCCTTTACAGTTGGGCAAAGCCTCAATCTCCAAACTTGGGCCGTTTGCTGCATTTGCACAGGACCCCGGGATAAGTACGTCGACAATACTGCTTTTGCATAGGCATGTGGCCACTTCAAGATGTATCGGCCCTGCTTTCTGTGTATATGCCCAGGCGCAACTGCCAAGGCCCGGGCCAACTGTACGGCGCAACTTAGTGAGGCTCACACGTCCACTCCAATTGGCGTGCTGCAAGAGCCTGAATATTCAGGCCCGCCTTCACTTAGAGCAGGCACTCAGCTTGCTGGGGGCCTCTGCCCAGAACATGTGTATGTCTGATAGGGGCCCTGTGAGGGCTCGTTCCTCACATTCCATCCCCCTTAGCTTCGAAAGTCCGCTGAGATGCTTCATGCTGGTGCCTTCCCCTTCCATTTCCTCTCATACTCGGCCACGGTATGAGGAGCTGTCCTGACCAGTTCCTCCCTTGTAAACCATCGATCTTCCTTAGGATCCGTATGATGCATGAACCGTAGTCTATATTCTCTCACAGGTTTAGGCGGCCTACCCCTGCCAGCTGGCTTGGGAACAAGCATGTCTCTGTGCTCCAGGATATCGTCGGCGTCCACGTGGCCATCCATGGTTGGGGGCAGCATAGACCTTTGTGATGGGAACTGTTCTGTCTTAGCAAAAGGTGCGAGCTTTGAGGCATGAAACACGGGTTAAGTGTGTAGGTGACCAGGGATACGAATCACGTACAAGGACCATCCAAATCATTACCCACAATGTCTAAGACTTCTCAAGGACAAAAATTCTAAGGCATTAGAATTCTACAGATGCCAAACTCCTGTCCCAACTCACTAGCCTTGACCTAGATAGGTTCCCCTACCTGAAATGTGGACTGTCGACGATGCTTGTTCTCAGAAGCAATCATGGCTTCCTAAGATTTCTTGATGTGTTCGACAGTCTGCTGCAACAATTTCTCATACTAGAAACCAAATTCAATGGTTCCAAGAGTTGGAGCAGTTTGGTTTTCAGGCAGGAGGAAGTCTAGAGCAGATCTAGGCTTCCATCCTAGATGCAGCTGATTAGGACTGCCGCCGGTGGTGCTGTGTACAGCATTGTTGTACAGACTGGCGATGAGAGGTAGTTTCTCATCCTAGTCATCTTGGATGGGCTTGATGTAAAGCCTCAGCAGATGCTGCACCACACGGTTCATCTGTTCAGCCTGCCCATTTGCTATGGGATGATTCCCAAAAGTCATCTGAAGCTGGCTTCCCATCTGTTCAGCGGCCTTCTTCCACATCTCACTAGTAAACAGGGCATATCTATCACTAACAATGGTCCTTGGCAGTCCAAAGTCATGCACCCAGTTGTCCATGAACAACTTGATGACGTGATCAGTCCTAGCAGTCTCCGACATGGCGATTAGTCTAGCGTACTTAATGAACCTATCCACTATGACGAAGATATGCTTTTTGCTATTCTAGCTGGTCACGACGGTATCCATGAAATCCATGGAAACACTCTAATTCTGGACCAGCAGGAGTGGGTAGGGGCTTCAATAACCCAAGTGGGGCTAGATTCCACGGCCTGTCCCGCTGACAGACTTGGCAAGTCTGCACATATTTCTTTGCATCGTACAGCATGTGAGGCCACCAGAATCGCTGTACTAAGTTAGCAGAAGTCTTCTTGTAGCCGAAATGTCCCGTTGCGTCATGGCACTCACCTAAAAATAAACTGTGCAAAATTTCTTTAGATGGGACAACTAACCTTTTGAATCTTGCCTTCTCAAGAAAGAGCAACCCATCCACCATCACAAACTTATCTGATGTGGCCTTGTCCTCGGCCTCAAGTTTGCGAATGATGTCAATCGTGATAGGGTCTTCCTTGGAGGCTTCCACCAAGGATCGAGTGACATCGTCAGATAAGCCAAACTCAGTAATTAGCGCACCCAGGTAGTCTGCCCTACAGGACAATGCATCCACAACCTTGTTATACTCTCCTTTCACGTAGTCTAGCTTGAAGTCGTACTGGTCAATGACTTTAGTGCGTCAAAGACAACATGTGTCTTGATCCACTTGAGTGTCTGACGGTCAATTCTCAAATAGAAGAACTGTCCCAACAGATAGTGCTTCCAGTGGACAAGTGCCTTGTAGAGGGTGTAGAGTTCCCTCGGACTTCGCTAATTTCTTAGATGGCATTTTCTTGCTCATGTACTCGATCGGCCTCAACTTTTTCCCTTCCCGCTCAACCAAGATTGCGCCTATGTCGTACTGGCTTGCGTCAGTGGTCACTGCGAATGACCTTTGAGGATCGGGGACCATGATGTGTGAGGGCATGCTTCAATCTCTTGAAAGCAGCTTCACACATGTCTGTCCATTCCCATGGAGTGTCAAGGCGCGTTAGATCAATCACGGGAGATGCGATCGGACTCTAGTTTTGTACAAAATTGGGGTAATAACCACACATCCCGAAGAAAGATCCGACCTTAGTCACAAACTGGGGTCGTGACCAGTCCCTAATGCTAGCCACCTTCACATCTTCAAGCCGAATACCCTCCGCGGATACTTCATGACCCAGGTACAAGATTAGTGCGACCAAATTCGCACTTCTCTAAGTTGATCGGATACTTGTGCTCTCGGAGGAGAGAAAGAACTTTGTCTACATGCTGAGCATGCTCCTCGACAGTTCTACTGAAGATAAGAATGTAGTCGAGGTACACGACGATAAACTTATCCTAGTCATGTATTATCCTATTCATGGCGTGTTGGAATGTACCCGACGCATTGCAAAGGCCAAAGGGCATCACCACACACTTGTACAGACCGTACCTGGTCTTAAATGCGGTTTTGTGCTGATTTTCCAGTCTAATGGCAATATGATGGTAGCTTGATTTCAAGTCTGTGAAGTACTTACATCCCTGCACCCTATCCAAAAGGTCGTCGATGTGCGGTAGGGGCTCTACGTCCTTAATAGTGATGGCTTCGATACGAATAAATCTAGCGAGTCGAAGGGGGAGATGCTAGGCCGTATCCAACCCTTTCCTGTGAGCTCTTCCAGTTGTCGACGAAGCTCGTCTAACTCGGCCGGACCCGTTTTATAGATTCTCCCTTTGGGTATCTTTCTCCCAGGGATGATCTCTATGACATGGACAACCTCCCTGTCTACGACACTTGTGGGCTCCTCAAACATATCAGGGTACCTAACGGCGACACTCTATCTCTTGGGGTGATTTAACGGCCTCCCCTTTTGCAAAGACAAAGACCAAGTACATCCGCTTGGTTCTGTTTATATAGTTATAAAAGGCCGATGCGCACAAACACCCATAGGAGTCGGTCAACCTACTAGCTTCCCATTAGGCAACCCGTGCTTCACCACTTTTTTGTCCCAGTCAAATTGGGGTTTGGCAACCTCAAGGAAGTACATGCCTAACAACATGTCGAAAGGCAGGTCGTCACTAACTAGTAACGACATCTTATGAATCCATTCCCCTCCTGGATAGGAGAAAGTGCAGAACACGTCTTTCACGTAGTCCTCTACCATCATGCGCTCTTTGTCGGCCATAGTAAATGCTAGCGGTTTACTCAGGCGTTGCACCCGATCCTTTAGGCGCAGTCGCGACTTATAAAGTTTCGTGTGGAGCCGATGTCTACAAAGGCCTCGCATTTCCGGTCCCCTACACCAACTTCCACAACGAAATGCACCCCTCTAGGACCTCTACTTAGTGCCACCTAGGGCTCACGAGGGTCCCTTACCGACCACTCACTTTGTAGGTCCTCTAAGCCCTCAGACACATCCAACGAACAGAGAGCCCTTGGGTCAGGATGCGCCTGCGGGGTGACTAAGGAGTCAATAGGTTTGGCCAACTCTTGAAACGGGGAGGGTACATCACCCGCTTCAACGAGAGTAAAAGCAGCTATAACTTTTGCTGGCCCTACGTGTTTACCGAGCCGGAACTCGACAAGGCCCCACTCCGAGAAGAAGGAATCTCACCTTTAGGTGGTATCTTTTGAGAGACCTTTTGATGGCCATACTCACCCCAGTTAATGCAAGCACCCCGCTTGCAACGATCCCGCCACACTTCTTGATCCAAATCGGCTTGAACCCATGCCGCAATCTTGAGCGGGTTCGGGGTTTGCCCCTGACTCCTTTGTTGTCCGCCCTTGCCGCGGCCAGCTGCCTTACCCTTCATTATTGCAGCGAGGTTGCTACCCTCAACATCATCCTCGCCATCTATCTCTGAACCCGTCCACAAGATCAATCACATCATCGATCTCAATTTAATTCCCATCGAAATCAACCATCATCAATCGACTACCCTTCTTTTTCCACTCTTGTGGACTCTTCTTTCTTCCATTCGTAGAGGGGGCTTGAGGACCTCCTACCGTAGCCTCCAAATTTAAGGCCTTCTTGCTAAAGGTCTCAAAGGTGTGATGCTCTAGTCGAGCCTCGCTGGCTAATAGGTTATTGATGTCTGTGGGATGACATCTTAAGAACATTGTCAATAAAACTTGTGGATTGTACTCAACTGTTGCATACCGTAAAGGTGCAGACCAGAACAAGAACCGACCTTTCTCACAAAGTACAAGATAGCGTAGCGAAAGACTTAGATACCAATGATCCGAACAATCAATGTTGCAATGCAGCCTCAAACACACATCATCATCATTCCATGGTGGGAAGGGGTCTGGTGCTCACACAGGAAGAATGCGCCAATCCCCGCCATACACAGACGAGGAAGAGGGGGGTTAGACAAAGAAGGGGAGATGGGAACGTCGTCAACACCAAGTCTGCGATACAGGTCCCAAATAATCCTCGTCAAATGTCTGAATCCCAATGTCGAGTCTGGATCCAATGTCGTCAAGTCTAACGCACAACTCTCTCTCTCTCTCTCTCTCTCTCTCTCTCTCTCTCTCTCTCTCTCTCTCTCTCTCTCTCTCTCGTAGTCCGCAGTTACTGAGAAGTCCGGTAGTGAGAGGGTGAAGAAGAGATGGTGGACTTCGAAGAGGAAGAAGAACTCTCTCTCTCTCTCTCTCTCTCTCTCTCTCTCTCTCTCTCTCTCTCTCT
>BFEA01000168.1:1648220-1658752 GCA_003427395.1 Chara braunii | reverse complement strand
GGGTTGTGCCATCTCGCTTCCACCAGATCCATAAAGCTCTCAAGGGTATGGGTCTTAGCCCAGTCACCCATGTTCCTGCCAAATCCCTTTGAGGCTACTAATCCATTTACCCCGCGAGCTGTTGAACCCTCTAGCAAGGAAGTAGCAGTATCACTTCCTCCTCCACCGACGTTCTCTTCGCCCTCACCCACACTGGCACAATTGTCAACCGAGTGTCGAGAGCCTCATCCTTCTTATCTCCTGAGAAGGTTGGGGGTGGTTTCAGTGAGGTCTTGGGGTACCAAGGCTGTTGCTATCCCACTGGCGGGACAGGTGGCGGCTGTGGTGTAGCTCCGGCTGTTGGACCAGAAGATGAAGCAGCAGGAGTCTGTGCTGCTGCTGCGGATATACCGCTTGGTGTGGTACCAGATTGAGGCGGATACGGACTTGTCATCGCCGAGAATCGCAGCGACGACAAAGCTGTTGGCCTCACTCCTGGCCTGTGCATGGCATTCAGGATCTGGTCCAGGGTGTCCTGGATAGCGTCAAGTTATTTGTCCAGTACGCCTAGTCTGCCTTCGATCGTCAATTGTTCCTTCATCACCCTTTGATCCACTCGTAGGCTAGGTAGACGTTGTGTGCACTGGTGTCCACTTTGGAACCTACGGCAGCATGCGTCTGGCCGGTTCTAAAAATAAATAAAGGTCAAGCGGTATCAACAACATTCACACGGACGGTACACATAATCCAAGTTTACCTTGATTAGTTCTCTTACAACAACTTCGAAGAGAACTAGCTATGGTACACTACAGTTCTAGTCTAGGCTGTCTATGAGGTGTTAGCAGTCTGTCAACCAACTAATCAAAGATAAAAATAACTAATCAAAGATAAAAATAAACTAATCAAAGATACAAATAAACTAATCAAAGATAAAAATAAACTAATCAAAGATAAAAATAAACTAATCAAAGAGAACGTGCCTGTAGGCATCATCAAGCAGTACTGTCTAAGGTGTTCATTAGTGGCCCACCCCTGTGCCCAAGGTGTATGCTCATGACCAGCCTGCCCGTTCTTACGTCTGACTGATATGATTGATCAAGAGCCAGTTTAAGGATGCCCCTACGGTCCTCGAAATTTGAATTAAGCTAGCGCTACTGAAAAAAATTGGATGATTGGACAAGGCCTCAATTTCCGAGAAAAAACTTCTAGAATCAATTGTAGATTGAACCGTACAATAATTTTTTAACGTCGCGATCAGGATGACGATCACAGACAGTGGACAGTTCAAACACCCGCCAGAAATATTTATAGACGGTATGGAAGCGTCTGCATTAGGACTAGTCAGTTCGCACACCCCTTTTATCAGCGCAGCAAAGAGCCTTAATGGACAAAGCAGCATGGCCTGTGTGTACTACTCCCATGGGTTGGCATGGTGATCGTGACCTGTGCTTCAACCAAGGCCCTTCAGAGGCATCAACTCCTTCTTGATGCGCCACCGGGGAAGAATGTCGTCTCTCAAGGTAAAGTGCTCACGACTCCTCACAAAAAAGAGAGGACACTCAAGGTTGGACTCACTTCCTCGAGTAAGAAGAGATTGAGAGGGCAGATAAGGAATGGGAACAACGTACCTGAAGATGGCTGCCCCCAACCACAAATTTCTCACCAATTCAGCCGACATGCATTTCGATGACCGGTCATAGATTCGGTACCACCCACAACGCAATGCAGTGCCACCTCTGCATGCTCTCATCATCATACATACATCCGTTGTTGCCACAACTCCCACGTTGTCGCCACACCCTTCCAGCGGTCGGCCCCTCTACCTGCGCCCTGCTCTATCACGCCAGCACCAAAGTATCCTTACTGAACGTGAAGCATTGTCAACGCACCAAGTAACAATGTCGCCAGCGTCAGGTAAGCGGCGATCACAAACCAGCTCTAATACCGAATTGCAAGGAATATGAGTAGGAACGATATACAAAAAAACAAGTTGCGAAATCGCATAGATGTCCAGGTAGTCGTGTACAAGCAGAGAGCACAAATGCACCGAGACCCCATCCAAATAAGAGCAATACAGTGAAGTAATGAGCCAACGTTCAAGCCCTCAGGCCACACCAATCAGTATCCAAAGTCGCTCCTCTCTATCTGGCGCCCAGCGCCCAGCCTACACTACATGACTATCCTACCTACATCAGCATTCTCGCAACATGCTCACTTCCACTCTCGAAGACCAATGTACCATAGCCGACCCCTTACATGTACCAGGTACGTATCTCCCTTCCCCTCATCAGACCGTGTCCACCCACACTCTGCCTCCTTCCAAAAGACCACCGATCGCCGTGTCACCCCCTAGTCCCCTGCAGCCCAGCTACGGCTGCTAGCGCTCCGCTGCCCTGCAGCGCCCCACTTCACCACTCACGCGCCCGCACGCGGTCTGGCCTCAACGCATCACGCAGCCTCTAACGCAGCACGCAGCCTCTAACGCAGCAGTGCAGCAGCGTGACCGCATTGCCTGTGCGGGTCAAAAAATGTCCAGGCCCTGGCTGCTCTTCTTCCGATATGGAAGTGGCAGCCCCTGCTTCTGCTGCGTGTGGCCTGGCCGGAAGCTTCCAGTAGCTTCCTGTTGGGCCCCAGCACCTGCGCCCAGACCCGAGACTACAGTTGAGGGCCTGGGCCCTTTACAGTTGGGCACAACCTCAGTCTCCGAACTTGGGCCATTTGCTGCATTTGCAAAGGACCCCGGGGTAGGTACGTCCACAGTACTGCTTTTGCATAGGCCTGTGGCCACTTCAAAATTTATCGGCCCTGCTTTCTGTATATGTGCCCAGGCGCAACTGCCAAGGCCTGGGCCAACTGTATATAGCGTGCTGAAAGGTGCCAGGATCATTGCAAAGGCCAAAAGGCATCACCACAAACTCGTACAGATCGTACCTGGTCTGAAATGTGGTTTGTGTTGATCCTCGGGCCGGATTGCAATCTGATGGTACCGGGACTTCAGATCTATCTTACTGAAGTATCGACACCCTTGCACTCTATCTAGCAAATCGTCGATGCGCGGTAGGGGCTCTCGGTTCTTGACAGTGATGGCATTGAGGCCCCTATAGTCAATGCACATCCTCAGCGTACCCCCCTTCTTTGGCACAAATAAAACTCGCGATCCGTAAGGGGAGACACTCAATGAGTTCCTTGAGCTGCCGGCGAAGCTCATCAACCTAGCCTGGAGACATAGCCTGGAGACATCCGATAGATCCTACCCTTCGGGATGCTAGACCCTGGGATAATCTCTATCGCGTGGACGACCTCCCTCTCGACAACCCCTGTCGGCTCTTCAAATAGATCAGGGTACTTAGCAACTACTCCCTCTATCTCCGACAGCATTTTCATCGGCTCGCCTGATGCAAAGACATAAACTAGATACATACCCTCCTCTGGATTTTGCTTCTGTTGCTTATAATAGTTATAAAACGCGGTGGCACACATGCATCCGTAGGACTCGATCATACTACTAGCCTTAAACTTACGTAATCTGTCGGTCCCTCCACCTGGCAAAATGTGCTTGACCACTTTTCGGTCCCAGTCAAACTGGGGCTGTGCAACGGAGAGGTAGTACATACCTAACAAGATATCCGTAGGGAGATCACCGCTCACTAGGAACGAAACGCTATGTCTCAGTTCCCCTCCCGCGTACGGGAAACAAAACTCAACATCCGGGAGGTAATCATTGACTACCATGCATTGTTTGTTGGCACAGGTCGACTCCACAGGTCGACCCAGACGTTGCACTTGCCCTGTAAGTACAACCTCTCGCACGCGCGACTAATAGGCCCCTGCCTTTCAGCTACCGATGGCAACCTCGCCGACGGAGATCTCACCCTAACAAGATATCCATAGGGAGATCATCGCTCACTAGGAACGAAACGCGATGTCTCAGTTCCCCTCCCGCGTACGGGAAACAACACTCAACATCCTGGAGGTAATCATTGACTACCATGCATTGTTTGTTGGCACAGGTCGACCCAGGCTGCACTTGCCCCTGTAAGCACAACCTCTCAACGCATGCGCGACTAATAGGCCCCTGCCTTTCGACCGCCGATGACTACCTCGCTGACGGAGATCTCACCCTTACGAGCTTTTGCCAATGTCGTCCAAGAAGCTAGCGGGTCTGATTTGGACCACTCCTCCTCTAGCTCCTCTAAGGACTCAAACACATTCATCGAACAGAGGCTCGATGGGTCTGAATGTGTTTGTGGGAGGACAATGGATTCAGTAGCTTGGGCCATCTCTCGAGTTGGTGAGGGTGTGTCCACCACCTCGACCCTAGTAGGAACAACTATTGTTCCCATTGGCCCGACGTGTTTCCCGCAGCGGTGCCAGAACTGCTGGCCACATTGCTACCAACGGGAGCAGAGGATCCCAACGCCTGCCCCATCATAGGCGGGATCTTGTCGGTCACCTTATTATTACGACACTTGAATTGGTTATGGCCATATTGGCCACAATGGATACAAGCCTGCCGCGTGTACCAATCTCTCCACACGTCCTCACTGAGACCCGCTTTCTCCCATGGAGAAGCATTGGGGTCTACTTCACTCCTAGACCGAGAACCTCCTCGGCGTCTACCGGTTGCCTTACCTTTCTGAGTTACGGCAGCGACTACTCCACCCCCTGAAGCTTCTAGGCTGCCTGCTTCTCAACCCACTCCCGCTTGGAAGTCGTCATCCAACTCGATGGTGGAACCATCGTTGTCGACGAACATGATGCGTCCCTTCGCTTTCCAGCTGGGAGGCAGCGACTTCTTCCTACCACCCGTCGTGGGTGTCTGACCATGCCCTATGTTTGCTTCCAGGTCTACGGCCTTCTTGCTAAAAGAGGGAAAGTTGTGCATGTTGATGTTGGCCTCACCTGCCAGCTGGTTCCTGAGAGCCATGGCCTCACCTGCCAGCTGGTTCCTGAGAGCCATGGGAAAGCATCTCAAGTAGGAGGTGAGTAAAACCTGGGGGTCATAGCGCACCCCAGGGACACAGATCAAACGCTCTACTGCGTTTATGGCCTCCCTTACTGACTTAAACTGCCTGTTATGCCGAGTCAGTATTGCATCAGTGGCCATGCCACTTGTCTTCCACCAACTTAAGGAAGTCATCCAGTTTCTGGGTGACCGCCCAAGCGCAAAAGTCATGACAGTATCCCTGTAACTGCACTAAACCGCTCAACCATCATGTGTCGAGGTCTTCGCCCCTCTTGTCCCCTATGAAAGGTTTAGGAGCAGCGATGGCCGTCTTTGGAACCCACTGACTTCGTCCCGATACTTGTACCATTCCGGGCTGTGGACCCTGAGGCGCAGGTTGCTAGACTAGCTGCTGCTGGGGCTGTGTACCCTGCGGCTGTGTAGGCCGCGAGACAGCAGGCTGCCCGCTTACGACAACCTGCGACGGAGGTTGTGAGAACACTGTCTGGAACCTGTACACTAGGACCTGCTGAGAACTGCTAACGGCATACCCAGGGAAACGATTTGGACCGATGTTGGGGAGACATATGGGGATACCCCAATCACCGGTGGGACATAAGGAGGAGGTTGTACAACGGGCCAGGCACTGGGCCCGAACAACGATGGTGCTGTCTGCGCTCGCCCGACCAACAAGGCCAGACTCTGCTGGATGTCCTGAAGGAGAGTCGTGTGGTGGTCCTGCATCTCTACAACACCTAGCAAGATTGTCCGCAACGTCCTCACGCCTGCATCCATGTGTGTCAGGTCCATTCCCTCTAACTCACTGATGTCCGCTTGCCTCCGTTGCATCCTGGCTATTCTACTAATCATCCTTTCCTTCTTCGCCTTTATCTCTCCTAAGGCCTTTTGTAGTTGCGCCTCCTGCAGTGCTGCCTGCTGTATGGCGATCTCATCGGAAGTCAACACTATTGGCTGGCTTGCTATGACGCCGGTGGACTGACTCAGCGTCTGCGCGACCGCTGACCCTACGGCTCCTAAACTGCTGGCTTGGGAACTCTGCTGCGCATCGGTTGCTAGGGCTGCTGAAGCAGCTACTTCACTTGCGAATGCCCTCCTGGCCTCCGCTGCCCTAGCTCTCCGCTGCTGTTGCTGCCTCTCCCTAAGCTGGCGGAACAGTAACCTATCACCCTCAGGTCCTAATGCAATGTGGGCAATCAGGCTTGGGAACTGACTCAGCGTCTGCGCGACCGTTGACCCTACGGCTCCTGAACTGCTGGCTTGGGAACTCTGTTGCGCATCGGTTGCCAGGGCTGCTGAAGCAGCGACTTCACTTGCGAATGCCCTCCTGGCCTTCGCTGCCCTAGCTCTCCGCTGCTGTTGCTGCCTCTCCCTAAGCTGGCGGAACAGTAACCTATCACCCTCGGGTCCTAATGCCATGTGGGCAATCAGGCGTCTAGCCGATCGCAAGATCCGGTCATCCTCACTAGTGGCATCCCTGTCGCTCATAAGCTACAAAACTGTACACAGTCTGCACTAGGTCACTCTTCGATGCCTACCGCAGCGTAGTGCGCACACCTATTTATAATAATTAAATAATTATAATCGGTGGCTGCATCAAAGTAAATACATTTGGGTCCAACAGGTAAGTTCAGATTCCTTACAAACGAAACTACTAGTTCGCAAACAGAAAGCACAATGAACAAAAAACTGTTCTAAACTATGCTGTCTGTTAACGACTTTACATCTAACTAGTCAAAATAAAAACAGAATCATTTGTTGGGTCTGTTTGCAAAATGGACTCTTGCCCGAACTTATCACCTGGAATCTACCCCTCCCTCAGATTTTCATGAATGTCTCTTGTCAGTCCCTGAGCGATCCGGACAGTGTGCGTGTCTAAAGGTGTGCACATGGCCCACCCCTGTGCCCCGAGTCCGACTGAGCTGGCCAGCCCTGCACCATGTTTATCCTCATGTGCAGCGAGCCTTACACCGACTGATTGGCTGATCAGGAGGCGTTTTTATGGACGGCCCCCGAAGTCCTCAGGAATTATTTAACATCGCAGAAAGGACAATGATCACAGCCAATGGAAGGTCCCCGCCGGTACTTATTTATAGACGTCCGGTCTCGTCTTTCCCATAGGGCTGGCCTGCCCCTCAGAACACCTCTGCAGCGCAACGAGCAGACAAAGGACAAAGCAGCAAAGCATGTGTGCTCTACTGCCAGTGGGTTGGCATGGTGACCGTGACCCAGTGCTTCGTCCAGGGCCCTTCAGATAGCACCGCCCTCTCGTTCCAGATACTCCACGTGAAGGYTGACGACTCTCAAGGTTGAGCGCACACGGCTCCTCACATGAGAGGACTCTCAAGACAGAACACATCCTCACGGTAAGATGTGTCGAAGAGGGTAGATAAGGTTAGGTGCAACGAACCTCAAAATAGCTGCCCCCAACCACATATATTCTCACCAGATGACCCGATGTTGATTGTGATGACCAATCGCTGCTTCAGCACAACCAGCATTGCACAACCGTTCCACCTCAACATCAATCACACATCGGATAGTTTTCATCACATTGCTAACACCCAATATCACACCACATAGCCTTCCTGGCGAACCCCTCTCCACCTGGGTCACCTACTTATCTTCGCCCTCCTCACTACACACGTCCCATGGCACGGTCTCTCACCGCACACAATGCGTTAGGCAGAAGACAAGCGCCAGATAAGAGCACCGTACCACAACTCGAATACCAAATTGCAAGGAAAATGATCGATAGCGAAATCAAACGGCATCATACACATGAGACCAGATAGTCGTGACCTCGAACCAATAGCAGAATTGCATCACGAGTTCCACCAAATAAGAACACAGCAAAAACTCATAATTGACAATGCTGGAATAGTCTCATCATCATCAATGAAGAACCAATGTCGATATCCTATCTGGCGCTCGGCGCCCAGACTACATATGGCTAATCGACAATGTTGCCGATGACGTCAACTCCCCGAAGTACAAGCAGATCTCGGCCAATGTCGTACGCTTCAGGCACCAGGTATGTCTCTCGTATCATTCACAACCTCGTTCCCCAACTCACAGATGCCACATGCACCCAAGGACCACAATGCGCCCCATCCACGATACAGCAGTGCAGCTGGACTACGGCTGCCTGCTCCTTCCAGTTCGCCCGTGAGCGCCGTCCAGCAAAAGTGCAGCAGCGATTGCGCAGCATGCAGCCAGTGCCCGAATGCCCAATGCGTGGGCAGGCCCTTTCCTAAATGGAAGTGGCCTGCCTGCCTTGCTTGCAGCCTGGCTGCGCTGGGTCCCTGCCCAGAAGCTTCCGGTAGGCCCCGGGAGGCTGAGCCTCAGTCCAAACGAATCAGGCCCAGGGCCACCGACAGTTACCCGTGCCCAACTGCCCGCAGCCTGAGTTGGGTCCATGCTGCGTATCTGGCCCAGGGCGTGACTTAGATACATTTCATAAAAGAGGCCAGGGCCTGGGCGCCTTCAACCAACTGAATGAATTTTACCCCAGTTGCAAAGTAGTCCAAAATAGGCCTCTTGTCGTTTGTCGAGCCTGCCTTCACTTAGGGCGGTCGACCTGTTGCAAATAGGGGCCCCGTAGGGCTTATTGAGGCCTTGTGCCTCGCAAATACTCTAAAAAGTCTCAAACTTGAGGGTCTGCAGATTTCGTTGTGATCTTTCTAGGAAATATATTAAAAGAAAATTAAAAATCATTTCAACCCCGAAATAGATCACGAAGGCAATTCGACACATATTCCAGTTTTGCCACTCCGTCAGTTCCCCCCACTGTGCTACCGGTAGCCCTCATGGACCTGTGCTACCAGTCCCCCCTAATTTAGGACGCTGGGGGTAGAGATGGTGGAACTATATGGGGTAGGCGGTGCTATGTCGGCGAGGAGGTCCCGTGGTTATGCTGTGACTAAGTGGGCTCCGTCCAAAGTCAAAAAACCCATTCACTTGATTGCTACCGTGGCCGGACAATTGAGGAACGCAGGGGGGGCGGGGTAGAGGCACAGGATGGGGCATCAAACAAATGATCTGCGAACTGGCCTAGACCAGTCGGCACAACCATGTAGCCCCTGGAATGACAGGTGTACAAACAAATAATTCTGAAATGCGTGTAGGCAGTCAGTTTGATGATGATATCTTCAAGCATACTTGCAAGCAGACGGACCCCCCCGCCCGGACGGCGTCCGCTTGCAAGCATGTCTTCAAGTCGTCGCCCCGCCTGAAATGGTCCATTGCAATGTCTCTGCTATGTGACGCAAGCAGCCGTGGCCTTTCACTACCTACCTACCACTACTCCTAAAGGGGACACTGCAATCATAGCTACCTCACTATGAAGGGGTTGCATGTTGCCCCTTGACAGGGTTAGGAACCCCAGTGGGGGCCCAGCTAACACAAAGACCAAGCATTTTGCCAGTAGTTGTGGCTCCATTTTTATCTTCCCTCGCCCGCATCGAGTAATAGCAGTTAGAAAATCGTCATACTACGAAGAGAGGAACGTAATAGGGAAACACAGAAGGAATTCTTCAAGGGGATAGGCACAGAGATAGCCTTGAGAAACTGAGGGAAATCCTGTGGAACATCCGTCAAAATTGAATGATACAATGAAGATTACCATAGCCCCTATGCAGGATGACATGCAGAAATAGATTAATAGTAGAGTTCTTAGAGAACGAAAATAAAGGTGAATGAACAGCAACTGGTTCATGAGAACAAAGGAAAGGAAAAGAGAGCGCATATCAAACAAGGACAGCTCATGCGAGGCTCACGGCCTCGGTAAGCCCTACTGGGCTATGCTTTCAGCAAGAACAGCCGCCCGGGCCTGTCAAGTGATGAGAGGCCTATTTTGGGTTCTGACGCAGCTGGGAAATTCAAGCGGTTGCGCAGAGCTGAGCCCAGGCCCTACCCGCGTTTTTCCAAATGTACCTAAACCAGGCCCTGGGCCAGAAACGGGGCATGAACAAGCGCGCCAGTTGGTTGAGTGAGCCCAGGCCCTACCTGCCTTTTTCCAGATGTACCTAAAGCAGGCCCTGGGCCCAAGACGGGGCATTAACGGAACACAAGCCGCTGGCAGTTGGACACGGGTAACTTCCCCAGGCCGTGTGAAAGATTCCTGGGGACGGGCTCAGCCACTTAGGACCTATCGGAAGCTTCCGTGAGGACACCCAGGCCAGCCAGCCAGCCACGACTGGCAGCCGCATTCCATGTAGGAAAGGGCCTGGCTGCAGGCTCGACATTCGGGCACTTGCTACATGCTGTGCCATCAGAAGGCAAGCGCCCACACGCTCACGGGCAAGCAGGGTACAAGCAGGCAGCCAGCAGAGCTGGCCTGCGAGATGCTGGATGGGGCGCATGGTGGTCCTTTGGGTGCACATGGCTTCTGTGTGGGGGGTCGAGGTTGTGAGTGGAGTGTGAGACATACCTGGTGCTTGAGGCAAACAGCATTGGCCGAGATCTGCTCGTACTTCGGGATGCAATCAGACTCGCTTTCTTTCACACTTCACATGCATGTAAACAGGTCGCACAGCAAACCGGCGACAAGCGCCCACTCAAAGCTCAGAGATATGATAACCCAGAACAC
>BFEA01000168.1:1623959-1639079 GCA_003427395.1 Chara braunii | reverse complement strand
CCGCTACTACCTCTACCGCTATGACTAAGTTCTCCTTCGGCCCACTTCGTCTTCGGGCATACTGCAGACCACCTCGCACAAGTCGCTGTAGCAGCGCTTCCGCATGGCTTACGCAGGAATGAATGAATGACTGGGCACTGCCTCTTGATTTATACTTCTGTAACTCGTTGGTCTGCCCCTTTCCCGTGCCCGTGGTGCACACAGTCCCATACGGTACTTGCTTGACTGGACCAGGACTGACTGGGACTGGTGCCGCTGACTCAGCAAGGGTGGACTTCACCACTTGCCCACTTGCCTCTGTCTAGACGTGAGCCAACTTTGAAAGGCCACTCCTGGGACCTTCCGGAAGTCTGTAGTCCTGGCCTTTCGAATACTGTAGCAGCTACAACATTGACCTTTCAGGGCTGTAGCAGCTACGACCTTGACCTTTCAGAAGTCCTACAGCTACGACGTCTAGAACACCCTAAGACCTCTATCCGACAGGTCTACAGATCAAACCCCTACAACCTGCGGACCCTACAACTGCCTACCGACAGTTATGAATACACAGGTCACGGGTTCAACTCTCGGGGTCAACGCAGGTATTGTACACAGGTATGGTAAAGTCTAGGGATCGAGCCCTGGGACCTGCATTCGCTACTGCTAGCAGGTGAATACCGTTTCAGGGAAGCTGTTGACGTCGCAAGTGGCATTGTAGATAGGCTAGATAGGATCTGCCATTCGTAGTCTGGGCACTGAGTGCCAGATAGGAATTCCACATTGGTTCATTGTTGATGGTGATGAGACTATTCCAACATTGTCACTTGTGAGCTTTTGCTTTGCTCTTATTTGGTGGAACTCAAGTTGCAATTCCATGGCTACGATCCAGACCACCGGACAGGGATCCGGACCATCCGTGGTCCGGGGTCCAGGGTCAGGGTCCGGATCTCAGTCCGGATGTGTGGGCCCCAGCCCAACGGGCAAAATTTTTTTGGGTGGTCCAGGGCGTTTGCTCATGCCCTGGGCTGCCCCAAAAAAATGGTGCCTGATTTTTTATTCCCCTGGCCAACGATCCGGAAGGCCCGGAAAGTCTACCAGGGGGTTTGGTAACTTCGGTTTTGTTTCCTACCTGCGGCGCAAGTGTGCGGTGCACCCGGAGCAGTGCGGTGGTCACCGATGCACAAGAAAAAAAAAAGAAAAAAAGTCGCTGTTATGTGTGACAACACGCGAGAGAGAGAGAGAGAGAGAGAGAGAGAGAAAGAGCAAACAAATAGCTCCTTATAATTTATTAGAAAACCCCTGCGGGTTACCCGAGAGGCCCCTGCAGATAATTAGCAAGGGCCTTCTCACCATGAACCAAGTAATGCTCATAGCCATGCTAGGGTCATGGCACGCCAAGTATATATGCTGTGGATTCACATTAAGGTCCATGTTCAGCAGTTATGGGACCACTAAGCACGCGAGTTTCTGGGCAGTAGTAGGCCAACTCACCAAGTGCTTTTCAGGGCTTCCCCCCACTACTCACCAAATGTGCAAAACTAGAATGAATCTTCTGCTAGAACATGGAACCATACGCCGCCATATGTTTCGTCTTCTGTGCAAGTAGTGGCGAGTGGAGCAAGGCCCTTAGGGCCACTGCTCGTAGGAAAAGGAAACAAAAGAAAGAGTCGGAATGAATCTTCTGCTAGAACATGGAACCATACGCCGCCATATGTTTCGTCTTTTGTGCAAGTAGTGACGAGTGGAGCAAGGCCCTTAGGGCCACTGCTCGTAGGAAAACGAAACAAAAGAAAGAGAGAAATGAATCTTCTGCTAGAACATGGAACCATATGCCGCCTAGTGACGAGTGGAGCAAGGCCCTTAGCGCCGCTGCTCGTAGGAAAACGAAACAAAAGAAAAGAAAGAGCTACAGTAGCAAGTAGTTATAACTTGTGACCCATAACTGCTGGAAAGCCGACCTGACTTCGGATCAGAACATATATGGCTGGCCTGCTCCGCTCTCACACGAAATTTGCCGAACGTTTCTTGAGATATTGGACCCTTACAGATGCACTACTGGTGTCCCTCGGGAATACTCCTTTGTCGTCGTCCTCCTCTCCTCTTGTCTTCCTCCTCGTCTCCTCCCCCTCCTCCTCCTCCTTTTTGGGTTATTTGTTTTTTAATTGGCCCACTTCTCTAGTAATGCTTGTCATCTTGGCGCAGGGGCCATGCTAACCTTGCCCTTGGGACATTCATTAACATTGGAAGGAGAAGATTAGCATGGCCCCTGCACATGGATGACACACTTTAACTGAGAAGTAGGAGGAGTAGAGGTTTTTTTTTTTTTTTTTTTTTTTTTTTCCGGGGATCTTGACCAGGATCCTGACCAGGTTTCCGGACCGGTCCGGTAAGTCCGGAATATTCCGGTTTTCCGGAAGTCTAGATGGGCCAATCGGTCCGGGGTCCGGGGTCCGGAATCGGTCCGGCGTAGCTATGTGCAATTCTGCTTTTGGTTTGGGGTCGAGATTATCTGATTTCATGTGTATGATGTTGCTTGGTTTCTGGAATTCGCTATCACTCATTTTCCTTGCATTTTGGTATCGGAGCTGTGGTACGTTGCGCTAATCTGGCACTTGCCATCTGCTTATCCGGTGCATCCACAAGGGTAGCTGGGTGAGCGACCGTGGATGATATCCAGTGACAAGGGAGAAGGCAAGCAAGCAACCCAAGTGGAGAGGGGATCACCAGGAAGGCTAAGAGGTGATAATTGGGTGTTTCGCAAAGTGATGAGAACTATCTGATGTGCGATTGATGCTGAGGTGGAACGGCGGTATAATGCTGGTTGCGCCGAGGCAATGATTGGTCGTCGCAATCGACGTCAGGTCATCTGGTGAGAATATCTGTGGTTGGGGGCAGCTATTTTGAGGTACATCGCTCTAAACCTTATCTACCCTCTTCGAGACTTCTTACCGTGAGGATGTGTGTTCTGTCTTGGGAGTCCTCTCATGTGAGGAGTCGAGTGCGCTCAACCTTGAGAGTCGGCATTGTTCACGTGGAGCATCTGGAAGGAGAGGGCGTTGCCATCTGAAGGGCCCTGGACGAAGCACTGGGTCACGGTCACCATGCCAACCCACTGGGAGTAGAGCACGAATGCTTTGCTGCTTTGTCCTTTGTCTGCCTGCTGTGCTGTAGATGGGTCATGAGGGGCAGGCCAGCCCTACAGTGGAGATGACTACCGGACGTCTATAAATAAATACCGGCAGGGTACCTTCCATTGGCTGTGATCGTCGTCCTGTTTGCGGCCTTAAGTAATTCCTGAGGGCCTCGGGCGCCGTCCTTAAACTGCCTCTTCATCAGCCGACCGGTCGGTGTAAGGCTCGCGGCACAGGAGGGTAAACATGGTGCAGGGCTGGCCAGTTCAGCATTGACTTGGGGCTCAGGGGTGGGCCGTAACCACACCTTAAGACACGCACGCTATCTGAATGGCTCAGGAACCCTGACGTCAAGCGACATCAAGAAAAACTGAGGGAGGGGTAGGTTTCAGGTGATCAGTTCGGGGAAAATTCCACTCTGCAAACAGCCAAACAAATGATTCTATTTTTTATTTTGACTAGTTAGATGTACAGCCATTAACACATTTGACAGAGAGCATAGGTAGAACTATCTGATTCTCCTTATTGGCTTTCTGTTCGCGGACTAGTCGAGTAAAAATAGTTTCGTTTGTAGGAATTTGGACCCAATCGTGTATTCTCTGATAATGTCACCGATTAATTAATTTTATTATTTTAAATCCGTTCGAGCACTACGCCGCGGTGGGCAACTGAGTGTGCCGTAGTGCAGACACTGTACAGTGCTGTAGCATATGAGCGACAGGGAGGACCCTGATCCGGACGATCGGATCTTGCGTTCGTCAAGCAGAGAGACCCTTTGGTCCACGTAGCTTTAGGGGCCGCGAGAGACCGCCTCCTGTTCAGACAGGCTAGGGAAAGGCAGCGTCAGCAGAGGAGGGACAGGGACGCAGAGGCAAGCAGGGCTTTCGGAAGAGAGGCAGCTGCTTCAGCGGCCGAAATGGCCAGTTCTGCGCAACAGGGCTCTCAAGTCAGCTCCAGATCGCAGCAGAGTTCCCAAGCTAGTAGTTCAGGGGCTGTAGGTGCCACGATCGCACACACCCTGAGTCAGTCCGCTGGTGTGATGGCTAGCCAGCAATTAATGTTGACTCACGAGGAGGTCGCCATACAGCGAGCAAGCGCTCGCGAAGCACAGCTACAACAGGCATTAGATGAGATACAGGCAGCGAAGGAGAGATTGATCAGACGTAGGTCTAGGATGCAGCGGAGACAAGCGGACATCAAGGAGTTGAGATGGACCTGCCAAACATGGATGATGATTTAAGGACCCTTAGGACTAGATGTAGTGGAAATGCAGGACTACCATACGGTTCTCTTACAGGACATTCAGAGGAGGCTGGCCGTGCTGGTCGGGCGAGTTCAGGTCACACAATCACTGTCTGGGCCAGGTGCCTGGCCCGTGGTACAGCCTCCTCCTTTTGTCCCACCGGTAACTGTAGTCCCATTCACTGTTCCTTCAGCTACGGTGCAGACCACTTTCCATCTGGGTATGCCTTTAACAGGCGGGTTCACAGCAGGTCCTAGCATACAGATTCCTGTTCAGACAGTGTTCTCCCAACCTCCGTTGCAGACTGCCGTAACAGGGCAGCCTGCCATCTCGCAGCCAGCACAGCCGCAGGGCACACAGCCCCAACAGCAGCTAGTGCAGCAGCCTGCACCCCTTGGCCCACAGCCTGGAGTAGTGCAGGCACCGGGACAAAGACAGTGGGTTCCAAAGACTGCCATCACATCACTGAAACCCTTCTCAGGAGATAAGAAGGCTGAAGACCTTGACACTTGGTTGAGGTTGGTGCCAGTCTATGTGAAGTGCAAGTTAACCTTGCCTCAAGAGGAAGTGCTTGTGGCTGCCTCCTATCTGGAGGGGAGTGCAGCAAGGTGGTTAAGTGGGTACGTGCAGCTACAGGGGTACGGTCATGACTTCCGCGCTTGGTAGTCGCCTAGAGATTGGATGATTTCCTTAAGCTGGTGGAAGAACGGTGGCATGATCCGCATGAGGCTCAAAAGGTCACCAATGCGATATTGACCTTGAGCTCAAGAAAGTTCAGATCAGTAAGGGATACCACGGGCGCAGTTGAGCATCTGATCTGTGTTCCTCGAGTGCGATACGACTCCCAGGTCTTACTTACCACTTACCTGAGTTGTCTTCCCATGGAGCTCACGAATCATTTGGCGGGTGAGGCTACGATCACAATACACAACTTCCCCTCGTTCAGCAAGAAGGCCCTTGATCTAGAGCCAAAGATAGGGCACGGGCACCAACCCAGTATGGATGGTAGGAAAAAGACACTGCCTCCTAACTGGAAGGCCAAGGGGTACATTATGTTTGTTGACAACGATGGTTCCACCATCGAGTTGGAGGACGACTTCCAGTTGGGAGTAGGGTCAGAGTCACGTAGCGCAGAAGCTTCAGGGGGTGGAGCAGTCAGTGCCTCTGTAGAGAAAGGAGGCGACTGGTAGACGCTGCAGAGGTTCCCGATCAAAGAGTCAAGTAGACCCCAATGCTCCTCAATGGGAGAAAGCGAGGCTTACTGAGGACGTATGGAGAGACCGGTACGCTAGACAACTTGTATTCGCTGTGGCCAGTATGGTCATACGCCGTTCAAGTGCCGCAACCGAAAGGTCACGGAAAAGATCCCGCCTAAGATGGGACAGACGCAGACTAGCTTAGAGGAGCTAGAGGAGGAGTGGTCTAGATCGGACCCACTAGCTTCTTGGACGGCCATGGCTAAAGCTCCTAAGGGTGAGTTGTTCGTTGGCGAGGTAGATATAGGCGGCTGTAAAGCCGGGGCCTTCTACAATACCTGTTCGACGAGGAACTTTATCAGTCGCGCGTGCGTTGAAAGGCTGCGCTTGCACGGGCAAGTGCATCGCCTCAGTCGACCTGTGGAGTCGACGTGTGCCAACAAACAGAGCATGTCGTTTCCCGTACGCGGGAGGCGAACTGAGACATAGAATCTCGTTCCTACCTTCTTCCCCCGAATACAACGTACAGTCATTGTAGCTGTATTTAGACTGAAATGTACCCCAAATACAGCTATAATGACCGTACGTTGTATTCGGGGGAAGAAGGTAGTAAGCGATGATCTCCCTATGGATGTCTTGCTGGGTATGTACTATCTCTCGATTGTACAACCCAGTTTGATCGAGACAAAAGTGGTCAAACACACTTTGCTCGAAGGAGGGACCGCCAGAGCAAGTACTACCTCCTTTGTTCGTTTTTCACGGAAAGCAAGCCGTTACAAATATTGTTCCTCCCTCCCCCCCCCCTTTTCAAGAAAAAGCAAGTACTTCTTGTTCTGCCCTCCACCCTGTGAAAAAACATTAGGGTCCAGGGCTGTGTGTGGATAGTTTCGAAAACAACAAACGGATAAACCACCAGTACCTCACCCAACTACAAAACTCCGATGCGGCCGTTAATGCGCCACGTCGGGCGGGGTACCTACGGGCGAACGACCGGTACTCCCGAAAAAACGGAAAAAACAAAACAAAACAAAGCGAAAACGAAAAAAACTCTACAAAAAACGGGCGCGGCCGATAGATAGATAGATAGATAGATAGATAGATAGATAGAGAGAGAGAGAGAGTCACCACACCATTCTCAAAATGTGAAAAAGACAACAAGTGCTAGATGTATCTGCCCGTGTCTCACGGGAAGTTCATTCTCATTTTGCACATTTCGAGAGTGGTGTGGGGACTACCGAGTACTCGTCTTTTTCACTCCACAGTCTGGCGCTGGGTTTGCTGCGCCAAACCCGGCGTCAGACTGTCTGACGCCCTCTCTCTCTCCCTCTCTCTCTCTCTCACACACAACGCCCCACCCAGCTTGAGGAAGATTCATTCATGGTGGGTGGGACGTTGTGTGTGTGTGAGACGCCCTTTCTCTCTCTCTCTCTCTCTCTCTCTCTCTCTCTCTCTCTCTCTCTCTATCTATCTATCTCTATCTATCTATCTCTCTCTCTCACACACACACACACACACACAACGTCCCACCCAGCTTGAGGAAGATTCATTCATGGTGGGTGGGACGTTGTGTGTGTGTGTGTGTGTGTGTGTGTGTGTGAGAGAGAGAGAGAGAGAGAGAGAGAGAGAGAGAGAGAGAGAGAGAGAGAGAGAGAGATTCNAGAGAGAGAGAGAGAGAGAGAGAGAGAGAGAGAGAGAGAGAGAGAGAGAGAGAGAGAGAGAGAGAGAGAGAGAGAGAGAGAGAGAGGGAAGGGAGCCAGTCTTGGGTTAAGTGTTATGTTGGTAGAATCAACTTTGGAATTTTGAGTTGAGTTGGATAAGGCTTTGCAATGTTTGCATGTATTGTATTTTTTTTATTTATCTATATTCCCCATTCATGATAGTTGCATTTAATCGGGCGCCAACATTGACTCAATTTGACAGTAAACTTGTTGTGTGTAGTGGGCAGAGGGTGGGTTGTCTGCCCAACTTCCATGCAGCGGGGGTGAGCTTTCTTAGATGGGTCAAGAGAAGGGCGAAAAAGGAATGCCACCACTACCTTTTCCCATGTTCGCCGGCGTCGGCCCGCCGAATCCTTAGGAGGCTGAAACGAAATGACAGCTGCCGACGAGATTTATCAACGGCGGCCGTCGTCGGGCCCAGCCTCCGATTTTTAAGGAGTAGGAGGATATTTTATTATTTCCCCGTTTTCCCAAACCACAAGTACCCATCCCAGTGCTGTTTTTATTGCCACTCCATCATTTTGGTCTTTGTAGTTATTCAGTCAAAAAACTTTAAAAAAAGGCTGTTGTTTCTGATGCTCTTTTTTTCTTTTTCTCCCTCCCCCGCCCCCGCCCCCCCCCCAGTCCTCAGAGGACAGAAGGGAAGAGGGAGAAAGGATGGTGATTTATCCACTTCAGAGGTAGTTTTCACAACTTTTCAGTTGATGTCCCAGTATTTGATCTGGGTTTGAGCTCTTTAGCAACTCCACGTTTGTCTTCAAACCCAAAAGTCCCCGGCCTCGTCTCTTTTTCTTTTTTTTTTCTTTTTTTTTTTTAAACAGGGGGCCTCGTCTCATTATTTGTAATGCAAGTTGGATGTTTTGTTACAAAAGAAGAAGAAGGAAACAAGGACACTAAACCGGCTCTCGTTACTTTCTCTACAAGTAGCTCTCTTCACAAGCTCGACATTTGACTTTTGAAACTTATTATCTTCTTGATTTTCCCAGCTCTCTTTGTTTGCCTCTCTTTTACCCCAGCTATCTTCAGAAGCTTGCACAGTCAACTGCTGATTCTTTTTGTCTTTTTTTTCCGTTGTCAACAGACTCAGCACCCCTTAAATCTCGACTGCCGTCAGTTGGGTGCATTCCATTCCTTGATGTCAGAGTTTCTGAATTTAGGAGTCTAGTCCTTTTTTTTTTTTTTTTTTTTTTAATTTTTGCAGAACGCTGTTTGTTTTTTTTTGTGTTTTTTTCTTTTTTTTCCTTTTTCCATGGTGTACTACCGGTTGTCCGAGGCTCGGCAATTATCTAGCTACCGGTAGTCCGAGCCTCGGACTTGATAGCAGGACGAGGTACTGGTGGCTTATGCCCATAAAGGAGTCAGGATTTGGCACCTTGTTACATGGTGCTGGTTTGAACTTTGAACAGTGCAAAGTTACTCTGTGAAAGGGTTTCACGGAGCTTTCACCCAGTTCGCACAACATTGCAGGTTCCAGGACTTGGTCCCTGGATGTTCCCTAGTTCACTGCATAGTTGCCGTTGACCGTGTGTGCTTTGAACACGCGACCTATCCCTAAAACCGTGTACAAATGTTTTGTGTGTGCAGCTTGGGTCGTGTGGGTTTGATCCCTAGGTCTAGACTTTAGACGTCTTAGGGTCGTCTGTAGGTGGCCATACGCCCTCTGAAAGGTCCAGGTCATGGCTAGAGTAGTTCCTGAAGAGTCATCTGAAAGGTCAAGAGTCCCAAGACAACCCCGAACGGGCACATGAAAAGTCAGTCCCAGTGCAGTCCGTTTGCAGCAAGGAGCAGAGTGGGGACTGCACATCTCGAGGGCCTGGGACATCGGCAGGCCAAGACCACCAAACAAAACAGTATAAATAAAGAGGCAGCGATCAGTCGCTCACTCATTATCCGGGAAACTATGTGGAAGCTCTGCTCAAGTGACTTGAGCTTTGAGTTCACCGGTGGTCAGCAAGCAGCCCGAAGGTGGAAGAGGGTGAGCGGCCATAGCTGCTAGGAGGAAGACGAGGGCGGCCATAGCCGCCTATGTGTGTGAGCGTGAGCGCAGACATTCAGGGTAGATCTAAGTGTTGTGTGCGTACGTGCGTGGGAGTGTGTCTGGCGGTGGATACAGTGTTCACGTGGGAATTCCAGACTGATGCTCAGACATCATAGCCATGAGGTGTGACAAGCTGTTTTGAGCTGAATTCCTGGCCGAAAGCCATATCTCTGAGTTTTTTTTTGTCCGGGCCCACTGCGCCATCTCCAGTCTGTTGCTGATTCTGCATCTGTGGAAGTGCTGTTGCCATCGCCAGCTGCATGTATGCATGTTGACCGTGAGGTGTAGACAAGTCTGATTGCAGACTGTCATTTTCAACAAATTTTGGAGCAATTTCAATTAATCACACATTTGAAAGGCTAAGAGCATATTCTGGATTCGTCAATTTAGCTTCAGATGGACTGATGTTTCAAATACAAAAGAGGTCATCACGCTTGGGTAAATGCCACCCATTCATTTGGGACGAGACTTGAATAGCTGGAGTGCTCATCTATTGCATGGGAGTAAGAAAACACTCCGTAGTTCCCCAGAAAACACTCCGTAGTTCCTACACACCCATGCATGCAATTGGTACATTTCATTAGACGAAATCAAAACACTCCGNTTTCATTAGACGAAATCAAAACACTCCGTAGTTCCCCAGAAAACACTCCGTAGTTCCTACACACCCATGCATGCAATTGGTACATTTCATTAGACAAAATCATTGCCACTACTATACCTTCTGAAACAGAATGTCACGGCCATTTAAATGCATTACTCCCTCCTTCAGGGTACACTTCCATTTGTTTTTGGACCTCGTCACCTGCAACAGTGAGAAAAGTGAAAACAAGATGACATGGTAAACATTGAAGCAGACAAGCGTGTAAGATGAGAGAGAGTGGCCAAGACAGTGTGCTTTGACATGCCACTTCTCAGCGACACACAGCAAATAATGCTCAGCACAACTGAATCATGTCTCCCTATAAGACTGATGCACAACATACGTCAACCTCGGCATAGTCCTAGTACTACATGGATCTCCTATCTGGGCTCTCGTCTTCCACATGCAGCAGCTCTCATCCGCACGAACAGGAAATTGAGCCTATTTTCTCAAACATTAGTTTCCCCAACTGAAATCAACGGAACCAAAGCACTGACGAGTCGGTGTACAGCAGAACCTTTGTGAGATTGGATTACAAAACGAGTTTGAGATTCCCATTACACCACCACCACCTCCGAGCCTCTTTTTGCCAGAGCTAAAAGAACAACGCGGCAACTTTTGTTCTTTTGTTTGGCTGGCGCCACCAGCCATTTTGGTCCGGTGGCGCCCAGCCTCCAAAGAATGCAGTATAGGTTGTACCGCATTCTTAGGAGGTCTCGATACCACATTCTGCTGAGGTTTGCCTGTGAAAGGCAATCAATGCTGGTTTAAACCGCTAGATCATGGCCCAGGCCTTGTGGAGAATTGTTCATCACCTACTCCGGAAACATCGGAGCCGACGGGCCGTTGATAAAATATATCAGCACCTGGCATAACGTTTCGGCCTCCGAATGTGGCCAACGGCCGATATATGGCATGTGCTGGTGGTTTAACATAGACGAAGAGAAGGGTATGTTTTTGATGAGGGACACGCCAATCTTTCCAAGGTTGTTTGGCAGTAAGTTCCAAGTTTCAAACCATTCTTTTCACACTTTCTTTTTCCTTAACACTCTTAAAGCGTACAGCGGGTCTCGTGTGACGCTCCCACGCAAACCCGCTTTTCCAGTGTTGGGAAAGTCGTCGGGCCAACGGGCGGGCCCACGGGGAAGTGGCCGAGTCGATGCACCGTTTTTTTTTTCTTTTTTGGGGGGCCGTGAATCTCGTGCGGGGAACTGGGGAGAGATGGTCAACCGACCCCCCATTTTTCACCTCAATTTATAAGAAAACCATAAAAGGCCATTTCAAGCAAACTTCATACCAATGTATAGAGTGCACTTCTTACTAACATATTAAAAAAAAAAAACTAAAAAAAATAATGAAGAACATACAAAACAGCAAGCCAAAAGTGCATTTTCAATTTTTCAGGCAATTTTGCCAAAAAACAATTCATTAGATTTTCAGGATTTTCACCACTCTTAACAGCACAACTCCAAATGACACCAAATTTGACACACAGCAAGCTTGTCCAAAAACAAAAACAGGCAAAAGACAACAATCCAAAAAAACACAAAATTTGACCTGGAAACCAAAGTGGGGTCTGCATTGTTATCAACTGATTGGTTCGTTCTTTTCTGAATTGGTTCGTTCTTTTCAGACCAATTCTGTAATTCGTTCATTCTTCAACCTGGGCCTTACTTCTCCTTCATTCTGTGTGGACACATCCCTCAAATCCACCCCTCCCTTCTTCGCAACTCGGCCTCCCACTTCTTCCTCCTGCCTCCTACTCTGCCGCGGGCGGAGCCGCCGCGGGTCCCCTTGTTTTTTTTAATGGTCCAATGGACCACAGATCAGATGTTAAACTGATCCGAACAGATACTCCACTTGATCTTCGCCAAAAGACCGAGAAAGGACCACTTCTTTTCACACTTCTAGTTTGGAACAGATCTGTGACATCGCGTCATGAATGTATTGCAATTGATATGGAACGAGAGACCTGTGACGGTGCCCGGTCATCGAACACATCTTTGCGTCTAAAGTTTTCACAATATCCAATTGATGCAAGTGCAAACACTTCTTGTTGCCAATTGATTAAGTGTGTCAGAGCAATAACCCTGTCCAGCAAAACAGCAGTCAATGGATCTCTTCCTTGGGACCAAAGGATAAGAAATGCAGTGAAACAAGACAAATACATGGAGTACGGGGGGTTATGCCTCGGCATATGGCCCTGCAGCAGGCGTGTGTCCACCCTAAGTGAAGGCGTGCCCCGTGAATCTCAACACCCCCGGAACTCGTCAATTTTTCCAAATCTTGGTCGGTGCCAGACAGTTGCCACGCACCAGTTGGTTACAATCCGCCTTGCTCGTGAGAATCCAAAATATTCGTGAGCCTTCCAGGCTCTTCCAGCAACGTGGTCAAAGCAGGGAGCATTGCACATTTGTGCCTGGGTGGTTGGGCATGCGTAACCAATTCGGTCCCAGGCCACTGGCTGTGAATCGTGCATGGGCGCAGACACTTTGGCCGATTCTGAAGCTACTGGAAACTGTCTCACGTGGGGTAGCAAAGGCAAGCACCCGCCTCTTTCTATGTAGGAAAGGGCAGGGCGCAGGGAGAGGGAGTCGGGCACTTCCAAGCACATGCGGCAGAGCTGCCGGTTCTAGCACTCGTGGGGCTGCTGCTGCACTAGAGTGTGGGCAATTGTGCACGCGCGCGTGCGGTGGTGCGAGAAGGCGGGGTGCTGCTGAGGGCAGCGCCATAGCCCGCCCCATGTAGCCGGGGCTCGGCTTAAACATAGCCAGTGGAGGTGGTGGTGATCTTCGTGAATGATGGAGAAGATGTGGGTGATGAGGTCGAGGTTGAGAGAGAGAGCTGAGGTTGATGATGCGAGGGCACGTACCTGGTCTTGGCGATGGTCTACAACGGTCAATATCTTCATGTACTTCGGTTCTGCTACTGACGTCAACAGGATGCGCTGTCAATTCCTAGGTAGTTTGGGCGCTGAGCGCCCAGTAGGAGGAAGGACTCTGGATGCATATGTTGGTGGTGGCGAGAGTATGCTGTCATTGGCATTCGAATTTGGTACTTCGTTTCTCCGTTGGTGGAATATCAGTGCATTACTGCTTTCTTGCCAGCGTTTGGACTAGCTGCCTTTCAATGTGAATTTTCACTCTGGATTTCTGTCATTTCGATATCTCATTTTCCTCTCGACAATGCACCACCTCTGACGTGATGCTGAAAGGAACAAGTCAAATCTCCAAGTGTGTCCCACTCCCTTCAAGATTCATGTATCCTCCACATTCATCTCACTGCAACTGCACTATAGATCTCTATCGCACTCACCGCACTGCCATTGCAAGTGCATCCCACACCCATCCAGATTCACAAACCCGTGATGAATAGCCGTCATGTTTCGCTATAGCCAGACACAGTCAAGTACGGTATCATGCAAAACTGACACCTGCCGCAAACAACACCCTTTCCCATATGAGTTCATCACTATGCCGACTATGTGCTTTCTACAAGCGTCCTAGAATACACAGATAACATGGTTTAAGCGCGACATAAGCAACCAACCAAGGAAAGACAGAAAATCATACTGGATACAAACAATAGAGAATGCAGACCAGGGAGGAGGAGAGCGATGGACTGAAACCCCTACCTTGTCAAACTGTGCAAGAACTAAATTATGAATTGTGGGGCCTTCTTCTGGGTCATTCACATCGTCCGGCTCGTCATCATCATTTTCATTGAGTGGTGGTTCATCATCTTCCTCCTCCTCGTCCAATCTCTCCTGCTTCGGTCCCTTCATCCCAACATCTGACACCCCTGCAAGACAGACGATGTAGCCATCGGCATGGCAGAGTTCCACAGGGGAAACATTGCTGTCATTCCAGATGACGAAGACCGGTACCATTGTCATCAGCGCCACCACTACAAACCACTGAGTCATCCTTGGCACCAAGAAATAACGCCAAAAAAAATCAACACCAGTAAACAACGAACCGAAAAGGACAGCTCATTAGAGGATTTCTATCTCAGTCGAGATCAATCAGGCATTACAGGACATGGGCTGTATGAAACCAGGCAGACACCTAGGCAGTCACAGCAGGAATTGATATCCAGCCACAGCCAGCAGTGATGCTGTGATACCCAACTCCTTTTCCCTGAACTATCATTTTAGAACCGAAAAGGACAGCTCATTAGAGGATTTCTAGTCATCCTTGGCACCTGAAATCAGACTGCACTGTTATGACCCGGACCAATTGCGAAGTACAAATTCACCAATCGACACAATGTTCCCCAACTGCAAAAGGAAATGAATGAACTTGAGAGGATGGAGAGGATAAGAAGAAGAAGAAGAAGGAGAAAAGATTGGAAAAGACAATGTACACCAGCAAGAACCAATGTCAAAGCTCTTCTTCTTCGCTCAACTCCCTTGCATCTTATCTCCCCCTCCTCTTTATAAATTCAAACAATAAATAATACAACAATGTTGGAGTGAGGGTCCAGTATCACTGCCCAAGTCTCTCTTCTACAGCTGGACAACTATAAGGTCCACCATAGCCATAGCCGCCTCTCCTACCTAGGCTGAGGCTATGGCGGGCTGCGGAGTACAACCACGATGCTCAAAGGACTCCCCAAATGAGTTATGGCTGCCCCCCCCCTAAGTGCCGACACGCCCCAAGATGCTTCGGCGATGCTTGGAGTAGCTCCCTCCCTCGGAGGGCCTTCTTACTGCTGCTCCAAGGAGTAGGAGATGGCTGCCACCATAGCCGGTAAGTACCTCGGCTCCTTCTCTCTCCCCCCTTCTTCTTCCTCCTTCTTCTTCTTCTTCCTCCTTCTTCTTCTTCTTCCTTCTTCTTCTTCTTCTTCCTTCTTCTTCTTCTTCCTCCTCCGCTGTCCTTCTCCTTCCCTAGCCAAGCGCTGCTTGCTGCTTGCTATCGCAGCTCCCCAGCGCTGCTCCCAGCCCCCTGCTCCAAATGCCGTGCTCCAAACTTGTGCGCCCAGCAAATGAGGCGGAGCCTCTGGCTCTGCCTGGATATGTACCGCACCGCGTGACTCTTCGGCTGTGCCTCTTGGCCTACCGGCCTCCCCACACTCCGGAGACTTCCCCTGCCGAGAGGCGGGAACATCATTGCAGATTCTGAAGTACCCCCGACAGGCCCTGGACTCCTACTAGTACCCCCCAGCCTACCG
>BFEA01000168.1:1593071-1603893 GCA_003427395.1 Chara braunii | reverse complement strand
CACGAGGGGTGGTCTTGCCTAAATCTGTGAAGTCTATCGACACAGATTCAGCAGGGCCGTCAGGTATGGGTAAGGGTTTGAGCAGTCCCAAAGGAGGTCTACGTTGTACCTTATTCCTTTGGCAGAGCTCACAGGTGTCCACATAACGCAGCATCTCACTCCGCATCTCCTTCCAGAAGAAGCGCTACGACAGGGCTGCATAAGACTTTAGCAACCCAAAATGTTCGCGGGCATCATGACACTCTGACATCAGTAGTGTCCTGAGCCGCTGGTCCTAGGATTGCACAAGCGCTCCTCACCTCTACTGTAGGCATACAGTAAGTCTGAACTCAGAGCATAGCCTGGTTCAGAATTAGGATCTACTTGCAGATTCCTGACAATGGGGTCCGAAAGTCTCATCCTGAGGCAGTAGACGAGCAATGGTCTTACAGGTCTCCTCTCCAAAGGAGTGAGTAGAGTAGATCAGCGCAAAAGAGTCAGGCCTACGAGAGAGGGCATCTGCAACCTTACTGTAGCAGCCCTTCTTATGCTTCAGTTCAAAGTCAAACATGTCAATGAACTGAATATACCGTGCCAATTTATCATTCAACTCTCCCTGGGACTTCATCCACTGCAACGTGGAGTGATCTGAAAAGATCTTGAAGTGCCTTCCCAGGAGAAAGTGCTTCCAATGTTTAAGGGCAAAGACAAGAGCATATAGCTCTTTCTCGTAGGTAGAGTCCTTGAGCTTTCGAGTCTTGATCTTCTTACTCATAAACTCTACAGGCCGTCGACCATTCCCATCGTCCTGCTGAAGAACTGCCCCAATGCCATACTGACTGGCGTTAGTGGTCAGGATAAATGGCAAAGTGGGGTCAGGTAACTTCAGCACAGGCGCACGAGTCAAGGCCTTCTTGAGTCGTGTGAAGGCCAACTGACAAGGAAGGGACCAAAGAAAGGGAGTATCTTTCTTTGTTAGGTTGGTCAGGGGTGCAACCACTACAGAAAAGTTCCTGGCAAACTTTTTGTAGTACGAGGCTAGACCCATGAAGGACCTGACATCCCTTACTGTCTGTGGCTAAGGCCACTCCTGAATAGCAGCAATCTTTGCTGCTTCAGGAGCCAGACCATCTCCAGAGATCACATGCAGGTAGATAACAGAGGGAACTCCAAAAGAGGATTTCTCTCTGTTGATCTTGTACTGGCTGTCACATAACGACTGAAGGACAAGAGCCAAGTGCTCCGCATGTTCCCTGACAGTTTTGCTGAATACCGAGATGTCATCCAGGTAGACAACCATAAACTTGTCCAGGTAAGGCCTGAAGATGCGGTGCATCTCTGTCTGAAGGGTGCCCGGGGCATTGCAAAGTCCAAATGGCATGACCAGGAACTCGTATGTCCCATACCTGGTCTGGAAGGCTGTCTTGTAGGCATCCTCCTCTGCCATCTCAATCTGGTGGTAGCTAGATTTGAGGTCGACTTTGTTGAACACCGTGCAACCCTGCACCATGTCCAGAAGGTCGTCGATCCTAGGAACTGGCTTTGTGCTCTTCCTAGTGATCTTGTTGAGACCCCTGTAGTCAATGCACATTCTGAACTCGCCATTCCCTTTGGGCACAAAGAGAACAGCTGCACCGAGTTCAAAGTGTTGGGTCTGATCCAACCCTTGCTGGTCAGGGTCTCAAGCTACTTTTTGAGCTCCTCGAGTTTAGCAGGGGACATCCTGTAGATGCAGCCCTTGGGAGGGACCGCTCCAGGCAGCAACTCGATGTGATGCTTGGTTGGCCGGTTGGGTAACCCAAAGGACTCCTGCATCAGATCAGCATACAGATCTACCACCTGCTGTATCTCAGGAGGACAGGAAACAAGGGGAGCATCTGTTTGCTTGACCAAAGCAATAAACAGACGCTCGTGGTGGTACTGGCGTGAGAGAGCATGAAACTCCCTCGCTCTCAGGCAGTAGCAAAATGTCTTAGGGTGGTGATCAGCAGCAATCATGCATGGCTGATACACACCCTATCTATTAGGTAGCTCAACCTTGGGATCTGCCAGTCGATCCTTGGGTTAACTACCTTCAACCACTGCATGGAGAACACCAAATCAAAGGGTAGCTCAGGGAAAATATAAAAGTTCAGACTGTGTTCGAGTTCTCCAGCGTTGTCGAAGGTCACAGGGATACCCTTGACCTTCTCCCTGATGCTCATCACTGTAGAGTCACCAATCCTCACCAGCAGCGGTTGCTGCAGCTGCTGAACTTTCATGCCCAAGTGCAGTTTTTTAACCGCACTAGGAGACATGAAGTTCCTGGTGGCCCCACAGTCCAATAGCCCAATGATCCTGGTGCTGTTGATCAGGGGCCGAAGCATGATGAGATCAGACTTGCACTTCTTTTGTTCCTTCAGGTGGAGGAAAAAGGCTGCAAGTGACTGGAGCTCATTCTGCCCCGGGTCCTAATCCGGGTCAGGATCCTCATAGCAGAAGGATGCTGCCCGCACCGTCCCCAAACAAACATCATCACATACAGTCTCGACTGAAACAGCTGCACATTCACCTACCTGAGTAGATGAAGGTGCAGCACTGGGGGGAACTGCAGTCCCCAGGGTCTGTTTCAGTTTTTTGACTGACCTGGGCCTGGCATGTAAGGGCGGTCCTTCAAGAAGTGTTGTCCCTCACATCTCAGGCAGACCCCCCTTTCCTTGCGTCTTCTCCAGACTCCCTCCTGGATCTTGAGGTCAAGCCAGGGGAGTGTGGAGGGATTGAGAGGGTCAGCTGGCATCTGGACGTCTTTTGGCAGGTTAGGGCGCTGGGAAGAGGAAGGTCGACGTCCCTTATCCTTCCCCATGGCACTGGCTGAGGCTGTGGTGGGGGAAACCTTCTTCTACTGCTGCAGAACTCCCAAAACAGCCTGAGTGAGGGCTGTTGCAATATCTGGATCAGGAGAAGATCCAGTCCCAGCTGAAGGTGCATCAGCCTGGGAGTCTGAATCTGAACCTGATGCAAACCCCACGTGAGTGAAGGCTGCCTTTCCCTTTCTGCCACCTCGAGGGAAGGCACGTTTCCTCCTGTCAGAGGATGGGGCCTGGACATGAAGCTTTGCCTCCATGTCCAGGGCTGCACGACCAAAGGACCTCCAGTCCTTGTGCCCAACGCTGTACAGTGCAACAACAAACTTCTCAGGCGCCGCCCTGCAGAAGTTGGTAAGCAGATCATCTGTGGACATGACCAACCCAGGGGTGGAGGTAAGTTGCTCGAACTCAGCAAACAAGGCGTGCAGAGTCCCGCTGTACCGCTGCTGTCCCAGGCAGGCAATCCTGTCAACAGCCTTGCGGGCCCGCTCCTTGTCTGCAAATCGGTCCTCCAGGGCCTGCAGAAGTTTGTCCACCCCAAGCCCAAAAGCCCAGTCCTCCATGGACTGAGGTTGAGGTAGCCCACTTCAGTGCGGGCCCCTCCAGCAGTCCCAGAACAGTCGCCACCTTGGTCTGTTCTGCACAGACAAAGCCCCTCAAGTAGGCTTTGGTTCCAGCAGCCCAGTCCCCAACATCGGTCTTGGGGTCAGCACCCCTAAACTTGTTGGGAGCAAGGATCTTAGGACCTCTGTAGTCTCCTGCAGTAGCAGCATCATAGGTGGCCTTTGCTGAGGCTTTTTGGGAATGGGATGGTGTGCGGGAAGAATGCACAGATCCAGGGGGAGATGAAGGAGGTGTAGAAGGTGAAGGTTTGGGTTTCAGCATAGGAGCTGAGGGGCGATCAGCTTGGCGGCTGACAGCTGAGCAGTCAAGTTCTGAATCGCATCCAGAATCTTGGACTGCTGATCTGCCAAGTCGTTAACCCGACGCTCCAAACGAACAAAACGATCATCCCAGTTCGTAAAATAGGAACTGGTGATCTTGTGCTCCAGAATTATCGTCTCTGCCAGGTGTTTAGTCACCTGTGCACAGCGGTCATCTGTGAGCACCTTGTCTAGCTGCTGCAACAGATAGTCTCTTCTGGAATTATCTGTTGCAACTTCTAGCTCAGCTGCCTCCTGCCGTTCCAGTTCTACAAGACCGTCCTGTTGCCGCCGCAACTGTTCTTGCAGCTCCTTTTCCTGCTGAGTAGCAGTCAGAGGTGGAGAAGGAGTGGAGGTTGAAGGTTGTTGACCTTCCACCTTCATCACAACTTCCAACTGTGGCTGCTGTTGAGCCCCATGGTCAGACATTTTCCTTTTTCAAAATCAAATCAAAATAAAAACAGCAACCCGAGTATGCTGCGATAATCAAATTCCTTCAGACACTCTGGAATCGCTGCAAAACTCACACACTGGAACAGGTGGGTGTATAGGCAATCAACGGTTTGGGTTGGAAGGGTGTCTCTGGGGTCAGGTGTCAGACAAACTATGAGTCCAACAAAATCATGCACACGATTTCCTTTTACTAACCCTGGACCACACTGGAGTTAGTAGAGTCAATCCACTACTCTTCCAAGGACACACTAGATTTCCAGAGCCCACTAGAAAGCAAGGGTAGTCTGTGGGAATGACAGAACATGGTTAGTACAGACAAAAGAGGTCAACCAAACCAAGCGATTCAGACAGACACCCTGTACCCTGACTCAGACTCCAATTTGGACCCTGATGACTCTGGCGGCCATACCCTAGGGTATGGCAAAATACAGTATTCACTGTATCCAGTGAAATACTAGAAATTCAAGTCTGCGATTCTGCAGTATTGACTATTTTTGAATTGCGATTCACTGGGGACTGACAGAATTGAAGTTATGACAAACCCTAGTTAGCACAGGTTTCCAGTATAGAATTCACAATTTTAGTATCCCAGAATAATCGCCATGCAGTAAAGCAGTCACAGGACAATTTTGGATCCGAAAGAGTCAACAGAGGATGAGAAATGAGCAGAGAGAGGTAGGCAAGAGATGGCTATGACTGTCATGCAGTTTGCGATTTCCACATCCAGTCACTGACAGAAAGATAGACCATTATAATTCACTAATCTAATCCTATCTGGATCGCTATGCAGGTAGGTGCATGGAACGGACTCACTTTTAGAGAATCTTGCAGGTGATGATGACAATCTACATATGGCAGATGATACCCTTATCTCGCCAGTTCCTTCCAGATGTTCCTCCTGATAATCCCACGCGCAGAACTGCTTCAAACTTGTTGATCCTCCTCAGGATCCTGTAGCGCTGCACCCCCTAAACTCAGATACACTGGATCTGGTCCTGTGGCGCCCAGTATGCCAACACCACAATATCTCGCCACAGTGCCTGGTAGCCGCTGATGCTAAAAATAGCCCCAGATGGGCTTATTTCTCCTGGAGATTGATACAGACTGTCAATCTCTGCCAGCGCTACCCAGGGATGATGCCGCTTAGGGTTCCCTGATGTCCTCAGGGGTAATTCTCCACTCTGGGGTAATTCGCTGTACTACCCTCAGGGTTGGCTATGGCGAATTAGCCCTGTACTCGCCACTTCCTGACAAGCGCCTTGACAGGCTCAGTGCGCTTGCTCAGTTCAACCACTGAACACTTGAAAGTCTTCTTCCCTACTGACTCAGTACTGGGGAAGATGAATCGCCATGAAACTCTCGCCAGTAGATCGCCAGATGAAGAAGATGCCTCAACACGCTCAACCCTCAGTGTCCCAATTCCAATCCCAGCTCTGATACCAACTTTTATGATCTTGGTTGTCTGACGATTTTTACCGCCACTCGCACACAGACAATCTCATACACGCCCATACATGCATAAGAGAAGGGGGAGAGGAGACAGAGTCCACACTGCACACAAATGAAAGTAGGCAGCAGAATACAGCTATGCACAGATGGGGAGAAGACACACAGTGTTTCTCTCTCTCTAACGAACTCCCAACAACCAATCACAAGTAGTCTGTGCGAGGATAACAATTGAAATTGCACTGATGATGAGCCAACTCAAACAATTATCGTAACAAAGTTTGTTCCAGTATCTCGCCACTCTCAGAACTCACACCCCACTCTCTATCCTACACCCAGTTAGTAGCGCCACATCAGAATGACCTCCCAGAGGCCAGCGCCAACCATCCTGATGAAGAACTGGTCCTGCGATGAAGTCTTCAGTGCCGCTGGACAACTCTGACGAAGGAACAGACAGCTATGGCTGCCACCACCCACGAGTACACAGTGTACAGCCTCGATGTAGCCCGCCAGACGCAGATACCCCAGGGGTAGATGCGTTGAGGATGACCCAGCTATGGCAAACTCAGACTGGGCCGGCTAWGGCTGCTGTCAACGGCAAAGTCTCAAGATGCCGCCTACAGACTCTCACCGCCACCAACTTGCTTGGCTTCTCCAACTCTGCTTCGTGAGAAATGAACTGCCAAAAGTCCTGAACCGATGGGCCTAACCTATCTATAGACTACACTAGACCTAGACAGGACTGACTGACCGACCGACCGGTACCGTTTCTGTTTCAGCCTCTCAGCCTCTACCGGACCCGGCTATAGGCTATAGGACCGTCTATCAGTATAGGCCACTTAGGGCCTGTCTGTCCTAGGGGTAGCCCGGGCCTGCTATTCGCAGTTAGGGTAGTAGTAGGAAATTCAGTTAGTGTTAGGTGCTATATTTTCCCAAATTTGCAGATATGTCCCTCACGAATTTCCTCACAGTTAGGTCTCTCGGTAAGCCCTCAGCCAAACAAAATTACGACTCTAACCCTACCGGTTAGTGTACAACCTCGCAGTCAGTCTCCGCAGTCTAAAATCAGCAAGTCATTGCAAAAGTATAAATAAAGAGGCAGCGTTCAATCATTCATTCATTCTGTCTGTGAGTCGTGCAGAAGCGCTGTCGGAGCGTCTTGTGTATGAAGGTAGGTGCCTGTAGGAGACAAGGCCGAAGAGGAGGAGGAGCTTGTGTGTTGGTAGAGGTAGGAGAAGGCAGCCATAGCTGCCTGTAGGTTAGTAAGAGAGCGTTAGTGTGTGTTATAAAATATCACCACAACTTCCCCTATTTTACCCAGATGAGTAGATCCAAAGTGTTAGTGTGTGTGTGTGTGTTGTGTACGTGTGTGGGACATCCAGGGAAATCAAGGGTGTGTGTGCGAACAAGTTACTGGGAGTGCAGTGATCGGTCATAGCCAATCGAGACAAGTTTGAATCTGAACAGTGTTCTTGGCTTCGTTATCTTTGAGCTTGTGTTGGCGCAAGTCGCCAGCTTGATCGTCATCTGTTTGCATGCATGGTGAGTAACGAAGAAGACAAGTCCGATTGCATTGGTATCACCCACTGTTCCACCTTTGGAGTGAGTCGCGTTCGCCGCCACCGTGTCGTCGTCGAGGACGATGTCATAGTCGTCGTCGTCATCAGCATCGTCGGGCGCTGAAGGAGGAGAAGAGCGCCAGGTCAGCGATCGTGCGCCCGCTGTGCGCCGCATCATCGCCGTCGTTGCCTGACGTGAAGAGAGAAAGGGGGTATCCCGTTGCAGAGTGTGCCGTTGTTTGTGCGCCTCGCTGTTGCCGCGCACTGCTTGCTATTGTGTGCACCTAGTTGCTCATCGCGCGCCGCATGTTGCCAGTTCCTGCGCGTTTACATTGCACGCTTCTTCCCGTGTGCGCTGCCCGCGACCTAGCTGAGGACCCCCGTGCGTCGATTGATTGGTGCCTCCTGTGCGCCTCGCTGTTGCTGCGCGCTGCTTGCTATTGTGTGCCCCTAGCTGCTCATCGCGCACCGCATGCTTCCAATTCCCGCACGTTTACGTTGCGCGCTTCTTCTCGTGTGCGCTGCCCACGCACTAGCTGAGGACCCCCGCGCGTCGATTGATTGGCGCCTCCCGTTACCGTCCCCGCTGTGGAGAGGAACCGCCGCTGCCACCGTGAGGGAGGAAAGCCACCCCGCCATTGAAGACGGCCAATACATTGTTGAAGACCACCGGAGAGGGAGGGCCGCCGTGCTGTCAAGAGTGGAGTGCTGCATGAAGAAGAAGATCGCCACTCGTCAAGAAGTCTGCTGCGCCAAGGTTGGAGAAGGGCAGCCATAGCCGGCAAGTTAAAGAAGCAAGAAACGACGACGACGAACAAAGAAGAGAGAGAGAGAGAGAGAGGGAAAAAAATAATAAAAAATGATTTTGCAGCCGAAGAAGCAAGTGGCGGCCATAGCCGCCAAGCTCGAACCTTGCGACGAAGAAGAGAGAAAGGAGGAAGGAGAGACGGAGGAGGAAGAAGGACACCATAGCCAAGGTGGGCAAATAAGGAGAGAGAAGGGGGGAAAAGAAGAGGAAGGTTGGCGAAGGAGAAAGGTCAGCAGCCATAGCCGAAGGTCAAAGAAGTTGACCGGCGAAGTTGACTGTGGTGTTGACCAAGTTTGACCAGTGTTGACCGAAGGCAGCTGACCAAGACTTGACCAAGCTGGAGTCTGTATAATTTCGCCAAGCCTTATGCCTACCCCCTTGAGCTGAGGATGTGCAGTACCCCTTGGTACTTGCTGAGTCAGTCTGTCTCTTATTTCTGCATCGAGTCACTTTTGCCTAGGCGATTGGACTTTGTGCATGTGGTCGTAAAGTTGTGGTGACCAAACCAGCACGGGCTGAGTAGGGCTTTAGTCCATGTCTGACGACTGACACATCTCGGGGACAAGACCCCCAAGGACAAGTACAGACCAGCGGGCTGCTCAGTGTGGCATGGTAGGCCCAAAATCCGACCTGTAGGCTGCACATCTAGCTGTTAAAGTCTTGAGAGGACTAGCTGATCACATCGTCCTAACTACAACGTTAAATAATTCCGGAGTTATGGGGGTTCTCCTTAAATGCCACCTGATCCGCAGTAGAGTTCTGCAGTGACAGCCTTAGAAGTAGATCAGGCTAGCGACCCTAGCTGACAAGGTCTGATCCAAAGAGAAAGCCAAGTGGGATTGATCGATGGTGCATGGTGCACTGGGATCTGCAAAGTTTCGGTGACAGTAGTGGCGAAAGCTTCCGTCGGCCGTGGTAACCTGGATGGATCAAAGGAGAACACTTTGTAGTCCTTTAGAGAGTCAGTCTGTGGGTGGAAATCTAAGTGGTGAGGAGTGGAAACTTTCACTAGTTGTGCATCTTTCACCATGGTGACCATGCGAGCAGGAACAAGTACCAACCCATATAGCAAAGCTCAAGAAGAACAAGTCGTCGCCCTGCTGAAAGAAAAACAAGAAAATATGGAAGAGTTGATAAAGTAGGCGAAGATGTTGGCCCTATGGAGGAGCAAAAGGCCAAGCAAAAACAGATGGAGGAGGAGATGGAGAAATGGAAGACAGAGCACGAGGAGAAATTGAAGGTGGTGGACGCAGAAGCAGAAGTGGAAGCAGAAAAAGAAGAAGAAGAACTGGAGGAACCCCTTCAGAGAAATGTAAGAAGAGAGGAGAGGGTTGAATCCAGTGACGCAAGAGAGACATAGGCTAAAATAGAAAAGATGGTGAATGAGTGGGTAGCTGTAGCGGTACCCTTTCGGCCCAACAGTGAGGCCGGACCTGTTTCAGGCCATCGGCCTGACCCTGGTCTAATACCGGGTTACTTCGGCCTGGACCAAAGCCAGTATATCTCTCTGGCCTAGGCCCAAACCGGGCTGGTCATTCATTCATTCATTCGTCCATTGAGTCGGACTGGACCTTCACTCAGCTGCTGCTTCTCGTGTGTTTCCATCTCCTCTCTCTCTCTCTCTCTCACCATCTCCGCACGTGCCCTACGCATGTGTGTCACATTGGTATTGGAGCGGAGATTCGAACMACTGCTCCCTCCCTCCCTCCCCCTCCTGATATCCCGACATCACAGATAGTTATCTCCACATTCGTTTCTGCAGCTGCACCTGGTCCTGATGGTGATGGGTACATTCGCCACCCAAGCTGGCGACTTGATCTACTTTGACCATATGCAAGAACGCCATTTCAGCAGACTCCATTACTTCACTGTTCCTGCTTCGGTTGATTGTCGACGTATCCCTACCACAAAGCTGGTTCCTGCAGCTCCTACGAGAAGCTCCTACGAGAAGCCATCGCCACTCACGGTAGAACGGGGGCTTGTTCCTCCTTTCCACAACCCCAGTCGCACATCCTCCCCCCCCCCACCCCGCTTCCAATTTCGTCGCCTGTGCACCTGGCTACCTCTCAAGCCCAGGTGCAACGATCAACTCCCCACTTCCCAGCTCCCACCCGCCCAACCCCTCTCCCACCACGTCGCTTCTCCCCTCTCTCGATCCCGATCTCAACCCCATTGTGTTTCACCTTGCGCACCTCCCTTCCTCGCTGTCCCCCCCATTCCCGCTCTTGCCTCCTGATCAACTCCCTCCCGCCATCCCCACTTTCCCTTCCCTCCCGCTTCATCCCGCTCTGCCGTGCACTCTCCCCGTCTTTCCTTGACTATTCCCCCCCCCCCCCCACCACTTCGCTTCTCCCCTCTCTCGACCCCGATCTCAACCCCATTGCCACTCACGGTAGAAAGCTGGCTTGTTCCTCATTTCCACAACCCCAGTTGCGCATCCTTCCCCCCCCCCTTCCCTGTTTCCAATTCCTTTGCTTGTGCACCTTGCTACCTCTCACGCCCAAGTGCAACAATCAACTCCCACTTCCCAGCTCCCACCCGCCCAACCCCTCTCCCACCACGTCGCTTCTCCCCTCTTTCGATCCCGATCTCAACCCCATTCTGTTTCACCTTGCGCACCTCCCTTCCTCGGTGTCCCCCCCATTCCTTCTCTTGCCTCCTGATCGACTCCCTCCCGCCATCCCGACTTTCCCTTCCCTCCCGCTTCATCCCGCTCTGCCCTGCACTCTCCCCGCCCTGTCTCTTATACACATCTAGATGTGTATAAGAGACAGCTATCAATATAGGCCACTTAGGGCCTGTCTGTCC
>BFEA01000168.1:1559920-1585769 GCA_003427395.1 Chara braunii | reverse complement strand
GCCCACCCCCGGACCCCCCCCGGGGCCCCGGGGCCGGGGCTTGACAACCCTGGTTATTACAGTTAATATAAATTCTAAGAAGGCACTTTTCCTACGGGAAGTGCTGCCGAAATTTTCTTAGTTTAAAGAAGTCAGATTATATTTTGATAAGTGGCGATTCTGGCGATCCACCCTGAGTAGGGGAGATGCTGCCATAGGTCCACCTTGCATTGGGTACTGACTTAGACATAGGCCTAGGCTTAGCTTATAAGAGGACCTTGGGTGAGGATGTGTTATGGAGCTTTATTCTCCATACACTTATGAATTTAGCTTTGGGTATTGGCCTGTCCTGTCTTATAGTACCTCTTGATCGATTGATTCAGGATTTGGGCTAGATTCAGCTTGATCCCACCAGGATCATCTTCTGTTATCACTGATAAGAGGTCAGTTGCCGATTCGTCAGTTTACGACTCAACTCCAATCCACTCTTACCACTCAACCTAAAGGCTTGATCCCAGACTTTATTTGAATGGCCATTTAAGAAAAGCACCGAGTATTTTAGTTTGAGGAGTTGAACAAGAGTGAGGCTTGCATGGCTAAAGCGAGGGGTGTGAGTGCAGAGATTGGTTGAAGTTTTGACCCCGGGTAGTGCATGGACTTTTGGTTGAATCTTTGATGTGATTGCACGTATGTTTGGTGGTTCGAACTTGGGATTTGACTGCCTGCGATCATATACATATATATGGCTAAGAGGAGTCCCACTGTGATCGTGAGCAGTGATCGTCACATAATTATAACCCTCTATATATCGTCACAAACATGACTGCCCGGTAAAACCGTAGGCGGAGAGAGAGAAGAGGACAACAAACGAGGGGTTGTGACAAACTGTTACTTCGGAGTTTCACCGACTATATGTAAATACATATGTCTTGAGTGTTTTGGGCGCCCTACTGTGACCGCACATAAGGGTTAAACAGATTATGCTTTTGAGAGAAAAGGGGGATCCCCTTTTTTTTGCCTTTAGTTGGACGTTGTAGTCCATGGCAGCCGTCAAAGTCAATACCCTTGATTTCTCTCCAAGCCCTAGATGATGGAGCTGGTCTCCAGGGCGATAAAAGACGATTGCGACCATAGCTATGAACATGTGTACCACCCATTCTCTGCAGGGTACAAAAGAGGGTGTGGTTCTCAACTGCACTTCGCGGTTGTCCAGCGTCGAGAGATCATTCCCCCAAGGCGCGTGTCAACCGACACTTGAGTCGAATGCGAACCTCGAAATTAACAGGGACCGCACGAGTATGGGTACTACATAGTACGCCATCATTCCAACTGCTTGCGTATGCTTGCATTGCGAGTCGATATGAGTTAGCCCTGCGTCCACGCGATTTTATACTAACTCTCGCGCGCGTCGCCTATCTGATTTCCGCATCAGAAAGTTATGGGATGGCTACTAAGGGATTAGGAGTGTTGTCTCGTTGTTTGTTCTGTGTTGTTTTGTGTATGTGCGTGTGTGTGTGTTTATTTTCGTGTAATTAGAGTGGTGTACGCATGGTGAGTGGGATACGTCCTAGTCGACCGGCGACGAGTCGTGTTTGGGACCTCAACCCCCCAAGGCGTCAGTTCGCGTGCGAGTCCGGCGTAAGACCGCGCACACCCCCTACGTTACAGCAAACGAGAAACGCCCTCGGCTGGTCCACCTCTGCAATTGCACATGATTAGCTTTCGTACTGTGGACTGGTAGCTCAGAGGGGATACACCCACCGAAGGGAGGTGACAGCTCCCGTAAGGTGGAGGTACGTCGAGCCTCGCGTTGGCCCTATCCTGTCGTCGGGGCTCGCGAGAGGTATGGCTGGCGCACTTGGACGGAGCGGCTTGCGGAAGCTCCATGTGTATTCGCGACGAGGATCAGACCGACTTTTGCGTGACGCGGCCGGGAGGGTCCCGCCCCGCTTGTGCGGTGCCAGACCGATGCGCTCGACAGCGACGGTGCTGGCACGAACCTCGCGAGGCAAGCGCATGCGTGGAAAACTACAAACACATCCTGTACTGACGTGAAGCATTTCCAAGATGATCAAGATCGTAAGGTGGATATGGACTGAGAGTGGACAGTAAAGACGTATGGGTTGCTTGCGACGCGTGGTGGCTTCGGGATTCGGACTCCTTGAGGGGTGCCTAATACGAAGGTGAATGTTGACTAGATCGAGACAACACACAGTCTGTGCCTCTTCATCTCTAAGGAAAGCGAGTAGAGTCCTGTAAAGAAGAGAGTCGATAGGAGAGGGGTGAACAAGCGAATAAAAAGAAATCCCAGCACGGGGGTCTCTACCGACCAAACGTTGTTGAACGCTCTCCTGAAAGTGAACCTCAAAATCCATGTCGCCTTCCACACTACTTCTCTAGTAAGCCGATTGCTTTCTTGTCATGTTGTCGTCAGCGGGAACCAACGTTGGGTTCACGCCTCAGGACACTCTAGTTGCGAACTTTGTGAACCCGGCCTTGGTAGTAAGTGACGCAGGGAAAATGCAAAGGTGATGAGTGAGCATCGAGGTCTGACGCGCTGAGTCGTGCTGGTGGCGAGTGCGAGTACACTGGAGGGTTTGGTTGAGTGCACATTGTGACTCAATGTCGTGCACTAATCTATTGCTAGTTACAAACCATCGTTTTATTTAGCTCAGATAACAGAAGGTTAGTGGTTGCTTGCTCTCTATGGCCTCTATCGTCAATAATGTTGATTTTAGTTAGTCGCTGGAACAGAGTTGGTTCCTCTTTGGCTGAAAAGAGACTACGTTTACCCTTATAAACCTCTGAGTGGGTCGTCCTCTTCTATGGTCTTCTCTTCTATTTCCCTAGTCTGATCTTCTAATTCCCTGGCCTGGGCTTCTAAATTTTGAGTCCGTTACCCTCTTTCACGTATCGTTAATGGATGCAACTTGATTGGCAGTGTTGCTTTTCGCGTTGTCATGGGATTTCTTGGTATGAAGTTTGTACACCAGGGTTAACAGAGGCCAGACATGGGATCAGGAGGGTAAGTCAGAGTTAATGGGCTAGTTATAATTAGTCGATGGCTTGGTAAGATGTCCAACCAGATTTGCACGAGGGTCATCGCTGCTATGTCAAAAAATATTGCTTCGTCCGAGAACACTAATCGGGCCAAATCCTGAGAGTAAGATCGATCATTGATCGGTCTACTTCAACCCAACCGTATCTAAGTGGAACGAGTGACTCTTTCTCAAAAAGAGAGACGGTTCGAACAAGGCCTCTGAAGTACCCTGCCTTTTCTTGTTGTGACTGACGAGTAAGAAGCGAGCTTTGTTACGAAGAGCAACGTACTTGTTGATAAACTATCTGATAGATGGGGTTTGAAGAGTACGAGGAGATCCTTTAAACATAAATGTTGTTCAGGTTGTCATGTGCCCTGTTTGATGAGGCTATTGCTTTTGATCAAACTCCTTGAGCTCATCTTTCCTTTCCATGTATACCCCCGCGACTTTGGTAGCATTAGCGTACTATCGTGTCTGTTCTGCTTGCTGGGTCTGACATCGGCCGCTCTACAGGTATTCCTCAAGTGGGATTCACGGACAACATGAGCCCGGTAAAGTTATGAAAATCGGTTCAAACCAACAGTATCCTGCAAGTTGTTTAATTAAGAGTTGATTTTATTTATAAATCAATGTTATTTGGGCCGCACTCTCGTTTGAAAACCTTGCTGATCTAGAGCTCACAGGGAAAGTTGTCGATCACTCACTGTCAGAGTGCTGACTGGGCTAATAGGGACTTGAGCATCATCCGAATGATATGAAGAGTTCGCTGTTAATAAAAGCTTGTATATTACCCAAGTAGGTGATTGCCACCGTTGTTGGTCCCTCTGGAGGGAGCGCGCGGGAGAGGCTGCCACTGACGAGTGCACTGTTCATCATTCAAGTGAGCCATGCAGTTAGCACAGTTCAGTTCTGACCGATGAATCATGCTGAGAATCGATGATAAGATTACTCTTGGAGATTTTTGACCATAAAGGAGCGAAGCCGCTACCATTCCACCTGGATAGGACGAGCTATGCAAAGATGTCCCAATGGTTATTTGCGTTTTAATTACCAGGGTAAGCACCGTTAGCCGGTACTTACCCCCCCCCTTCTTCATTCAAACTAAGAAGCGTTTATTGATACCAGGCACTACTCCGTGATATCCCTATGCTCTGTTTGAGAAGACTGTAATTAATGGTGTTGGTGTTGTGCATGCACTTATGGGCTCAGGGGACTACTGTTAGTCATCATCAATAATCAATCGGGTCAAGTCTATCTCCAACGGTAAGTTGTACTCCATACGAAGGAAGTTGTTGACAGTAAAGATCCCTCAGTGTGGTTTGGGGAAAGACCACTTTAGTAGACTCGGCTTGACTACCCTATGGACTGAGACTGTGTTTAACGCGAAGTACATGAGCGTGGGTTATGCACAACTGAGACCACGCTCTGATTACTTGGTGCGCCGTACTCAGACTGAGGGCCTGTTTCGTCTTTATGATTAAAAGTAATGTTATGATCCTGGTCATTTCCCAAGTGCAAATTCACAATGAAAGACAATGCCACCCAATTGCGAAAGAAATGAAAGCACTTGCAAAGAGATAAAGACCAGAGGAGAGGGAAAGAAGAAGAAGAAGAAGAAGAAGAAGAAGAAGAAGAAGAAGAAGAAGAAGAAGATATACACCAGCAAGACCAATGACAATTCCCCCTTCTCTCTCCACCTTCCTCCTCCTCCTTCACTTCACCAATCTTATTCTTCTCTCAATAATAATAATAACAATGAATGGATGAACCAAAATCAAAATCCGAAGTTCCCTCTTACTGCCGACTCAACTCAACAACAACAACAACAACAACCAGTCCACCATAGCTATGGCTTCCCTCCTTCAGCCTCCTCTCTCATGCATAGGCTATGGCGGACTAATGAGGGCTTTGCCCTGACGTCCAAAGGACAACCCAAAGCAGCTATGGTGCTGCGCTGATGTCCAAAGGACAACCCAAAGAAGCTATGCCGCTGCCGACTGGTCCGCCATGCCTGACTCTGCCTCGAGCTTCCTTGATGCAGCATTACCCCAACTGGGGCCTTCCAGATGCAGCGCCCAACCAGGTGACGAAGATGGTGTCTACCATAGCCAGGTAAGTGCCCCGCCACTCTCCTACCATGCCCCCTTCTTCCTCCTCCTCAAGCTGGACTGCTCGCCAAAATGCCAACTTTTTGTCTTCTGCTCGGCCTCCGGTACCCGACACTTCTACCACTACTTCAGTGGTACCGGCCTGCTACTTGAGTGTTTTTCCCCTCGGCTCTAAGTGCCGCGGGCCTACCCCCGCTACTCGAGTGTTTTCCCCCCTGCAACCCTTCACAGTCACGGCCACAGGTAAGTACCGGCCCTGCGGGGCCTTGCAACCAACAAGTACCCTTGTGGGTCACACACACACTCAACCGACAAGCACTCAGACAGGCATGCAAACCAGCAGGCACGCACACACACACAGACATGGAACTCACAGCAGAATGCGGGAATTTCAGCAAGGCATTCATTCCAGCGGCAAATCCCAGAAATCAGCAGTGTTCTCAGTCTGTGTTTTTGGCGGGTCATTACAGTAAAAAGTGAGGTTTCTGCCGATGGTTCACGTTCCCCATGGCTGACGAAAGACTGCTAAGTTCACAGAATTTGTGCTTTAAGTCTATGGGCTGGTGTGAGAAGGCATAGCACGACTTAGTTTCGAGAGGTCACGGGGGGGGATTAGTTGGGACAACCTGCGCCCTGCGGTCCCGGACTGATGTAGCACGACCACCGAAGGCGCTCAAATCAAGTTTAGTACCCATCTTTACACGTGAATGCAGTCTGGCTAGTTCCGGTCAGTGAGTGAAATATAGGCTACGTGCTTTCAAAACGCGTCGGGCCCACCTGGCACCTTGCAGACCAGGCATTATTGTAAACAATCTGATCATCAATGGTGCACGAACCATGCTCAGGCACACGGCCGCTGCTAAGTATCCTAACCAGCATCAGTGACCAGAACTATCTGCTGTCTATCCCATTCACTGTCTAAGACTTGGGGTGCGGGGTGAATCATAAGGGAGAACGAGATCCTTGTGATGAAGTTCCGATCCTACAAAGATAAGAAGAAGGATGGGAAGAATAGGCATGTCAAGACATGGATCTGTATGGGCAAGCACTGAGGGAGCAAGCAGTTTGGATGGTCAAAGAAGAAAAATACATTGACTATGTGATCTATTTCTACGACTCTGCTGGCGTGTCGCACAGCACAGGCTCGATGCTAGAGATGATGCTCAAGTGACTTATTATCCCAACAACGCTGGAACAACATTCAACAGCATTCAACAACACTCGATCAACAATATTCAATCAATATTCAGTCAGTATTCAGTCCTCGATCAATATTCAATCGTCATAGTTACTCGAAACTCTCCGTCTGAACCAATCAGCAATCGATCACTCTTTTCTACCTCTTCAGATATCTAGGCATTACTCTCACATAGGGGCGGAGAGATCAATCCCAACAACCAGCATCAGCACATGAGTGCAATCCAGCCATTCCCAGTTCAGCAAACAGTCCTGTCCAGTCTCAACACGATCACTTCCAATGATGCTTTTCGATACCAATATGTCAATGCTGTTGGTTTCAGAAAGGGAGGCTTGTCAGTCTTTGTCGTTCTCACCCAATTCGCAAGCGGCACCATCCATGACCTGAGACCCTATGTGAAGAAAGGCAGAGAGAATCGTGAACATTTCGACTCAGTCTGGATCACGGCTGCTGGGTACCTTGAGAAGCAAGAGAGGGAGCTTGATGAGAGTGGTGTCAAGCTGATTCGCAGCTTTGGACCGAAGCTCTACACTGACTACCCCAAGCCCTCGGTTCCCTTCATTCTCACGGATGGCTCTTGTTGGGGTGAACTGGTAGACCTGGCAAAGAGGTACATTTCCCCTGCAGTGATTGATTACGAGGCAGTGACCGAACCCTCAGACTTCCTGCATCTCAGACGAGGGATCTTCTCTCAACCATATCTTCCAGCTCTATGGGAGGAGTTTTGTGCTATGGTTGACTTCCGCATCATGGGACTTGGATGGGAGTGTTCAGAGCTTGCAGGTTTCAGGTGGCTCTACATCCAGAGGCCACAACCTCAGGAAGTACATAGGCGTGGCTCAAGACACAGAAAACGCCCAACCAAATGAGAGATCAACGATGAGACTTTAGAGGGATGAGTGAGGACTCCTAACGTGTGCTGGCCATGCCTATCTATCTGTACTTTCTAAGACTGTTATGAGTTCCCATTCTTCCCTCACTTATCCTTGTCTTTCCTCAAGTCAGTCAGTTTTGCGTCGTCTATTCTGCCTTTGTTTGGTGATCATGTTTTCTGATGTATCCTATCACAGTTCTCAAAATTAGAAAATCGGCGAAGACCACAATTGAAGGGTCTCGCTCGAAGCCAGACGCACACAACAGGAAGGGATTTGCTTTAATTAATTTATTTTATTTATTGCAAACATGATCCAGAATCTTGCCTGAGAGCCTGTTGGCTTTCTGATCGCCTGAAGAGGCCCGACTAAAAAAAGTGTGACAGCGCACGTGCATGAGACCTCCATTCCCGACACCCCCCCCCGATACCCACACCTGACTTTCCCCCACCCAGCCCAGTTGCGCCCCGATCCCCAACCCCCCCCTCGATCCTGATCTCCCCCCCCTGGCCGATCTCAATCCCTGTCTCTTATACACATCTAGATGTGTATAAGAGACAGGTATCTCGAGAGTCTGAAACTCCTCTTTTTGTCCTTCTTACTCTTAAGTCCAAATCCTCTTATGAGAGGAAGGCGGCAGGCGGGATTGCAACCCGTAGGACTGCAGCAAGACTCTGTGGGGAGTCCACCCACCGATTGCGGGAACTCTGCCGGAACCTAAGCGAGGTTCTGGAGGCAGAGAACTGACAGGTATATCTTTCTCTATCTATATGCCCCCGCTATACCCCTATTTGACTATCCCCCTCTAATTTTGATTGATTGTATGAATGTGATCCCCTATGATTTTGCTGTCTTTAAGGATTTAATCAGACTAAATGGAAAGAATGTGTGTGAAAAGCTTAAGTTTCTCTTTGTTTTGACTGAAAGCATACCGAGGGATGAACTAGGGAATATTATGCTGTCTTTAGTTGCTCGCCACATGCTAAAGCTATAGCAGTTAGTTTCAATTCCTGCATTTTCTGAGCTAACTTTTTTTTACTTAGGTCCATAAACTGACTTTTTTTTACATAGGTCAATTTCTGCATTTTATGGGATCATTCGTTATACTTGGTCTTGAATAAATCTTCGCAAGCCACTTTCTCTACGAGAAGCGCTGCCGAAATTTCTACAAAACCAAGGAGTTAAGTCAGATTTTGTCTTTTCTAAGTTCAGCTTATCTAACTTTTATATATATGGCCCAGTAAAAATCTGGAAAGTCTCCTTTTCTAAAGGGAGCGATGCCCAAATTTTTGCTAATTCAGGAAGTTGGACAAAATTGAACCTTGAGAAGTCGAAGTCACTTTGGATTCTAAACTTAGCTTTGTATAAATCTTGGATTAACACTTTTCTAAAGGGAGTGCTGCCGAAATTTTTACAAATCTAGGGAGTTGGTTAAATTTTGTCTTAGTTGAACTCAGGTTTTGCTTTGGGTTCATATATGACCTAGTAAAAATCAGGATAGTCTTTTCTAAAGGGAGTGCTGCCCAAATTTTTACTAATTCAGAGAGTTAGACAAAGTTTGACTTTCCAGAATTAGAGATTGTTTTTGTTATTACCACGGTTGTCACGCGGGGATCCCCGGGGCCCAAGCCGGGGTAGGGGTTTCACCCCCGGACCCCCGCCGCGGGGCTACCCGATCCCCGCCCCCGNCCCCACCCTGCCGCTCCCTTCCCCCACCTACCTTTCTCCTCCGCGCACGTGCACGTTGGAACCATTCACAAGAGTGGCACATTTGTTAGAAGATAACGGATGTCCTACGATGAGCGCACGGAGAACATAAGTCTCGTTTGGCGCATAAGGGCAAAAGCTCATTCGATTTTGATCTCCACTACGAATACAATCTGTGAGAGTGTGGCCTACCGATCCTTCACCATTTCAACACTTCAAGCTAGAGGGGCCAGAAAAGTTGCCACACGGATAACTGGTTCTTGGCCGCCTTCATCATCAGCAACAGCAGCAGCATAATCGTCCTCGTCATTACCGACATCATCATTGCATTGGATCATCATATCATCAATTTGTGCATTCAAACTCGCGACCCCGTAGCTCCATCGGGGGAACGATCGAGAAGAACCTTTAGGGGTGACTAGAAGACCTTCCTCAACTAGGAGGAAGGACATTCATTGCTCCCCGCCGACTAGGGGCGCAATATCGTTCATCTTTCCCTTTTTACTTATTCCCTCCCTTCTTCTCGTCGATCTCTCCCAAAGTTTTAATCTTTTTCCTCTTCTATTTCCTAATTTTCCTTTCCATTTCCCCTTTCCTCCTCTCCCATCCTATAAAATTGGTAGCATCATCTAAAATTCCTAACGTGCATGCCGCGTATATCCTCTTTTTGTGCTTGTCTCACAACGTCGTCCATCCCGTTGCGAGGAACATCGACCCTGTTCAATAAAATTAGTCTTCATTCCCTCTTCTTCCAACGCCGTGAAAGGAATTAATTCCGACGTTTTTGTTCAAAAGTTACGTGAAATTCTTTAGTACATCATTTTTTCGTAAATTAGTTTAAAATTTAATTTTACTTCAAAAATTAGTGAAATAAAACTTGGAATTTACTAAATTTAATCCCTCTGACGTCCACTTACTTCTACTTTCTATCCCTCATAAAATTCCAAAATTATGCAATTGTTTTTTAATTCTTTTAGAGTTCTTTTGGAAATACTTTGAAATTCTTCTTAATTTTACAACATGTCAATACAATTTATTAATTTCATCTAAATATTTTTTAAATTCCTCCCAATTCAATGTACTTGATTGTTATTTTCTATTTTTATTGCAAATCACTTTTGAAATTTTTTTAATTCCAAAAATACATCAAGAAATTTTCCATTTTAATTCAAAGTTCTCCTCTTCACTCATCTCTACCTCTTCTAGTATCTCCGCGAACTTTCAAAGATTTTTACGAATATTTTTGCAATCCATTGAATTTTGCTTAAATTTTCTTTAAATTGAGAATTTACTTCCAAATAATTTTGGAATTTTATTTTGAATTCGTGATTGTCTTATACATGCTCTTATACCCCACACCATTCTTTGAAAATTTTTTCCCCTTTCCTTGCTCCAACTGGAAATTTCCCCCTTCCTCCCTCAATCCGATTTCGAATTTTCTTGATTTAATTCTGGAAGTTTGCTACATCTCATTTCTACACACCTTCCTTTCTTGGCCCCCCTTTTTGCGTGCTAATTTGGCTCCCAGCAGCGCGTACTCAAAATCGCGCCCGAGACGCCACACACCGGCTCGCTCACTTTGACGCATTGATCGTTGCCACTTAGCTCCCCCCCCCCCTCCCCCGCGTCCCAGTTCCCCCTCTTCATCTTCTTTATCCCCTGACTCTACGCAAAGTGCTGCATTCGCAAGTTTCTCCTGCTCCATCGGTGAAGGCCTTGCGTTCCTAGCTCGCAACACCATGTCTAACTCGGCGGAGATCCCCACCCTTGCGGCCGCCAGTTCGGGCCCTGGCACCCAGTCGGACCCTGTACTGGCCATCCTCCAACACATACAGCCACATCCGAGGCCAAATTCACGCCCATGCAAACCAATTTCAATACTTTGTCGGACCAAACGTCACAGATGGAGTCGCCCCCCTCCTCTTCCTCCCCCCTCCTCTTCCTCCCCACATGCTCCAAGTGGATCACACCTCCCCTCTCCCCAATTTGGTCACTAGGCGTGCTCTACTCACGACCCGCTACAATGCTTCTCTTGTCACGGCCGAGGATATCATCGACTTCTCGGACCTCGAGTGCGTTAAGGTCCACCAGGAACGTCTCCGCCTCAGAGAGCATGCTCTATCTACGATGTCTCAACGCCTACACAATCTCGATCGCACCTTACCGATTATTCCAGTGCGCCTCGAGACCTCTACTAGAGTGTATCCCGCACTATGGGACTCTGGCTCTACTGGATTCATCCTCACGTAGTCAAGGAGGCATCTCTATATACATCCCCCTACCCTTCCACCGTCACTGTCACGCTTGGCGACAATCAGGCCAAATCCTTCATCAACTGTGTGGTGCCTGATCTCCTATTCTCCTTCCCCTTGCAGATGCCCCATAATCTTCACAAGGCCCCTCGGTTCCATGACCAGTGGACCTCCGACGTCATGGAAACCCTATACGACCTTGCTCTTGGCACCGCCTACTCCGATCAGTTCGCCCATTCTGGTCCCGATTGGACCAACAACGATCTCCTCCTCTATGCCAAGGATGGGAAGCAATACCGTATTCCGTTGTTGGGCAAATCGGACTTTACGTCCCCCTCTCCTATCAATGTCGCCATCTTGACACCCACTCAGTTCCACCACATCCTTCGTAAGCCTGATGTCAAACTCTACATTGTCGACATCACGGATCTCCTTGTCTGTAACTCCATGCAGTAGGTCGCTGAGTTGGTCAAGCTCGACCCACCACTCCCCGAACCCCCCGAGCCTTCTCATTCTTCAACCTCCTCATCCTCCTCCACCCCTGGTAGCTTATCTCACTTTGTTGCATCTCTAACCAGTGAGACTCCCTCTGTACCTATTCCCACACCGACGCCTTCCACCCTTGCGTCAAACGCCACGACTGCCAAATAATTTGATAACCTTCTTTCTTCCCTGCATTCTAGCATTACTGCCCTCCTTCTCGAGTATCGCGATGTTTCTCCCCCACCTGTCTCTTAGAGCAGCATCCCTCCTATGCGCGATATCCGGCACCACATCCAGCTCGAACCTAACTATTGTATTCAACATCGCGCCTCATTAAACCGAGTACGTCCCCATGGAATGCACATATCCTCTTCGATCGCAAGAAGGACGACACCCTCCGCCTCTGCCTCGACTACTGCGGTCTCAACGACTATACGGTGACCTACGCCCCCTGCGGATGATCTGTTCGACTGCCTCTTCGGCCACCACTTTTTCACGAAGATCGATCTTCGTAACGGATATCACCAGATCCCCGTAGTCGAGGAGGACCAGCCTAAGACCGCTTTCCGTTCTCGTTTTGGGCACTACGAGTTTAACGTCTCCGTAATGCCCATGCCACCTTCTAGACGGCTATGAACACGATGTTCCAAGACATTCTTGAGGACTCTGTTCTAGTCTAGATTGACGACATCGTAGTCTACAGTTGTCCCAGCAGCATCGCATCCACCTTTGCACTGTCCTCCGCGGATTACGTGACCATGGATTCTATGCAAAGCTCTCCAAATGCTGCTTTGCTCAACCCAAAGTCAACTTCCTTGGGCATCAGGTCTCCGAGCACGGACTCCATATGGACGACTCGAAGGTTCAAGCCATTATCAACAGACCCACTCCTACCTCTCTTCCCGCGCTACGAAGTTTCCTTGGGTTGACCGACTACTATGGTTATTTTCCTAAAAACTACGCGAAGTATACAGCCGAGCTTACCCCTCTGACCCGGCGATGTCTACCCTTTCATTGGAACCCAGCTCATGAGGATGCCTTCCGCTCTCTCAAGCAGCTTGTCACGTAAGCTCCCGTTCTACACCTCGCTGAACACTCTCGTCCATTCGTTGTCACCATGGACGCTTCATACTTTGCTATCGGAGCTGTCCTATCTCAGGCCCATCTTTTTCACCCGATTCCATCGAGTCTCGACTCCCATGCATTCCCCAATTCCCTCCTCCACCTCCGGGGACTGCGGCTCACCTCGCACCCATTGAGCCTACTCCTTAAGGAACGCCCCCTCCATATATTCCCGACGTCGCCGACAACGTTACAATCAAGTCTCGCGATGGAGAGAGTCTGGTTGCTTCTCTCTCTCAGCAACTACTTCCCGCAGTGCGTAACTATACTGCTCACGAGCGTGAGGTTCTCACGTTGGTGTACGTTGTTAAGAAGTGGCATCATCATCTGCACGGTTATACCGTCACCGTGCTCACAAACAACTCTGTCCTCGCCGCCTTTCACATGAAGCCTAAACCGACTTCTCGTCAGGCTCGTTGGTGGCGCGATCTTTCCGAGTTCGATTTCACCATCAAGAAGATCTCTGTGGAGAGCAACAGTGTCGCAGATGCCTTATCCCAGAGGCTCTCCGCTATTTCTGTCTCTACTCCCATTATCCATCTTGCTTTCCTCGACAAGTATTGTCGTGCTTACCCCCACTGTTTTGAGTTTCGGTCCATCTACGATGACTTACAAGTTGGCAAGACCGTCCCTAACTTCCAACTCGACCCCTCTGGACTCTTGTATTGGCTTGGACTCGATCATCCTCGTACTCCTCGCTTATGTGTGCCTTCTACCGGCCAGCTCCGTGTTCAGGCGGTCGCTAATAGTCATGATCAGCATGCCGCCGGTCATTTTGGTGTCTACAAGACTCTCGACCGCCTTTACCACCATTACTATTGAAGGCACCGTCGCACCTTCGTCAAGGAGTACGTCCGCACGTGCAAGATCTGCCAAGAGGCCAATATTACCAATTATCCCTCCGGCAGTCTTGTTCGGCCCTTACCCATTCCTACTCAGCATTAAACTTCGGTCTCCAAGGACTTCATGGGTCCTCTTTGTCCCCCTTACCCACGAGGCCCCCGACGCCATCTTCGTTGTTGTCTGGGAAGGCTAACTAATCATGCTCACTTCCTCCCTTACAAGTATGCTAGCTTAGGCAAAGACATCGCCTCACTCTACTTCAACAACATTGCCATTCATCACGGTCTTCCCACGAGCATTATCTCTGATCGCGATCCCCGCTTTACTTGTCACTTCTGGCATGGACTCCACGAGATCTACGGTTCTGAGCTTCGCTTTTCTTCCTCTCATCATCCACAGTCAGACGGACAGACTCAGGTCACCAACAAAACTCTTGGGAATATTCTAAAGAAGTTGACTCTGATTGGGACCTCCATCTCGCCCATGTCGAGATTGGTTATAACCATGCTATTTCACCAGCCACCAGCACATCTCCTTACTACTGTGACTTGGGATATCACCCTCGGGTCCCATCCGATCTCCTTTGTTCATCTCAGATCCATCCCGACACTAAATGCCCTGCCCTTGATGACTGGGTTAAGGAGATGGATGAGATTCTCAACAACGCTTGCAAGAGCATTGCTGACTCCCTGACTCGCATGGCTACTAGCGCCAACCGTTCTCGCATCGACCACCCCTTCAAAGTTGGCGACGAAGTCCTTGTCGACGCACGTCACTTCCAGCCCAAGGCCGGCGCGCGTCGGAAATTCAAACGTCGATATATCGGTCCATGCACTATTCTTACACCCGTCGTACCTAATCATGACTATTCGGTGAGCTTTAAATTGAAGCTCCCCGATTCCATGTATCACGCCAACCTACATGATGTGTTTCATGTATCTCTATTGCGCCCCTTCAGATGGTCTCCCCCTGAGTTCCACGGTCGACCTTACCCTCGTCCCTCTCCCATCATCATTGAGGGTCACGAGGAGTTTGTTGTCTTTGATATCACATCCCGGCGTATGACTGATGGTGACCCTCCCCGCCTCGAGTATCTCGTTCAATGCAAGGGTTACCCTGACGAGGACTCTACTTGGGAGAATCTCGAGCACCTGAAGCAGGCTATGACTTTCTTGCGTGCTTACAATCGTGCTCATCCTTTTCCTTCATCATCTTCCCCTCCTACTTCTCGTCCTTCTATTGACCCATCTACTTCAACGACCACTAACATTTCCCCCCCTCCATCGTGGGTCCTCCCACTACACCAATACCTGCCTCAGGTTCTCCTTCCCCCGTGGATGTGGTGCCGCCTGTTGTTGCAGTTGATTCCTCTCGCCCTCAACGTACTCATCGACTTCCTTCTCGCTATCATGATTGATCTATACCCAGTATACGCTCTCTATGTCTTACACTTATGTCGCAGCTCCTAGTTTCGGCTTCCACATTCGGCTTTTACATTAGACTTCTACCTTAGTGCTTCTCTTCAATACCAGCATACCTATCGTAGTGTTTCGAACTTCTACTTGGTTTCTGCGCTGCTCCTACTTCATCTTGGCTTCTTCGACTCGACCTTAATCTAGAGACTCATCAGTTGGACTTCACTTTTCCGCCACGGAGTTCCCATCATTCCCATCTATCCACCACGCTCGAGTTACCCCCCAGTCGAATGATGACCCCTATTTTCCCTATCCATGCAGGTGTGTTCGTCTTTCGCCGTTCTGCTTTACCCTATACTGCGCGCCCTCCTCCAGAGTGTACGTTTTTCTTTGCTCGCAGCCCTTGGTTATATGTCGGCATAACCTCCCCTATCCTTCCACGCGCTTGTGTGCTCCCTTGTGTGAGTGCACTTTTCCTTTCAGCCGGCGGTGCCCGCTTGATGGTTTCCATTGAACCTGGCGTCGTGCTGTTATTCTCCCCCTGAGCCTGATGATGTTTCATATGCTTGTGTGGGTACCCCCTTTGAGTTTACTCTGAGAGTTGAACTTGCCACCCTCCCACCCATCCCTACCTCCCCCATGCGACTGAGCTCCCTGTCTTCTGTTCGACTATTGTGTACTTGTACAGGGCATGCGAGACTGCAACATTCCTTTTCGGTGTGGATATTGATGTAGTTACTCTTTAGCTTTTAGGGCTTAGGTGTTGACTTATGCTCCGCCACATGGCTTATGAGACATTTTTCTGCTTTTTGGGTCGACTCATAACAGACATTGTTGTATAGGCTTGAGGCTTAGTCTGCATTGCATCTCTTTTCTACGCAGAGCTTGCACCGCATTTAGGATTTCCGCTATTTCAGCGGATAGCGTGTTGATATATCACTTGATCCATTTACAGGTTCGAGGATCATGTAGCGTACCCTTTCTGCCCGGCAGTGAGGCCGAACCTCTTTCAGGCCGGCAGCCTAACCCCGGTCCGATACCAGGTTACTCCGGCCTGGACCAAGGCCGGTATATCTCTCCGGCCTGGGCCCAAGTCGGGTTGGTCATTCATTCAGTTGTTCATTCGTCCATTGAATCGAACTCAACCCTCACTCGGCTGCTGCTTCTCGTGTGTTTCCATCTCTCTCTCTCTCTCTCTCTCTCTCTCTCTCTCTCTCTCTCCTCTCATCTTCGCACGTGCCTTACGCATGTGCGTCACAATAACCAATTTGGCACTGGGGGAAGAAGAAGAGGCTATCTTGATTGTCCCCCACGCGGAAAGGGAGGCAGTTATGAAGAAGCTGGAGGAGGAGAACCCCTTGCATCGACATGCCCGGGCGGAAGAGCAGAAGTTGGAATGGAAACTGCACCTTACGAGGGAAAGGAGGAGTTTGGAGGCGGCGGAAACAATGGAGAGAGAGTTAGATGCGACAGAGGAACAACGAGAGCAATTGGGGGCAGAGGCGGATCACCAACAGAAAGCGGAGATCCTATCTCAAAATATGGAAGTGATGTTGAGGGCCCAGAAGGAGCACTTGCGCTACTTGAGAAGCCACGATATTCCGTTTCAATCCATGCGCCTAGGTTTTAAAGAGTTTGCAAGGGATATGATGATATGTGTGGGCACCGAGTTGCGCTCTGCCATAGAGGGCACACATAAATTTGCACTGGTGCCATCGAAGGTGCCAAGATAGCGGTCCCTAAGGAAGAGGAGGCACAACCACAAACACAGCGCGTGAGGGTCAAGTTCCCTGATCCCTAAAGTGGGAAAAAATGAGAGGATTTCGATAACTGGTTTTTAAAGAGTTTGCAAGGGATATGATGATGTGTGCGGGCACCGAGTTGCGCTTCGCCATAGAGGGCACAAAAAGGTTTTGCATTGGGGCCATAGAAGGTGCCAAGATAGCGGCCCCTAAGGAAGAGGCGGCACGACCATGAACACAGCGCATTAGGGTCAAGTTCCCTGATCCCTGAAGTGTGAAAAAAGGAGAGGATTTCGGTAACTAGGAGGCTAATATTAACTCCTTGCATTTGCAAGACATCGCGCCCGAAGATCATGTCCTTGTGGCCTTTCAAGCCCTCAAAGAAGAAGCATCCAACTTTGCTAGGTCGCTACCCGCACCACCAAATGCGAGAATGATATGGAGGCATACTACATCATCACTCCTGAGTGAACTTCTGAAAGTCCTCATGGAATTTGCAGATGTCACCATGGGCCTGAAGGCCCCTGACAAGCTGCAAATCGTTCATACACACCCATGGAAGAGTGCAAGGGCACTCAAGGCCACCATGGACGAAATCGTCGCCGTCCGTGATCATGGGGTCACTGAGTCCCAACTGGTCCAGTTATTCTACCGTGCCATGCCCGAAGCTTTGCACGGGCACTTCTTTGACAAGAAGCAGCAACCCGATTGAGTAGGGCCTCTACGAGGGGGACAGTAGTGATGGTCAGGGGAGGACCTACGCTACTGTTGCGGGCGGAGGGAGGCCCTAAGAAAGTGGGAGAGGTCGGGGCCAAGGGGGTCGGGCCTCTGGTGATCGAGGACCGGGCGGTCAAGTGGTTGGCAGCTGGAGAAACCGCCAAGGAGGAGGAAGGGGTCTAGGTCCCTCGACAAACCGCCCACGTTCTAATCGGTCACCTCCCACAAGGGGTGAATGGCACCCCAGTCTTCCTCAGGGCAGACCCTCGAAATCGCTGGGCTTGGACAAAATTGTTTGGCAAAAGAGGATAGATGTGGGTCAGTGCATTTATTGCGGTGACCCTGGTAGCAACTGCCCTTACCCCTAGGCCATGTGGAGATGAGTGTGCACACCAGATAGAAACTCCCAACACACTGTGTCTATGCCAGAGGTTGCTGGCCAGCGTCTAGTTAGCTTTTCAGAGACTGCTTGTGTTAGAGTCTCTCTAGGCGCTTCCCTCACAATACTGGCATAAGAGCTGAAGGAGAGGATGCCAGCTTGGGCCAAGACGAAGAAAGATGGAAAAGGGCAGCTAGTATTAGTAGCTGTAGCAGTTTTCAGAGGCGGGTAGGGGCCCTTGTAGAAARWGCGGCCACCCGTAGTTGTATTAGCTGTAGAGCGCTGAAGAAGTTCAAGCTCAATCTCAAAGTCCAAAAGCTAATTGAACCCATAGTTAGTATCCTCACAATCGCACGATGCGAATAGAGGATTACGCTGAGGGAGTCCAAGCGTACTTTCGCCTAGAGAAAGATGGGAAGGTTGAGAGAGTTCTCCATTCCTGACTCTCCTCGTTGAGGACAATCTCCCGTTTGATATGGTCCTAGGAATGCATTGGGGAGAGGCAGCAAGAACCACACTGCATCTAAGAGCATGAGTGTAGGTTTCTCAGTCCTTCAAGCACTGTCAAGACAGCCCGCCTGTTTCATGCGTCAGGAGTAGATAACTCCTTGGCACATTTTCTGTCTCAGTGCTCCCGCATTCGCCCGATTAGTAAAGGAGCACAGTTAGAAGAGCAGGTCTTTGTGGCCTATGTTCAGCCATTCACTCAGCCTAAGAAAGAGGAACCAACTAACCCTACTATTGCCAAGCTGTTGGAAGAGTACGCATACCTATCAGAGGCTCCATCAGGAGTGGTTCCTATCCAACACCGCATTGAGATAAAGCCTGGCAGTAAAACTCCCAAAGGAGTAGTCTATGGAGGAGCTGCACAAGCAATTGAACGAGCTCCTAAAGAAGGGTTGGATTAGGCCCGGCTCGTCTCCATTTGGAGCACCTGTTCTCTCTATTCCCAAAAAAGAGGGAGAACTTAGCATGTGCATTGGCTATAGGGGTCTCAACATCGTTACCATAAAGAATGCAGAACCACTGCCCCATATAGATGATATGTTAGATCAGGTGCAGGGCTGCAATTATTCAACAAGATAGATTTGAAGTCGGGGTACATCAGATTGAGGTCCACCCATGAACAATACAAAACGGCGTCCAGGATTAGATATGGGCACTATGAGTTAATAGTAATGCCCTTTCGACTAACCAACACCAGTTCCAGAGGAAGGGCTGGAATGCAACAAATGGGAGTGGATTGTCGTAAGAAGTCAATCTAGCAGCCGTAGAGGAGATACAAGGGAGAGCAATCGAACATACCAAATTAGAATATTAGGTTCGGGTTGCGGCCTTGACATTAGGTCCGGGATGCCGACTGCCTTGACATTAGGTCCGAGATGTCGGCCTTGACTTTAGATCCGGGCTGCAGGCTCTCAACTTCCAGTTAGGTTCAAGGTTGGTGAATACTTGATACTTTGGATTCTTAGATCAACTATCTCATTTGTTAACGTGCCTAGGTGCATGGGGACCACATCCATCTATGGATCGTAAATCAAGAGCGTACCGAGCCTCACCCGATCGTGCCCTACGAGATCTCAAAAAGCGCATTAGATAGAATAGGCCTCTGAGATGCATGGATCCATACCTGATGATGGTGTTGGGAGGTTCAATCGTCGCAAACACATATAGAACCGTTTCTATAATACGTACGAACAATGAACCCCCCAAGCTTCCGACGAGAGATGGGCGGTCGACGCTCACCAATGTATGAGCGTATGGAGATTAGAGGAGACAAATGTAGGGATGACCAGTACATTAGGGAACAATGTTGGAGAGATCACCATAGACCGATTGAGAGGACACCTCCACGACGGATCTATGATCCGCAGACTGGGGAATCTTACACACTGCCTTACGAGAGAAGGGACTGATACATCATTTCACACCAGCCGTCAGAATTGGACACTAGACCGACTCTTTTTCGGAGGCCTGCGACACTGCTCTCTCTCTAGCCTCTCTCCGCAAACTCCTCTCGTCTCCTGGACCTAACTCTAGGAAAGTCAAAGGTCGATTGAGAGCTGTTCTACGAGTGGTCCAATGGTCGTCCACTGACAACTCCTCGCTAGTGCTTGCATCACTCATGAGCTACAGTGTGTGTGATCTAAACTAGAATCCACACTGAATCCTACCTCAACATGACACACAACCGAGTATGATTCACAACTAATTTCGGTCGGCTTCGACAAAAACAGTTAGGTAGTTAGGTGTCAAGTAATGTCAGGTCCTACAAAGAATGTTAAATCTATTTTTATATTACTCTAATTCAGATTGCAATGCAGCAAACAATATACTACCCTGTCTGCAGTTGTCCGTCAGTTGTTAGACAAGTCCATAACAACTAAATAATCAAAAATAAAAATAATGTTCCCTGCAGAGATGTATGCTGAATGGCCATTTATCTAATTAATACCACTGCGAACGGTTGCTGGAATCCAACCCTTTCCCTGTATCCCTCTTGAGTAGTCTCTTTGTGTCACCACCCTGAGCATCTGGTTGAGCAGCGTGTCTGAAGGTGTGCAATCCGGCCCACCCTTGTGCCCCAAGTCTACGCCGAACCTGCCAGTCCGTGCACCTTATTTATCCTCGCATGCAACGAGCCTTACACCCGGTTTGATCTGGCTGATCAAGAGGCAGTTTTAGGACATCCCCCACGGTCCTCAGGAATTCTTCAACGTCGCAATCAGGACGACAATCACAGCCAGAGTCAACACCGAGTCTAGGCCAGAAATATTTAAAGACGGTCTGGTAAGCGCCTGTTCAAAGGGCTGGCATGCCCTGCATGACCTCCATTGTGCAGCAGCAGAACCAAGGACTTGCGGCAAAGCATGCGTGTACTAGTCCCAGCGGGTTGGCATGGTGACCGTGACCCAACTCCTTCGTCCAGGGCCCTTCAGAGGCATCGCCCGTATCCCACCAGCTTGCTGCCCAGGAAGAATGTCAACTCTCAAGGTTGAGCGCTCGCGACACCTCACATTGAGAGGACTCTCAAGACAAGACTCACTTCCTCACGGTAAGAAGTAATGAAGAGGGTAGATAAGGAAGAGAGCAACGTACCTCATAATGCTGCCCCCAACCACAGATTTCTCACCGGCAACCTGATGTGCATTTATGATGATCGGTCTTTGCCTCGGCACAACCAACAACAGAATGCAGTTCCACCTCGTCTTAAATGCCACATCAGGGAGCTCTCATCATCCAGCGTACACCCCTAATGTCACCACATAGCTTCCTGGCGCGCCCACACGACCCTGGGCTGCCTCACATTCCACGCCCAAGCCTTATCACTGCCCCACACCTCATGCGAAGCACCGAACAGCTATTGCGAGGAACCAATAAGCGCAGTTCGAACCAGCTCCGATACCAAATTGAAAGGGAAATGAGCAATAGCGAGATGACAATAAGCAGATTGCACAATCACATTGAAGGCCAGATAGTATCACACTGTCCAGAAATCAGAAATGCACCAATATAATACTAATGAAGATTCATAACACCGAAAACCATTGTCAATGAGAGCTTGCTCTCGCTACCACCAACATGAGTGTCCAGGCCCTATCTCCCTACTTGGTGCTCGGCGCCCAGCCTACTTCCTACACAGCTACTCTCTCTGCCAACTAATTGACAATGCAACTGTTGACGTCAGCAGCTTCCGAAGTACTTGAAGATGTTGCCCATGCAGACCATTGCCAATACCAGGTGTGTGCCCTCACATCATCATCATCATCCTTCTCTCTCCCCCTTGTCTTACTCCCACGTCTTCCCTTTTGTACACCCGAAGACCACCCCTGCGCCTCACTGTACAACCAAGCCCAACCAGCTATGGAGGCTGGGCTATGGCGCTGCCCCTAGCAGCGCCCTGCTCCCTACACGACCGCATGTGCTTGCACCTCGCCTCTCAGCGCCAGCAGCAGCCCACGAGGATCCGCTCCAGCAGCGCTGCCGCGAGCATGCGAGTGCCTGAATGAGGGGCCACGCAGTGAGCTCTTTCCTATATGGGAAGGGCCTGCCTGCCTTCGTAGACTGGCTCGCCTGGGCCTCGGCCCAGAAGCTTCCGGTAGGCCCCAGGATGCTACGCCTCTGATGCAGCTACTGGGCTTCATTTGTTTGGGCCTCCCAACTGTCTGTGTAGGAGGTTGCGAATCTCGCCCAGGGCCTGCGCTCTCGGAAAAGTCTAGAGGGCCGGGGAATTTTCCTCGCTGCTCGGCCTGTTTCCTTGAACCACCTGACGCGACAAAACTACCTGGATCCCAAGTACGAAATTGACAGCTGAGGGCTTCTCGTGATTTGTTAAGCCCGCCTTCACTTAGGACGGGCCCAGATGCAACAGGGGGCCCTTAGGCCTGCCAAGGACCGGGATCCTCGCATTAAAATGATTGTGGATGCTATCTATGAATTGCCCTCTTCTACGGGGACTCGTAAAGCATTGTGCAACATACGAGATTGGAAAAACACAAAATGCTTAGTGAAGGGCGAAGCTCAGTGTATAAGTGGCCCCAAAGTTGTTTTCAGTCATCGGATTCCAGTCGAACTCACGTGTGTATGTGCTCGATGTCAAAAGCGAGCCCAAGACTCGAGAATCCACACAGCACTAGATTGCCTGAGAAGGTACTCAGGCAAGGACGTAAACCTTCAGGAGACGATTCAATTACATTCGAGATTTGGGAACTGGGGAAATAACTCCACACTGGTACCAAGGAAGATTCAGAGATCCCATGGTACAGTTCACGAGTATTGCAACTGAGCTAGGCCATAGGCTTCCCCTTCCGGGCTTCATGATGCGTTTTGCTTATCGCTGGAACACAGAAAACCCACGCTGGCGCACAGAAAACCCACAAAACAGAGACAACAAAACCATCAAACCTAAATGTCTCCATAATAACCGAAAATGAAAATACTGATACATACATATGACATTCTGAAATAGGGAAGAATATCATGAGTCGTCGTCACAACGTTTAGCTTGCACTCAAGGTTGGAAAACGTAAAACCAACAGTGTCTCATGGCAGGGAAAATTAAAAGCTCACCATTTCCCTGATCATTGTAATCATCATCTGGTGCCTGCACAGAAGGCCAAAAAGGTCTATTATCAGGACTCGGGAGTGACATTGCAGGAGCGCATGGTTTTGAGAGTAGAACCATAATGTACATGCTGCAGATTTCGTTTTTCCTCTTATTATTTTGAATTTGGCTGTTTGGCCTTGTTTTTGCAATTGACCATTTCTTGTGTCTGCAATTGACCTCGGGGGATTTTTTTTCTTTTTTCTTTTTTTAAAGGCTATGCAAGGAATATGGGCGAGAACGGCATACAGAAATCCGAATTGCAAAATCACGAAGGAATATACCACGCAGAGAGCACAATGCACCAAGATACCATCCAAATAATAGCAATACAGTGATGTAAAATGTCAATGCCGACGCTCTCTGGCCACACCAACATAGTATCCAATGTCGCTCCTACTCCCTGGTGCCCAGTGCCCAGCCTAAACTACTCGGCCTATGCATCCCTATCTACGTTCAACAGGATCACTTCAACGTTGAAGACCAACGTACACGATGTCGACACCAATGCAGACCCCCAGCATACACCAGGTACGTTCTCTCTCCTCCCGTCATCACACCCTGTCTCCCCTCTGCATGCGCCTCCTACCAAAAGACCACCATTGCCATCACCTGCTACCGCAGGCTCGGCCCGGCTATGGCCGCTGTGCGCGCGATGCCATCGCAGCAACTCTCACCTCTTAGTGCCCGCGCGCACCCCAGCCTGCCTGCTTACCGCAACATCACACAGCAAAGCAGCATCGTGGCCAAAATGCCTACTCAGGCCAGTATACCCTCCCCAGGGGCGCACACTTTCCTTTATAGAAAGCTCGCCCAGCTGCTGGCCGGTCTGGGCCAGGCGTGTAGGGGCCCAGAAGCTTCTGGCTGGCCCAAAGTGCCTGCGCCCAGGCCCAGTTTCAGATACTGGCCTGGGCCTTGTGCAATTAGGCATGTCTGGGTGGCCCTCCAGGCTCCAAGTGTCTGCCGCTTTCTCATTGGCTCACGGTAGATGTGTGACGAGAATGCTGCATTCTCATTGTTCCGCGGCCACCGCGTGATGTGTCAGCCTCCCATTGTCTGTGCCAAGGGCGCAACCACTTGAGCCCTGGGCTCAACGGCTTGACGCAGCTGCTGCTTCTGGAAGGAGCCAGCAAGGCTCACGTTGCTCTGTAACCAACTGCCGTGCTGCAACTGTCTGATACCCAGCATATGAAAAATGTCAAAAATAGGCCTTACATGGATATACACGCCCACCTTCACTATGGCAGGCCCGAGGCTTGCTGCGGGCCGCAGCCTAGAAAATTTGCATGACCGAAAGGGCCTCGTGGGGCTCAATACTTGCATTTCCCCTTTAGCTTACTTTCATACTCTGCCACGATCTGAGGTGCCATACTGACAAGCTCCTCTTTTGTGAACCAACGACCTTCTTTCGAATAGGTATGATGCCTGAATCTGACCCAGTACTCCCTCACAGGTTTTGGCAGTCTTCCCCTGCCCACAGGCTGGGGAACAGGCAAGTCTCTCTGTTCCAAGATGTCATCGACGTCCTTGTGGCCATCCATGATTGGGGGCAGCATTGATCTCCTTCATGGGAACTTCTCTCAGCCAAAGGTGCAAGTTTGGAGGCGTGAAACACAGGGTAAGTCCCTAATCACATAGGAGGGTCCATCCATATCACTACCCACAATATCCAAGACTTCCCAAGGGCCAAAATATCTGGAGCTCCCGAATTCCTGCCCTGGCTCACTACCCTTGACCAAAACGCGTTCCCCTACCTGAAATGTGGACTGTTGTTACGGACACCGCCAGGGCTCCATCCCTGGTCTATCTTTTTGCTGTTTCTGCTGCATCCCGTTTTCGGCCTGGCACACTTTTTTCCAAACCCCTTTGGTACCATCGGATTTTGGACAACTGGCGCCATGCTGCAATTCGAGTGCCACTTTCAAATACCGCATTTTTCAGTTCTGCCCTCTGGGCTTCTGCAGAAATGCCCCTGGTACCCTATGTGTCACCGATACTTATACCAACTCCCCGTACAGTACGGGGACCAGTCTCGGACCAGTTTTCAGCTGCTGTACTCGTACCCAGTGTGTTCTTTGCCACTGTGTCTGCGTCCGTCGAGTCCCTCATTCGTGTCGAGTGAGTGAGTGTGCTCTCTCTCTCTCTCTCTCTCTCTCTCTCCCCACTCCCTCGGCTCTCCCTGTCTCCCCCAGCCTCGCACTCGTTACACTGGTATCGGAGGGGTTCGAACCCGCCCGACCCACCCTGTTTCGTCATCATCGCCTGGCCGTCATCATCGTCATCGTCGAGATCGTCGCCGTCGTGCCATGTCATCATCGTCATTGTCGAGATCGTCGTCGCCACGTCATCATCATCATCGTCGAGATTGTCGCCATCGTGCAACGTCATCAGCATCATTGTCGTGATGGTCGTGGCCGTGCCACGACATCATCATCATTCTCGCGATCGTCATTGGCGCGCCAGGTCATCATAGTCGTGCTCCTCGTCCTCGTCACCGTGCTGTGCCATCCTCATTGTCGACGCCATTACACCGCGCAGATAAGTAATCGACGAAAATTTTCTTTTTTTTCCCTTTCTTCTTATTTTTTCTTCCTCTTTTCTTCTTTCTTCTTCTTCTTCCAATTATCTTCGTTCTTTTCGTTTCTCTTCTCTTTCTTTTACTATTCTTCTTCCCCACGATTCTTCCTTCCCCCCCGATTCTTCTTCTTCTTCTTCTTCTTCTTCTCCTCATCATCATCATCTTCCTCTTCCTCTTCTTCTTTCCTTTTCCCCCACTACCCCCGACGACTTCCCCCCTCCCCAGACCCCGATCTCCCACTCCTGTTCCCGATCCCGACTCCTCAACCCCCCCCCGTTGCTACTTTCCCCCCGATCTCATCCCCCCCCC
>BFEA01000168.1:1534288-1556674 GCA_003427395.1 Chara braunii | reverse complement strand
GCTTCCCATTGCCACCTCCCGCCTCCTCGGCAATGCCGCCAAATGGTGGATGGCCGAAGTCAGCAACCGCCGCACCTCCGGAGGACCGCGTCACTCCTTCCTCCAATGGGCCGACCTTCTCACTGCCACCTTCCGCCCCCACGAAGCCATCGATGACTACCTCGAACAATTTTGTCACCTCCACTAGAACGGTCCCACAGACCGCTTCGTCCACTACATCCGACCACATGCCCCTTGTCCACTGGCTTCCCATTGCCACCTCCCGCCTCCTCGGCAATGCCGTCAAATGGTGGATGGCCGAAGTCAGCAACCACCGCGCCTCCGGAGGACCGCGTCACTCCTTCCTCCAATGGGCCGACCTTCTCACTCCCACCTTCCGCCCCCACAAAGCCATCGATGACTACCTCGAACAATTTTGTCACCTCCGCCAGACCGGTCCCACAGACCGCTTCATCCACAACATCCGCTCCCTCCGCCATCACCTCCCCACCATCGTCGTTACCGACTTTGCGTTCATCTCCCGCATCAAGCGAGTATGCCACAAAGATCTTGCAACCACGCTCGCCCACAAGCCCGACATGCCCCTTGCTGACCTCCTCTCTCGCATACTTCACCACAATCGACTCCTCCACCCTCATCACCAGTCCACGCCCGCTCCCTCCCGCCCCCGCTTCTTCCATAGCATCACCGCCGACGACACCACTCCACCCACCTCCTTCGACCCTTTGTTTTGTGTGTCAAATTCCATACATGTACGAGACACTGCATCTCTCGACCCCTCCCAATTCACCATTGAGGACCTCCAGGCCGTCCACCTTATGCGGATGGAACGCCAGGATCGTGCCTCTCGTCCGACTTCATCCTCTCCACCTCGCCATCTCCAGAAACTTACACCCGCAGAACACATATACCTCCAAGAACACAACGGGTGTTTTCGCTGCCACCAGTTAGGTCACCAACAGACCAACTTCCCCAATGCTAGCTGCTTTACTCGACAGACCCCTCGCTCCGCGGGGCCCGACCCTTCTACTCCAACTTCTTCCTCCACCGCGACAGTCGGGCCCTCCTCCACGTGAACATTGTCCCCCTGTCCCTTGCAATCCTCCACCGGTGGCTCACTTGGCATCGACTATCCGTCTGCCTACCCACCCTCCGGTGACGGACATCCCATCGGACGACCCCCAGGCGACGCAATCTACTCCGCCTGCCCCCCTCGCGACACGTCTGCTATCCCGTCAGTCGAGCTTCCCATTGGCACTTGCTCTTCTACTCTCATCCCTAACCCCTTCTCCACCACCTTCTCCGATCTCGTTGAGGAACAAGCACGACACGATCGACTTGTTAGATTAGACTTGGAACGACGACGCCTCAACACCATGATCTCTTCTGCTTGTGCCGGAACCGCACAATTCCAGCTCAAGTTTATCGCCATCTCCCTTGGCGCATCGACGGTGAAGTTTTGGGCCCTCCTTGATATTGGTGCCACTGACAACTTGATCACCGATGCCTGTGTCCGCAAAGTCGGCCTCTCTTCCACCGGCTAAGACTCCCCGATTACCATCCGACTAGGGGATAAGGACTCGGCCGTCGTTGTCGATCGCACTGTCCCCGAGGCCCTCATGACTGCCGGTCCTCTTCGCAGTCAGGTCTCCTTCGATGTCATGCACCTCATGTGTGACATCATCTTGTGGACTCCATGACTTGATCATGCCCTACTCCTTGCACCCCTCCTTCGTCCAACTCACCCGCCCTCTTGACTCTCCTCTTGATATCCCTTACCTTCTCCCCCCCTTCTACCCCACCCCCTGACTCCCCTCACCAGTTCCTTCACATATCTCGTGAACACCCCGACTCCGCTTACTATTGTCTTGTTATCAAGAAGCTCCTTCCCGCGGAGATGAATTACCCCTCCAACGAGAAGGAACTCCTTGCCATGATTCACGCCCTCACAGTCTGGCGCCCGTACCAAACGGGCAATACTTCACCATTCGCACTGATGACACCATTGTTTCTTCCATCCTCACCAAGAAAGACATCACCCCACACCAAGCTCGATGGCTCGACTTCCTTGCGCAGTTCACATTCACCAATTTGTCATACCCCCGACAAAAGCAACCGCGTTGCTGATGCCTCTCTCGACGACGCGACCACAAACCCCCCAAGAAAGTCTACGCCTCCATGACCCATATCCAACTCCTCCCATCACTCCATCGCCGATACACCCAAGGCTACATCTCTTGCCCAGACTTCGCTGCCATTTACAACAAGCTCCACGATCTTAACCCAGTCCGCGACTACTCCCTCCACAACAACCTCCTCTACATCGACACGAAAGGCACTCGCCGACTGTGCATCCCTGACACACGTGGTCTCCGTACCCAGCTCTTGGCCGAGCACCACGACGCCAAGACCGCAGGTCACCTCGGTTTCCAGAAAACCATCGACACCATCTCCCGCTACTTCTATTGGCCTTCTCTACTCGCCGACGTCAAAACATACATTCGCTCATGTCCCACGTGTCAAGTTGACAATCCCTCGAACCGAGCCAAACCCGGCAAGCTCCAATCATTGCCCATCCCCACTCACCGGTGGCAGTCCATTTCCATGGACTTCGTGTGCGGTCTCCCAAAGACCAACCGCGGGCATGATTGCATCTACGACATCCTCTGCCGCCTGACCAAACTCGCCCACTTCATTCCTTGCACCACCTCGCACACCGCCAAAGACATCGCCTTACTCTTCTTCCACCATGTTGCACGCCACCACGGCCTCCCCGAGAATATCATCAGCGACCGCGATCCCCGTTTCCTCTCACAGTTTTGGAAACAACATTGCAACGCCTACATAACTACACTCAAGTACAACTCTGCACTCCACCCACAGACCGATGGACAACCCGAGAAGATGAACGATACTCTCCAAAGAATTCTACAGAAGTACTATCATCCACATCAACACGACTGAGATCTGTTGCTCACCGCCGCCGAGATCGCCTGCAACACGTTGTTTGTCCTTCCACTGGGATGTCTCCATTCTACCTTGACCTTGGCTACCATCCGCGCTTGCCCTCTGATTTCCTGCTTCCCTCGCAACTCAACCCCTCCACACCCTGCCCTTCCCTCAATGAATGGGTAGCAACAATGAATCGACTCCTCAGAGAAGCAATCGAAGCCCTCGAAAGAACAAAAGAACAACAAGCAAACACGATCAACAAACACAAACGAGACTTGCAATTCAAAGTAGGGGACAAAGTCTGGCTCTGCGCCAAACGCTTTGAACCCTGAACATGGATTGTCAAAGAAACTCTCCGCCAAACGCTCGGACCCTACCCCATCATTAAAAAAACCTCCGACGTCAACTACAAACTCCAACTCCCCCCCGAGAGGAGCCACGTCCACCCGGTCTTCCACATCGAATACCTAAAAGAATATCATGAATCCCCACCCCAATTCGTTGACCGCCCATATCCTAGACCACCTATCATGTTACCCGCATGCCCTGAATTCGTTGTTGAAGCAATCATAGGTCGACGAACTACTCAGGTATCTCACCACCCGGAACCAATCACTGAATACGAAGTCAAATGGACCGGATACCCCGACAAAGAATCTACATAGGAACCTCTCTCGAATCTCAAGAATGCCATGAAACTTGACCGCGCCTATGATCGTGCTACTCCTATGTCCTAGACACCCACGTAACTACAACCATAAACCCATGTATAAACCTTACTACAACCTCCCAACCTCGTTCTACACACACCCTTGAACCCAGTCCACCCTTCCTGATGTCTGATCTGCCCTTGCCCTCACCTAGCCTTGTTCCATCTGTCCTCTCCACTACCTTGTCTCTCTTGTCCAATGCTTATGAACCTGCGTGACGTCGACGATAAAGGATCTAATGGCAAGCGCACGAGGACGATGGCCTGCTGCCTCATTGTTCATGGAGATTATGCAGCTGGTTTGGCCACCATCCTGTTTCATCGGCCGGCATCCCAACTCGCGAACTTACTGGAGCAGCAACTTGTGACATGGATCTTTGCATCAGTCTGCGACTTCCTTGCTTCTAGATCAGACCTCAATGCAATTCGTGTACCGATGTCGGAGGGCGCGGTGTCCCGACCCTCTGCTGAGTACCCAGTACCTGCTCAAGTACCCACTATTCAGTCGTTACCAGCTTGGGGGCCAATGCGTCGCATGGGTTTTTGCAGAGTACTGTTTGTGGGCTTCCGTAGTGCACCAGGAATGCCTAAGGTGGTGCTCTGCCGCAGGCAGGCCCAGCAGGCGCTTACCCTAGTAAGAGAATGGGTGTGGGCCACGGGACTTTCTTTCTGTCGACGTAGGCTAGGAGCCTTAGTGTACAGCAGAGCACTACCGGCCTTCGGCTGCTGTAGCCTCCGGGCTCGCCCAGGGACGTGAGGGTAGATAGACGCGCTGTTTTTTTCTACTACGCCAGGTTCCCTTTTTGCTAGGGTATGGGTCAGATGCACGGGCCTGCTATCACAGTCGAGCACAAAAGAGTTGGAAAAAAACAAAAAAGGGAAAGTAAGAACTGAAAAGGAGTCGTGTGTCAGATCTGCGTGTCGATCTGGACCCTCACTTTATTTTGGGATGATCTAGTGGTTTCTAGTAGTTGCGACGTTATAATTCCCCTCTCTTTCGTAATTTTGTTATTATTATTATTACTAATTTTACTAGTTGATTCTCAAGATGCCGCTTCCCTTTTCGGCCCTCCGTCATTTCACGGGAAGGGAATGCAAACGGTTCACTTTTGAACCCCGATTGTGACCTAGTGGTTTAGACTGGCCCGATCCTTCGCCTATCACCCAGTGTCTAACCTGTCCGCCTCAGCGCCACGCGGTAGGACCCCAAAAGAAGGGCAATCCGCGACCGATTCGGTAGGAGGCTTATCACCCCCCATGGAAGGTCATAAGCCCCGTCCTTGCCATCGAACACGGGTACCCGTTAGTTGTAGTCCAACAATTCTTTTTTTGAAAGGAAAGGTTGTCGGTCGGTATCCCGTTATGGGACCACCGCTTTAGGCCTGTAGTCACATCACTGCCTTAGTGATTGACGGTAACACTGTGTGTCGGGCTCGTGCTCTAACTATTGAGCTTCAGTCTTCCAATTTTTCTTTATAGATTAATTGTTTTATATATTTTATTAATCACCTGAGTCCCTCATTTAGAACGTGGGGGGTCACGATGGGAGGCAAACCTATAAAGGACGAGGCAAATGAGTCCTTCGGACACCAGTCCGAGTGAGGCATTCAAGGGCTTTCGCCGTGCTAACGACTGGCGGACTGAGCTAGAAGTGAAACGTGGCTAGGTGTTTGCAAGAAGGGGCTGGCTGAGTGCGCGTGCACGGACTACGGTGGCCCTGCTGGTGGTGAGATCGTAGCCATGGTGCGGACCAGCGGACTGTTCGGCTATAGGCCGAAGTACCTCCGGTTTATCTGGAGGTGGGAGCGAATGACTGAGGAGGGGACTACCGTGACTGCGATCCTGGACTACAGTCGTTGCAATCAGAGGCAAGGCTAAAAATCAACGTCTAAGGGGGAAAGGAGGAGGAAATGAGAGCTGACCAGGGACTGCAATTGGCCGTCATGGAGGCCACGGACCGAGTTGAGAGGAGGTGCAGGAGGGATTGTGTGATAGACAATATAAAAGTGAAGATTGTCTACCACGAGGAAGAGACCTCCACGGTCACCGCCGAACGCGAACAACGGCACCTGGACTGTGATACAGAAGCAGAGAGTGACGCAAGCGACTTGAAGGTCGAAACTCAGTCCTGCAATGGACTGGACCAATGGCGAAGAGACCACCCGCCGGCTGAGCTTGTAGAGAGCGGCCCTGCAGCCGAGTTGCGACAGCAGCCAAACAGGCAATACGGCCTCAGGGATGACTACATAGGGTGAGCAGGGGAGAGACACACTTGACGGGCGCAAGAGAGACCAAACCGGGGCGTGCAAGTGCAACACGGATGCTCAGAGTGCTGACGTCAACTATGACTCCCGAGCGCGAGAAATAAAAGAGGGTGGACACGTGTGCGAACCAGAGGCGAACCTGAGGTGACGACAAGAATGGGCACATGCGAGGTGGTTCGAGAGAGACCACACGAGAGCAAGGGAGAGAGACGTTGACGAGCCAAAGGACACGAGCCTTCAGAGGGAGAAGAGAGAGAGAATTTTTTTTTTTTGCTCAACCGAGGAGGGTGTGTACCAACGTATGGGGGCGAGCAGGACGACGAAAGGGGAAGTCAAGATTCGCAGTTGTGGTCGACGTCAACTTCGCCCCATTGGAGTGGAACTGGTAGTTGGTCTCAGAGGTTCTTACCTTCCTCAATCCCTGGAATAAGGGCAGTTGCGAGCTAGTGCAAGTGAGACGGCGACACGAGTGCAAAGGTACGGTGGTAGTCAGACCTCTAGGTGATGACCATGGGTTGATAGTGGTTGACGGCACTGGCCATAATTGTTGCCTTCTCCCTTCTTCTTCCTTTCCTTCCCTACAAAAAAGACAGCGACGGTCGTAACCGTTCCTAGTCCCACTCTTGTCTGTAACTGATAGCAGTCAAGAGGGCTGGGATCATGAAGGGATAGACGGTAGGAATAAGGCTGGTTGTGCGCTGAGAGGAGACAGAGGTCGGGGTATGCAGTGGTAGATGCTACGAAGGGTGCGTGGATCCGTAGTCTCAGTTGACGTCTATTGCTTCTTAAAAGATTGTCTTATTGCGGTGTAGAGGGACGGAAACACTCCGAGTGAGCGCGTTTGTTGTTCACTCCATCCTATCGCGAGCTCGCGTGTGGCTCTCTGGAGACGACGTTCTCGATTACAACGTTGGATCAGCCAGTGCTCTCTCTGTTATGCTCGCGACGAACGGATGATGACCGACGCTCGTCCTAGCATTGCTGATGAAGTCGACAACATCAAGCGTGACGATCACGGGCTGCTGACAGTAACTACGATAATGATCTATGCATATGTAGATGGTCCACTGCAGATGCCAGCCATCAGAGTGTGCGGGTGTGTGCAGAGTGAACAATCTGATGTTATCCATAGCAGGCTCTTGAGTAAGAATGATATGAACATAGGCAACTACGGACAGTGGCATGATGATATTGGAGCAAGTGCGTTGAAGCCCGCTCGGTTCCTATTGTGACGTAATGGGAGCGAGGGGTCAAGGAAGAGAGAGAAGGCATAAATGCGGTGACTCCAGTCTCAACCCTCGACGGATAGAACTGAAACTGAGTCTGCGGGATGGAGGGGTCTGCTTCTCGGATATAGGAAATGTTGTATAGGGTCTTATGGTCCTCGGCTCAATGAAGTCAGACTGACGAATGATCCTTTATCGAGAGACTTCAACGATTGTCCAGATGGCATGTGAATGGACCAACCAAATAAGGGCTCATCTTTTCTTGATCGATCACCACCTATGCATATTTACTTTTATTTTGTCGTGATACAAGAGCTACTCCATCCTAGTCGTTTCGTCTCCCATTATAAACTAATAAGCTTATTTTTACTGTTGGACTCCCGCGTTTCTTTTTTTTTCTTTTTTTTTGAGAAGCCCATATGGGTTTTTCTGATCAGACGGGAGTCGGTGGTACAACACTAATTGAGGTTGGTGAGCTTACTGATAAGCGATGGATTTGTTTTTTGCGCTTATCCGTTAAGCTGTAGCCTACCAGTTAGAGAGTTGTATCGAGTTGACGTCTCATCACTGGTGAAGGGGTAGCCTCGTGGCGAGAGAGGGATACTCAGAGTCGCGTATCTTCTTGCCAAGCTTCTACTCGACGGGGATTAGCTGCATGTGATGAGCATGATTTTGACTGTAGTTAAACCTACAAATTCATCTACCCTCTTGTAACCTCTCGAGGGGTTGATCTGAGTTGGAAACGAAACACACAAAGAATGATGTTGTTGAGCCACCGTAAACAGGGAAAAGCCCATAGTCCTCTTACGTGAAGACCGAGCGGTACGCGACTTTAAATGGAGAGTCACTCGAAGCGCTAAATGGGAAGATGGTTAACGGACTCACAGCATAAGGGGTTGTTTTTTTTTTAGTAATGTTTGAGCAAACGCCAGACACTGGCTTTCGGGCCAGGCGACATACTGCTTGTTGTCCATGAGAGAACTGCAGCTTAGATGGTCTGGTATGGCGTCGGAAGAAGGAAAGTTGCTACCTATCATGAATTGTGTCTCAGCAGAATACGTATTGCCATATTATCTCCTAATCTGTTTGAATTTTGGTCTGCTGTCATGAATGTCTAGTGTCCTTTTTTCGACACAATCTGCTATTATGGGCATTGGCGGACAACTCGAACGAGGCACTCGGACTGTGGTATTCTGATGAAATCTGTCGTGAACGAAAACCTGGTGAGGCTTACGTACAGCTAAGGTTCTTGACCAAGGCCTTTGCTTTAGTGTCACGAGCTCGAACATTCACCGCGATTGCTACTCAATCTGAGAATCACATAGTGTGAAGCCTAGTAGTATACAGAAAGGGGTTACGTCCCGTTGATTACTTCTTGATGAAGTGCTTACTTGAAACAACAGTCCATCATACTCTACAATGCATGTGGGGAACTAAGCCCAGCTTCGAGTACTAGCTAGTTGTGCCTTCAATGTTGTCCTTGTCCTTATCAGGTGTGGATCATCACTAAGTGACACCTTATGTTTGATTGGACCCCTCAGCAATAGTTTTTGTACGACTCATAACTAACCAGAAACCCTTCGGCGAGAGCTAGCAAAATAAAAGGAAATCATGATATTCATTAAAAAAAAATTGTGAGACTCGTCCAATACACTGTAAATTGACTAGGCCGTGAAGGTCACTCACAATGAGCTTTCCGGTCTGAGTTGCACCCAACGAGCTGTTTGCACCTGTCGGGAGCTACACCTGGCAAGAACCGAACACGTAGTTTGTTCACGGGGGTCTGGATGTGACATGCTTGTCGTCGTTTGATTACCTCACAGCTTAAGCTGCCCCTGATGGAATTTTCACTATTCTGCTAACTCATACGGTGAGTTGAATGGCAACAACAAAACCCCGTCAACTGGCAACAAGAAAAGGGGGACCGAGGGTAGAATGTCATACTGAGCGATTGGATACTGGCTGTAAACGAAACTGTAGTAATGAGGGATGCGGACGCGCAAGAAGTGAGATGTAGTATTCGCAGGGAAAATTATGAAGGGTGGGCAAAGGAGATTGAACAAAATGTGACTCTCTACAAACAGGCTCTGAGGGAACTCGCAAATCAAAAGTTCAAAGAAAAAAGGTATATAGAGTAGATTTTCCATTATTATGATTACAATGGCAAGCTACACAGTACTCTCTCATTCCTAGAGACGATTGAGCGAGCCCCAGCAGAGCTCAGGTGAACGCAAGGATACCTGGACTTCTCTCTCGGCCTTTAACCAATAGGTGATCACCAAACTGCAATTCCTTCAGCAATCAATACTCAGTCGACCGAGTTATCAGAGAGCTTCAGCCGAAGTCCAATTACCACTCAATAAGCATCAGACCAACATCGATTGTCTGAACCACTCAGAATTTTCAGTCAGATATCAATCAACACTCGGTCATTCTCTTCGTTTGCACTAGAGATCGGATTTGGTCATACAGTGTTCTCATCTAAAGGCACTGAGTCGGTATCGACGGCCAATATCGACACGTGAGTGCAATTCAATCATTCACGATTCAGGAGACGGTTTTGACCAGTGTCAATCGAATCGCTTCCAAAGATGCCTTCCAATACCAGTACGTCAGTGCCATTGGCTTCGTTCAAGGGGGTCCGTCAATCTTTGCAGTTCTTACCAATTTTGCAGAAGCTACCATCCACGACCTAAGACTCTATGTGAAGAGAGGTAAGGAGACCCATGAGTACTTTGACTCACTCTGGATTGCTGCTGCTAGGTATCTTGAGGAGAGGGAAAGAGATTTTGACAAGAAGGGGACAAAGCTGATCCGCAGCTTCTGACCCAAGCTTTACACTGATTATCCCAGGCCTCCAGTACCTTTCATTCTCATAGACGGTTCTTGTTGGGGAGACATGGTAGAACTAGCCAAGAGGTATATTTCCCCTGCGGTGATTGATTACGAGGCAGTGACCGAGCCATCAGAGTTCCGACATGTCAGGCGAGGGATTTTCTCCAGGCCCTACCTTCCCACTTTGTGGGAGGAGTTTTGTGCTATGGTTGACTTGCGTGTCATGAGTCTTGGATGGAAGTGTTCAGAACTTCCAGGCTTCAGGTGGCTCTACAGGCCACAATCTCAGGAGGTACATAGGCATGGTTCGAGGCACAAGAGAGGCACAGCCAAATGAGACATTAAGGGACGAGTGAGGACTCTTAACTAGTGCTAGCCGTGTCTATTCATTTGTACTTTCCTGAGTTTATGACGAGTTCTCATTCTTCCCTCATTCATTCCTGTCATTGCTCGAGTCTGTCAGTCTTGCTCCATTTGCATTGATTTTGTGTGATGATCATGTTCTCTGATGATCCTGTCACGGTTCTCAAAATTACTGAATTGACAAAATTGATGCAGGCATGACATACCAGAATTTTCTGACTAATATTTGCATGATTCTTGCTGTTCTGAATCAAAATAAAAGATTCCTAAGACCGGGGTCCGACGAAGACCGCAATTGAAGGGTCTCGCTCGAAGCCGGACGCACACAACAGGAAGGGATTTGCTTTATTTAATTGCAATCATCAACAAAATCCTGCCTGACAGCCTGTTGGGTTTCTGGTCACCTGAAGAGGTCCGACTAGAAAAAGTGCAACACCGGACACACCCTAGCACTTGGACTTTGGACATTTAAACTACTGTTACGCTTCTTGGACTTCTACCTGTCGCAACCGCTGAAGACCGCTTCTACCACCTACTCCAAGACCTGATCAAGATCGCTGCAGATCCCCTTTCAAGACACTTGGACGCTTTGTTCCTACATGAGATTTTGCTTCCGACTCCTTCGAACACACCAGCCCTTGCCTCCTGAACAAACATTTTCATTTTTTTTTATTTTTATTTTTTCCTGACTATGACAACCCTTTAGAACATCTTTAGCAGATCCCTATTTCCCTGACCATTGTACCCATTACCCACTAGAACATCAATAGAAATTCCCTGTTCCCCTGACCATTGTTTCCCTTACCCACTAGAACATCAATAGAAATTCCCTGTTTTCCTGAACATTGTTTCCCCTACCCAGTAGAACATCAATAGAAATCCCCTGTTCCCTGAACATTGCTTAGCTTGCCCTATGGACCCACCCTTAGCTTCCCCTATAGACCCACCCAGTTACATTATACCTTCACCTGTGCAGAACACCAAACAGAATACCCTGCGACTTGCATCACTCCCCTTCTCCTTCACCACCAGTGATCGGCCCCGTCCCGTCCTTCACAACTCCTTTTGTTTCCTTGGATTTTTGGTAGTCGGGACGTTGCCTTTCACGAACTCCGCCGGGGCTCGAGCCCTGGTCTATCTTTTTGCTGTTTCTGCTGCATTCCGTTTTCGGCCTGGCACCCTTTTTTCCAACCCCTCCTTTGGTACCGTCGGATTTTGGACAACTGGCGCCATGCTGCAATTCAGGCGCCACTTTCAAATACCACATTTTCAGTTTTGCCCTCCGGGCTTTTGCAGAAATGCCCCCTGTAGACCCACCCAGTTACATTATACCTTCACCTGTGCAGAACATCAAAAAGAATACCCTGTGACTTGCATCACTCCCCTTCTCCTTCACCACCAGTGATCGGCCCCGTCCCGTCCTTCACATCTCCTTTTGTTTCCTTGGGTTCTTGGTAGTCGGGACGTTGCCTTTCACGAACTCCGCCGGGGCTCGATCCCTGGTCTACCTTTTTGCTGTTTCTACTGCATTCCGTTTTCGGCATGGCACCCTTTTTTCCAACCCCTCCTTTGGTACTGTCGGATTTTGGACAACTGGCGCCATGCTGCAATTCGGGCGCCACTTTCAAATACCACATTTTCAGTTTTGCCCTCGGGGCTTTTGCAGAAATGCCCCCTGTAGACCCACCAAGTTACATTATACCTTCACTTGTGCAGAACACCAAACAGAATACCCTGTGACTTGCATCACTCCCCTTCTCCTTCACCACCAATGATCGGCCCCGTCCCGTCCTTCACAGCTCCTTTTGTTTCCTTGGGTTTTTGGTAGTCGGGACGTTGCCTTTCACGAACTCCGCCGGGGCTTGATCCCTGGTCTATCTTTTTGCTGTTTCTGCTGCATTCCGTTTTCGGCCTGGCACCCTTTTTTCCAACCCCTCCTTTGGTACTGTCCGATTTTGGACAACTGGCGCCATGCTGCAATTCGGGCGCCACTTTCAAATACCGCATTTTCAGTTTTGCCCTCGGGGCTTTTGCAAAAATGCCCATGGTACCGTACGTGTCACCAGTACTTATACCGGCTCCCCGTAAAGTACGGGGACCAGTCTCGGACCAGTTTGCAGCTGATGTACTCGTACCCAATGTGACTTGCCCCTGTTTCGGCATTCGAAACCCAAGACTTCGACTTTGTGTCTTTGCCACTGTGTCTGCGTCCGTCGAGTCCCTCAGTCATATCGTGTGAGTGAGTGTGTGTGTGCTCTCACTCTCTCTCTCTCTCTCTCCTCTCCCTCGGCTCTCCCTGTTCCCCCCAGCCTCGCACTCGTTACAACTATTGCTTGTGCTTGTTCTAAGAGGCAATCATTGCCTCCGGCGATTTTTTAATATGCTCGACAGCCTGCTGCAACAGTTTCTCATATTCGACACCAAATTCAATGGTTCCAGGAGTTGCAACCGATCGGGTTTTTAGGTAGGAGGACGTCTAGCGCAGATCTAGGCTTCCACCCCAAATGCAGCTCATTTGAACAAGCGCCTGTAATGCTGTGAACAACGTTGTTGTACAGGCTGGCAATCAGAGGCATCTTCTCATCCCGGTCATCCCGGTTGGGCTTCAAAATGATTTCCCCATGTCATTTAGAGTTGGCAGCCCATTTGTTCAGCAGCCTTCTTCCACATTTCACTTGTGAAACGAACATCTCTATAGACTTGGGTAGTCCAAAGTCACACACCTAGTTACCCATGAATAACTTCATGTCGTGTTCTATCCTTGCAGTCGTGTTCTCTCCTTGCAGTCTCTAGCATGGCAGTTACCGGTCTACTATGACGAAGATATCCCTCTTACCACTCTTGTCGGTCACAAGGGTATCCATGAAGTCCATGGAAATGCTCTGTCTCAGACTAGGGTTTCGCGGCTTGTCCCACGAACACACTTGACAAGTCTGGACATACTTCTTCACATCGTCAAGCATACCAGGCCACCAAAAACACTACACCAAACTAGCACTTGTCTTCTTGTAGCCAAAATGCCCTGTCGCATCATGACAGTCTCCTCATCTTTTAAACCCCACCTTTTCAGGAAAGAGTAACCAATCCACCATCAAAAACTCGCTAGACGCGCCTTTGTCTTGGGCCTCTAGTCTGCGTATGATATCCATCATAATGGGATCTTCCTTGTAGGCATCCACCAATGATCGAGTTACATTGTCAAATAAGCCAAATTCAGTAACTAGAGCACCTAGGTAGTCTGCCCTACGCGACAACGCATAGCAATCTTGTTGTACTCTACCTTCACATAGTTTGAAGTCGTACTGATATGTGACCTCAATCAGACGTTCAAGTGAATCGAAGAGCACGGGTTGCATCTTGATCCACTTGAGGGTCGGTTCTCAAATGGACGAGAGCCTTGTAAACGCAGTGGACAAGAGCCTTGTAAGGGCATAGAGCTCCCTTTTTGTAGGTGGATTTCGCCAACTTCATGGATGGCATCTTCTTGCTCATGTACTCGTTTGGCCTCAACTTCATCCCTTCCTGTTGAGCAAGCAATGCACCAATGCCATATTGGCTTGCGGCAGTGGTCACGATGAATGGCTTCTCCGGATAAGGAAGCATGAGAATCTCATGACGCATGAGGGCATACTTCAAATTTGAAGCTCCCCCACATTCGTCTGTCCATTCCCATCGCGTGTCAAGGCGTATTAGATCAGTCAAAGACGCGGCTACCGTACTATAGTTCTTGACGAAGTTGCGGTAGTAGTCAATCATCCTTGAGAACTTCGGGCCTAACTCCATCCGTGGATACATCATGACCCAAATACAAGATCTTGGTGCGTCCGAACTCACTAATTGATCTTATACTTATGCTGTCTAAGGAGGCCTAGCACAATATCTAAGCGTTGTGCAAGCTCCTCCACAGTCTTACTAAAGATAAAAATAGCGTCGAGGTATAGAACAATAAACTTGTCCGAACAGGTCATGGAATACACCCTATTCATGGCGTTTAGGGATGTACCCGATGCATTGCAAAGGCCAAAGTCGTCACCCAAACCTTACCTGGTCTGAAATGCGGTATTGTGTTAATCTTCTGGTCTAATGGCAATTTGATGGTAGTCGCACTTTAAATCTGTCTTTGTAAAGTGCTCACATCCTTGCACCCTATCCAATAGGTCGTCGATGCGGGGTAGAGGTTCTGCGCTCTTAACTGTGATGGCATTAAGGCCTCTACAATCAATGCACATCCTTAATGATCCCCCCTTCTTCGAAACAAATAAAACAGGTGAGCCGAAGGGGGAAGTGCTAGGCCGTATCCAACCCTTCTCTGTGAGCTCTTTCAGTTACCGACGAAGCTCGTCCAACTGGGACGACGCAATCCTATAGATCCTCCCCTTTGGTGTTTTACTGCCTAGGATTATTTCTATGGCACGGACAACCTCCTTGTCTGCGATTCCTCAAGGCTACTCTAACAGATCGAGTACATAGCAACGACAATTTCATCTCTGGAGTGTTTTAACGGGCCCCCCTTTCCCAGAGACGAAGACGAAGTACGTACCATCCTCTTGGTTCTGTTTATAATAATTATAAAACGCTGATGCACACATGCAACTGTAGGAGTATCACACCGCTAGTGTTATACCTAGCGAGTTTCCTTCCCGACAACACATGCCTAAGCACCTTTCGGTCCCACTCGAGCTAGGGCTTTGCAACCTCCAGGTAGTACATACCTAACAAGATGTCGAATGGTAGGTCGTCGTTAATTAGGAACAAAATGATTAAGTACCCCATCTCCAAAATAGAAGGTGCAGACCACGTCATTGACGTAGTCAAGGACAACCATTTGTTGGCCAAGGTAAATGCTACAAACCTAACCGAGCATTGCACCCGATCCCCTAAACGTTGTCTTTCAACGCAATAGCGACTTATTGAGTTCCATGTGGAAGCAATGTCTACGGAGGCACCACACTTGTGGCACCTACACCCACTTCCACAACGAAATGCTCCCCTCTAGGACCTCTAGAAAGTGCCACCCAAAACTCATGAGGGTTCCTTGCCGACCACTCGGTTTTTCAGTCTTCTTAGGCTTCAAACACATCCATCGAATAGGGAGTCATTTGGTCTAGATTCGTCTGCAGGGTGACTAATGAGTCCATAGCCTCGACCAACTCTTGAAGTGGTGAGGGTGCACCATCCACTTCAACATGAGTAGAAGCAGCTACAACTTCTATGGCTAGATGTGTTAAAAAGCAGATAAACTTCACCTGTTGGAGTTTTATTGCCTCCCAAGTGCACAAAGTTGGCTGGCTGTACTGCGATCCCGCCATCTGACTAGAAGAAGTGCCGGCACTAATCCCGCTACACATAGCCTGCGAGCTGGATGACATGCCTAATGTTTGCTGACCTTGAGATGTAGCCGCAGAGGAAGCCATAGCTGCATCAGTGGCTGCTGCCGCTGCCAGTACTTGCTCTGCTGCTGCTGCTGCGTCCCTAGCCCTTTGCAGACATTCGGCTGCTGCCTCCCGTCATATAGCTCTCTCACCCTAAGCTGTTGAGGCTTGATGCACGATAGGGATCCTAAGAGATTGTTGTCGTGTCACCCTTCTACCTTCAGTTCTGTCCTCCCCACTACCTTTTCCTCTCATCGGTTAAACAACACGTTGTCTGCACTAGAGCCCTTACTGGAGCCTACCACAGCCTGTGTCGAACCGATTTGAAAAAAATAATAATAATAAATGAATATTCAGCAAGTCAACTAGGCTACGGATCAAGTGGTGTCAACAACATCTACAAAGACAAAGCAAATGATCTATTACTACTTCAATTAGATCTCGCACAGCTGCACTAAACAAAACTCAAAATGATAGACTACTACGATTGTACTCTAGTGTTGTCTGTCAGGTGTTAGCAGTCAGTCCCACCTCAACTAAGGGCCTTTCAAAGGAACCACCCTCTCCTGCCGGATGAGCCACCAGGAAGAATGCCGACTCTCAAGGTAGAGTGCTCATGACTCCTGACCAGAAGAGGACACTCAAGTTGAACTCGCTTTCTCACGGTCAAAAGAGATTGGAATGGGAAGATAAGGTAAGGGAACAACATGCCTGAAGATAGCTGCCCCCAACCACAGATTTCTCACCGATTGAGTCGACATGCTCTTCGATGACCGGTCATAGCCACGGTACCACACACAATGCAATGGAGTGCCACCTCAGCCAAAATGATATGTTAGCATGCTCTCATCATCACACATACATCCGAGGACACTCAAGTTGAACTGGCTTTCTCACTGTCATAAGAGAATGGAATGGGAAGATAAGGTAAGGGAACAACATACCTGAAGATAGCTGACCCCAACCGCAATTTCTCACCGATTGAGCCGACATGCACTTTGATGACCGATCATAGCCTCGGTACCACACACAATCCAATGGAGTGCCACCTCAGCCAAAATGCTATGTTAGCATGCTCTCATCATCACACATACATCCGTTGTCGCCACAACTTTCCTGCCAGACTCCCCTCTACCTGGGAGTGGCAAATCAACCCAACGCCAACGTCTCCTCATTGCGTAGAAGCTTCGTCAGCGCACCAAGTAACAAAGTCGCCACCGCTGGTGATCGGCAATATCGACCCAACTCTGATACCAAATTGAAAGGAATATGAGCGAGAGACAGAAATCCGAATCGCAAAATCACGAAGTAGTTCAGATAGTCATGTACCAAGCAGTGAGCACAATGCACCAAGATACCATCCAAATAAGAGCAATACGATGATCTCGAATGTCAATGTAGATGCTCCCTTGCCACACGAATACAGTATCCAATGTCGCTCCTATCTGGCGCACATCGCCAAGCCTACAGTACTCGTCCTATCTATCCTTTATACGTTCATGCAACAAGATCCCTTCCACGTTGAAGACCAATGTACTTCACGACAACACCAATGCAGACCGCCAGCATACACCACGTACGTTCTCTCTCCTCCCCTCATGACACCCAGTCTCCCTTTGACGTTGAAGACCAATGTACGTGACAACAACACGAATGCAGACCGCCAACATACAACAGGTACGTTCTCTCCTCCCCTCATCACACCTTGTCTCCCCTCTGCAGGCCTCCTACCCGAAGACTACCATCGCCATCACCTGCTACCGCACGGTCAGCCCGGCTATGGCCGCTGTGCACCCGCTGCCACTGCGAGACCCTCTCACCTCTTAGTACCCGCGCACACCCAAGTATTCGGAGGGCGGGCCCGATGACGGCTGCCATTGATAAATCTAATCGTCGGTCGTGCTTTCCGAAATGACAAAAGTACTACCGATTGAAGCCCAATCAATTCAATTACCTGTCAAATCTGGACAGGACGATCTTTCAGGTTTTTTTTTATTGTCATTTTAGTATTACGAAGAACCCCGTAGCAGCCACATCCGTGCTCAAGCCTCCAAGGAGGGAACATGCGGGAGCAGTACCCACCAGCAGGTGTGATACCTGATACAGCAGGTGGGCGATAGCGGCCAGTGGTCAGCCGGTAGAATCAGCAGTGAGCTTCTTCGATCGGCCAGCAGGTGCCTCCCCTCCGGTCCCCTCTCCCTATGAACATCAGCAGTCTCTGCTAAATGTCACTCGGGGGGACCAACGACCTACCTCTAGGTGGCGAGCACCAAGGTACATGAGCCCAATGGGAATTGAACCCAAGACCTCCTGAATGCCACTTGTGTGGCTTACCAACTGAGCTAGGCCGCTGGATTATTTCTGCAATTCCCACTACCAGGACATTTGGGTAAATATGATGCCTAAACGAGTTGGGCTGTCACCCCATGAAATAACACCCCATGAAATAACCCACCAGACCTTTCCAGTACGTGTGTACCTGCCTGGAAGGTCGAAAAATATAGCAGCACTTGCCCACACAAAATTCCATCCGGGCCCATTTCCTGAAATAGGCCGGGCCGAAAAGCCCACTGACTAAGTCCCGCCTGTCCAGCCAAGGGACACCTTGATACATGCCGCTAGGCTGCCTAAACGCTGACTGGGGGTCACACTTATGGCGTGGTTATTGGCGAGAAACATTAGCTTGGGCACATGTCCTTGACTACCGTGAGAATCTCATGCACACGTGCGCGGCTCTGCAGTTGCCAGTACAGGGCCATGGTAGTGGGCGTAGCACTGGCCCATCCAGGGCAAAGAAAGACAGTAGGCCCCCCATTCCCGGCTGTCAGACCACAGGTTGAATGGTGGTGAAGTATGGGAAAGGAGGGAGGGTCTTAGACTCTATTGTTCGAGGCGGTTTCAGCCACCTACTCTGAACATGTACATTTTAAATTTCTATAAACAATCGTCTGGAATGTGTTGCAGGAGAAGAAGTGGCAGCGTTGGCTATACTCTCTATTTCTATTCTACTTGCCGAGTGGCATGGATTGTTTGAGTTGGTTGGCTGGCTGTGTGCGGTTTCAGCGGGCAGGTACAAGTATGGCTGTGTCCCTCTATGGACTCACTGGTACAAGGTCTGCCAAATCTTGACAAGTCCAACACATGGTAGGCAGGGAAGGACAATTTGAAGAGATCCATACCACACACATGAACACCCTTCATAGCAGATCCACCGAAAAAGAATAACCCGGCGCAAAAAAATCAAAAACCCCATTCTTGATTTGTGCAAGGAATATGAGGGAGAGCGATATACAGAAAACCAAGTTGCAAAATCATGCAGAAGTACTGATAGTCATGTAACAACCAGAGAGCTCAAATGCACCAAGAAAACATCCACATAAGAGCAATATATGAACTCGTGAGCCAATGTCCAAGCCCTCAGGCCACACGAATGCAGTATTGAATGTTGCTCCTTCTGTCTGGCACCCAGCGCCCAGTCTGCTCTACTCATCCTACCTATCCTATCTACATTCATGCAACAGGCTCACTTCGACTTTGAAGACCGATGTACATGACGTCAACACCAATGCCGACCTCCCACGTACACCAGGTACGTACTCTCGTCTCCCTCATCACCCCTTGTCCACCCACACCTGCGCCTTCACCTGCCCTCCCGCCCTGCAGCCCGGATATGGCTGCTAGCGCCCCGCTGCCCTGCAGCGCCCCTCACCACTCAGCGCCCGCACGCGCCCCAGCCAGCGCTAGCACAATGCAGACACTTGCACTGAATCGCAGCACCGTGTCCCCATTGCCTGCCTAGGCCAGAATGCCCCGGACTGGCTGGCCTACTCCCTATATGGGAGATGTTGCTGCTGCTGGACTGTCTGGGCCTGGCCGTAGAAGTTTCCAGTAGCTTCTGGTCGGGCCCCAGTGTTTGCGCCCAGGCTAATGTCTACTGTTGAGGGCCTGGGCTGTTTTCAGTTGGTCACCCAGGACTTTCCAGGCTCCGATTGTTTGCTGTGTTTGCAATGGCCTGCGGGGTAAATGTGACTCATTGGCCCATGGCCACTTCGTGACGTGTCGGCCTCACACTGTGTGTGCCCAGGGCACAACCACCTGCGTCCTGGGCTCAACTGCCTGGCGCAGCTGCTTCTTCTGGCAGAGCCCAAGGTGAGGCCCAGGTTGCATTTCAAGCAACTGGCGTGCAGCAACTGTCTGAGACCCACATTGGAAAATGCTGAGATAAGGGCCTCTCGTGGATATTCAGGCCCACCGTCACTTAGGGCGGGCACGAGGCTTGCTGGGGGCCACAGTCCAGAACATATGCACGTTGTCTAGGGCCCCCTGAGGACACATTCCTCACATTTGTGTAAATCAACCAAAAATAAACATTGGGGCATCGTCCCGCCGAAAAGTTCCATATATTATTATTTCCTTACAACCAGACTCGTCTTCTCCTTCAATTGGCATGCATGCAAACAGATGGCAATGACACTGGCGCCAGGCCCCCACACAAAGCTCAGAGATATCGAGGCAAACAACACAGTTCAGATTCAAACTTCCTTCGAATGGCTATGGTGCCTGTGCGCCCTCACAACACCCTTCCAACAATGTATTCCCAGCAGCTGTTCACACGCATGCTACTCTGGATCTCCCTGGATGTCCCACACATGCACACACTTCACAGAACACTCACACACGTACACGCTATAGCCTATCCCTAACCTACAGCATCTATGGCTGCCTTCTACCTTCCCTAATAACTAGCGGCTATGGCCGGTTCGTCTCCTGCACAGCCCACTTCTCCTTCGGGCACCTGCAGTCCTTGCACAAGACGCTCAGGCAGCACCTCTGCGCGACTCACAGGCAGAATGAATGCATGACTGGACGCTGTCTCTTGCTTTATACTGTGCTTGGTCGCTGGTCTGCCCCTTTCACCGGGCCCAGGGTGCACGTAGTCCAACATGGTACTTGCTGACTGGACAAAGTGCGCCTGGGACTGGGTGCCGCTGACTAGGCGAGGTTGGACTGCCCACTTGCCCACTTGCCTCTAGCCTAACCTAAACAATTCTCGAAAGGTCACTTCCGGACCTTCCGGAAGTCTGTAGACTTGACCTTTCAGGACTGTAGCAGCTACGACCTTGACCTTTCAGGACTGTAGCAGCTACGACTTCTACACAGCTACGACCCTTGCTTGACAGAACTCCGGTTCAAGACCCGACGACCACACTAACCTGCGACAGACAACAGACGACTACCAAAACACAGGTCACAGGTTCAAACACACATGGGTCGAATTGGCGCGGGTGATGGCAAGGTCTATGGATGGAGCCCTGGGATCTGCATCTGCTACTGCAAAGGAGAACCGTTTCACTCCCGCCGGCCTAAATTCAAGCTCCTCTGATGTCAACCTGCAGTAGGCTCTTTACCTTTCTTGATACTTTCATAGGCACAGATTACATTGGGAGCAGTCTCTAGAAGTTCTGTTCGAGTAAACCAGCGGTCGTCTTCCGGTTCTTGGTAAGAACATCTGACTTTGTTCCGTTTCTGTGGACGACCTCTACCTCCTGTTCTGAATACATCCTCATCTACTATGCGATCAATGTCGTACCTTTCGTCCATATCCGGAGGGATCATGGACCTTTTCAATGGGAATTGCTGACTCGTAGTGCAAGGCAATAACTTCGACGCATGAAAAACTGGGTAGGTGTGGAGGTGTGCTGGGATCACTATGGTGTAGGACGGCCCACCATCTCCGCCCTTGACTTCTAAGACTGGCCATGGTCCTCTATACGCGGGCAACAGTTCTGCGAGATATTCTCCTCAGCAGCAAACTCTTTGGACTTGACCCAGACTAAATCGCCTATTCGAAACTGCAATGGGCGACGGCGCTTATTAACTTGCTCTATCATCTTATGCTGGGCCTTCCTGAGGTTCTCTATAACTATAGCAATCTCTTTCTCACGCTGTAGCGCGAACTCCCTAGTACTGCGCGGTAGCCTCTGGATCTGATCCCGGTTGAGCCCTTCAAACGGTCTGCGCAGTTTAAAAGACTTAAGCAGTTCATTGGGAGTGCGGCAAGTTGCTAAATGGACACTTGTTGTTCTACACACTGTCTACCTTCGGGATTATCTCGTCCCAGTTGTCTTGATCGGGTCTAGTGTACACAAGGGTACCTGTTGCGGCTTCGCTCGCAAGGGATTGAGGGGGAAATGGGAGAAAYGAGTCGGGGTGGTGGGTTCGGGGGGTTTTGGGGTGGTGGTCGGGGGTGTTTTTAGACTCATGGTCCCGTAGGGGGTTGTGCCCTAACAGCTATGGCAATGTGTGTGCAGCGCCTCCTGCTAGTTGGGGAGGTTCGGACACAGCTGGCTTTGGAAACCGGCATGCTATGTCTACCCGTACTGTCTTCCCCCGACTCTAGACTGAAATCCAGCAGCGTACCTTGGTTGGTATGGCACGCAAGTGGCATTCATGAGGTCTTAGATTCAATCCCTGTTGGCCTCATGTACCTTCCTGGGCAAGTTTGGCGCCAGGCACGTAGAGAAAGACCAGAGGGGAGGCACGTCCTTTTTTCCCCGAGCTGTGGAGGTGTGGCGGAGGAGCGGGAGATTGAAGAAGCGGGGGAAGAGGGCGGAGGAGGTGGCAGGAGCAAAGAAGTCGTGGGGGTTGAGCAGGGTAGTTAGTTT
>BFEA01000168.1:1489208-1505816 GCA_003427395.1 Chara braunii | reverse complement strand
ACCAGCGAGAGGAGGAGGTCGCGCTAGGGGGAGGAGAGGGCCGCGACGGAGGACCAGGAGGTCGCACAAGGTGGTGGAGGTGTGAACGCGCGCGCGCGAGAGAGAGAGAGAGAGAGAGAGAGAGAGAAGACTGGCATATCTTTCTCCAAATGTTGAAAAGAGGCCGTTGGCCTCTTTTTGGGGGGAGGTAATTTGCCAAATACCCCCATAAGTTTAGGTATATGGCAAAATGTCCCTGAAATCTGGGCCCTGGCATTTTGCAATTGCACCGGTGAAAAGTTGGCAACTACCGGGGCAGTTTGCAAAGTTGGACGATGTCCAGTATAGGTACATTGCAAAGATGGGCTCCGACCGATGTCTGAGTTGTTTTGCAAAATATTTTTGACATCGTCCTTCGCTGCAGTGTAGCTCCGGCAGATCCACTTGCAGAAGAGTATTAGAAAAGAGCAGCAGCACATAGCGATGGGGTGGAACGAACATTAGGTGAAACTGGTCAGCAGTGGTCCACATGTGCGGAACAAAAGCCATATGTGTGGGATTTGAACCACCAACACAACCAGCCATTCCAAGAACTGCAGTCCCTCATAGAGATACCTTGCGTGAGATGTCAAGCAATCGGTTGTCAATGGGTTTCACTGAACCTTGTATTACATGTAATGCAAGGCCGTCAGGAAATGACTCGCCAAGTCAAGACTTGGCTTATTCGGAGCTACTTCAAGGTCATTTTAATTTCTTAACCATTTGTTAAGCTTGTGTGGTGGTACACAGTGACAAAATGGGCTAGACACATATTGGCATCAATGCCGCAAGCGCCATGCAATGCCCTTTGTTCAGTCCACTGAGCTTAAATTGTGCATCCCACCTGCAGCGCTCCCATTTTCAGGCAACTGCACATACTGATAAATAGCAAGTGAAGGATGATGAAACTGGAAGCAGCGGGACGAAATACAATATAATAATGCTAATTAATGCTTAAACTTTGGGCACAACCGAGGCTATTTTGAGTTTTCTAAAGAACACTAGTTGGTAATGTTGGGCAAGGAAAGAATATGTGCATAAGACACGAGCTTACTCACGTACATCATAGTCTTCATACTCGCCATCACCTCCATCCACCTGAGGAATGCACCTCTCTCTAACGCCCCCTGGTCTTGCTTCCTTGAAGCTGCCACTGGTCGACACCTGGCACTCCCCCATTGCAAGCCGCAAAAGAGCTGCATCTGCATCAACCCTTGCTTCTTCATCAGCCGTCAAGTCCCTGATAGCCCGCCTCTGTGCTTCCCGTGCAACAGCTGGGGCGCAGATTCTCTGCAAAATAGGTAGGATAGGATAGATATCAACATGATTAGTTAGGATCAGATATGAAACTGATAGAAACAGATACTACACTTGATCGTGTGGGGGTGAGGTGAGGGAGGCGAACAGTTAGTTAGGTTGGGCTCTCTCTCTCTCTCTCTCTCTCTCTCTCTCTCTCTCACACACACACACACACACACACACAGGCTTTTTTTTTTGGACCATGGATCAGATAGTACACTTGACCGATTGAGGGGGGACGGGGGGGGCTGGCGCATAGTTAGTTAACTGGGGTCTCTCTCTCTTTCCATCTCACTCTCTCTCTAGTCTCTCTCCCGCATCTTGGGCGCGCTTGCTTTCTTTTTTCCCCCATTTTTAACCGTCTCGATGAACCACGGAACTAATAGAAGCAGATACTGCACTTGCTCGTGTGGGTCCTCTCTCTCTCTCTCTCTCTCTCTCTCTCTCTCTCTCTATCTATCTATCTATCTATCTATCTATCTGTGTGCGTCTTACCTCTTGCGGCTGCGTGCATGCACTCGCCCACTTCGCTTTATTTATTTTTTCCCCGTAATCACTCGTGTTTCCAGTTCCTTTTACTTCCGAAACCGCTCATGCTTCCCTTGTTTTTTTTTCATCCTCCATTATGCAATAACCCATGCCATATGTCTCGTGGAAATCCGAGGGCCTACTTGGCCGCCCTCAGCCCAGGCCAAAACGGGGGAAACGACCCCACACGAGAATTCAGGGCCTGGGCGTGTGACAGCTGACTTTTGTCATCTGTCGTGACACGAACAGTCGAAGTCCAAAGGTACCCAGCCAGGCCGCCGGTCAAGCACACACACTTGTTTGTATGCAGGTACCCAGACAGCATCAGGTCCAAGGGGAAGTCTGCAACTGTACACAATCGGGGCCCTCGGCTGTGAGGCAATCTGGACGACTGAGGGAACAGGACCCGAGGCCATACAGCCTCGTCAAATACTGCTTAATGGCTGGCCTCGACGTGGTCAACATTCAGTCTAGACGCTGCTTGAACACTGGCTTGACTTCGACTTGATGCTGGCATTGATGCTGGCGAGACGCTGGCTAGACGCTGGCGGAGTGCAGGCACTGTGGACGACGACGACGGCATGCTGGCACGTTCTGCATTGTGCACCAGGCATGATAATGTGGCACTGCCTCTGGTCTACACTGCATGCTGATGTGGCACTGCCTCTGGTCTACATTGCATGCTGATGTGGCGCTGCCTCTGGTCTACATTGCATGCTGATGTGGCGCTGCCTCTGGTCTACATNCTGCCTCTGGTCTACATTGCATGCTGATGTGGCGCTGCCTCTGGTCTACATTGCATGCTGATGTGGCGCTGCCTCTGGTCTACATGGCAGGCTAATGTGGTGCTGCCTCTGGTTTTCATTGATGATGTGGCACATGCCACCTGTCTCGACTGCTGACGTGGCATTGTCCACGCTGTCTACATGAGGTGACTGGTTGTGAGGAGGAGGAAGATCGGGATCTGTGGATGATTGGGATCGAGTACTCACCTGAGGTTGACGTCGTCACTGTATTCTACTGAGTCTTCATGGTCTTCATGAGATGAGAGTGCCACGTGGCACTACTGTGTGATCAGGATTATCATACACTGGTTGATGACATGGAGGAGGAAGAAGACCGGAGAAGGAGTGGGGTTTGTTTGGCAGACTGTTGAGTATTCTCGAGTGATCATTAATCATCGCTCCCACCTTCTCCTCTGTTTACTCCCCCTCCACTCTCTTCGTCTAATGGTAATGAGATGATGTTTTCAGATATCATTTCACGATAATTGGAGACTATGCTGCAGATACTGAGACTACTGATGTTTGACGACTGTTGAGTATCTGCCAGACTGGGTTCATCACAATTTGGTATCGGAGCTAAACGAAACGCGTTTATTAAGTGGGAGGTGCCGCATGTGCAAAACGAAACGCGTTTATTAACACGCGAGGCAAATACCGCAAGTCTAGACATTGCAGTATTGCACGTGCGAGCAGCTGTCCCTTGAAGATGATGACGTGGCTGCATTGAAGACTTCAAGATACCGGCGAGAGCTTCCTTAGCAACAGGCTGACGTGACGCTGGTCAAGAGAGAGATCGGGACCGCTGATGCGGCGCATTGCTTATGTGGCATGATGTGGTATTGTGGCAGGGCATGGACTGACATGGCACATACTTCTGTTGCGAGCACCTGCTGTTGATGCGCTGTGCTGACGTGGCATGCCAGTGTTGTGTTGCATGTACGCATTGCTGACGTGGCAGCCCCCTTGTAGACCTATCAGGTCCTTGATGTGCTGATGTGGCAGACTCTTTCGAGCTGCTGTGTTGGCATTCCAGGGGTGGCACGTGGCAGGATGAGGGATTGATTGCATTGCTTCTACAGATGGTACAGCTGGGAAGGTTGGAAGCTAACCGTTGATTGTTTTGTTGTGTCGACTGACTACTTACCTGTTGTTTGCTCTGTGGTTGCTGTGTGTACTCACAAGTGTGCTGTTGTCTTGATCTCACTGGCCGTGGCTGCGGTACCTGTACACTGCTGTAGGACGTCATCACACAGAAACAGACAGCATAGTTAGAATAGGAAATCAATTGAGAACCTGTTTCGTCCTCTTTGTTTAATTCTCTTTTGCTGTAAAAGCCGCGTGTGCCGTGGAATTTATTTTTGTCTTTTAAATTTATTTATTGTGCGGCATCTACACGCTTGGGAAAATGAACTCTCTCTGAAAATGTCTGCGTGCCTCCATCCTGACGCAGTTCATTCCTCTTCTTTTCTTCCTTAAGACGCATGGAACGATTGACACAAGAAGGCAAAACACCAAAGGGCCTTCGGCAATTGCTCGGTGAGATACACGGTGCCGGTCCAGCAGCTGAACACCACGTTCACGGGCAGTTCAACCTGCAACCTGCAGAGGGTGAACTTGAAGCCGTGAAAACTGGTGTTGAGATGCTGGAAACCGGGCCGCGAGTCGAGGAACACGTTAAACAAGGGCGTCATGCTCTTGACCAGTTTGTTGCCGAGCAGTTTGAAAGAATGGACCAAAAAGAAAAGGAAGAAGAGAAGAAAGAAGAAAGTGAGGAGAGAAAGGAATTGTCCGTAGAGATATTGGAGGAAAACATCAGACAATTAGAGAAATCTCTAGCAGATTAAAGAAGAATACCGGAGGAGAAAAGAAGAGACAAAACAGCAAGAGAAAATGTTAGAAGAGATGAGAGAACGATTTCACTTTGAGGAAGTTCAGACTGATCTCTCGTCCGTATTGCAATCTATCATGGCTTACCTTGTTCATCTCGAGAAGAAGATAGACACTAACACCATCTCACTAGATACCATGATGAGACTCATGAAAGGTAAGGATAAGGTGAGTATTGAGCAGGAGACGAAGGGGGAAGCAGGCAGGAAACCACCCCAAGAGAAACTCATGAAAGATGCAATACAGAAGGTAACGCCAGATAAACCCGGTCCCTCAAAGAAAGAATCTGAGGAACCGGCAGAAAAGAAAGAAGGACCCACCGAAAAGAAAGAAGAACCGGCCAAACAGGTAGAGAAACCAAAAAGAAAAGAAAAGGTTAAAATGAAACTTTTTACCTACAATGGACAAAGGGGCAAGCACTTGGGCTCTGGATCGCTGAGATCCAAACATAGTGTGGGACTGCACCAGTAGAGCCAGAAAGCCAAGTGGCTTTTTCGAATTCTTGTCTTGGCAAGACAGCCAAGGAATGGGTATTATCCGAGGCCAACGCTGCTGGCTTCGAGGATATCGGTGAGTGGGCAAAGACCCTAACTCTCCGAGAATTTCTCCAAAAGATCAAGGAGAGATTTTTGGATAAGACGACGGGCGACAAAACCTTTGATGAGCTCACCACCATAGGGCAAAAATATTGGACCTCTGAAGACACGCTATCTCGTGAAGTTGATAGGTTGTTTCAAGTACCTGGTTTGAACTTGCACGACAACCAAATCCTCTATATCTTCTCGCAAGCTTTGCCTGAACCCATTCGCGGACACCTTGTGGCTGAGGCCAAATCTGGTAAGTGTAATTACCGACAGTTCCGTGATCTCGCGCTCCAAAGGGAGAAAATGACTGCACAGGTAAAAAGGATGTATGCATCTGTGGTAAAGACTGGACCGGTTGGTGGGTACGGTATGCGGGTCCTCTGGCGACAAAAGCGTTAGGACCACATGCTTGTTGTTTTTGACGATGACACTGTAGAGAAGTTCCCCCTAGACGAGTCTGAGGGAGGAGAAGGTAATGGCGGCAATGAATCTTCGAAGGGTGATGTCACTGCCGTTGTGGCCAACAACGGAGGTCAAGGACAATGGAAGAAGAAGAGGAGGCCACGCTCATTTCCCGACATTGCGTTCGAAAAGCCTTGGGAGAAAATGAACATGACACGAGAGGAGTGGCAGTCCAAAATGAACAATCACCAATGCCTCAAGGGTGGCACCGTGGGTCATGTGAGAGCCTCGTGCCCACTCATCAGAACCAAAAAGCGAGCAGCCTATAGGAGTAGCAACTGCTCCTACTGAGTCCAAGGGTTTAAGCGAAGCCTAAGGTAAAGCGCCTACAATCCCTTCTACCCCTTAGACTCTCAAGGCATAGGATGGCTCTTCTTCCGCCCGTCGTCCAGAACACCCCGACACTGTACTCTGTTCTATCTCACGGGACGATTCCCTTGACGAGCTCGGCAATGAACTCGTACCACTTTGGAGTTTGTGAGCGAAGGGTGAGGTGATGATCGCGGATATTGAAAATTCACACACACGAGTAGGTACACTGTTAGATCCAGGATTGACGCGGTCTTACATCTCAGAGAAGGCAATTCAAAAATTGCATCCGGAAATAAAGGTAAAAGATTTACCTCGACCTATCACGTCTATGCTGGCTGACAAGAGCACGATCACTATCTCTCAATACGCCGATCGTGTTAAGTGTCATTTCAGGACTAAGAAGCGGGAAAAAAAATTACACGGGATATTCTTCCTAATAGAAAATAACCTGCCATTTGACATGATTATGAGAATTGATTGGCATGAGGAAGCCGACCCAAAGGTAAGGCTCAAAGATAAAATTGTCAAACTAAAGGACAAGAAGTCCGAACTACGTGCAATTAAATTGTATCACAGGTTCGACTCTGACTCTGCTTTTTCTTTTTGCTGTACGAGTTACCCAGCCTTTCGTTCGATGGTAAAGAAGTTGGACCAGAACGTGATGATGGTGCTTGTCAAGCGAGTCGAATGTCTCCCAAGGAACTTGAGGAATTGCGCAAGCAGCTACAAGAACTTACTAACAAAGGATGGATTCGCCCTAGCTCATCTCCTTATGGTGCGCCTGTCTTATTCGTCCCAAAAAAAAAAAGGGACTTCATCTATGAATAGATTATCGCGGACTGAACTCCCTCACTGTCAAAAACGCGAAACCACTTTCACGCATTGACGACCTCTTGGATCAGTTGCAAGGCTGCAGGAACTTCAGCAAGATTGATCTAAAGTCAGGGTACCACCAGATTGAGGTGGCTCCAGAAGATCAACATAAGACGACATTCCGAGCCATGTAGGGTCACTACGAGTTTCATGGTTATGCCTTTCGGTCTGCCCAATGCGCTTGCGACCTTCCAAAGGCCAATGAATAAATTATTCCGTCAATGGCTTGCTCAATTCATAGTAGTCTATCGTGGTCATATTCTAGTGTAAAATAAGACACTAGAAAATCACGAGAAACACCTATGAATGGTTTTGCAGAAGTTTCGTGAGGGCAACTTCAAACTAAATCCGAACAAGTTTGAGTTTGTAGGCTTGAAGTCTTATACTTAGGGCATATAAGGAACGAGGAAGGACTAAGGCCTGAAGAAAAGAAGATTACATTAATCCGAGATTGGCCACAACCTAAAATTATAACTGAACTAAGATCTTTTCTAGGACTCGCCAGCTACTTTAGGAAGTTCGCCAAAAAATTATCCTTCATAGCTGCCCCTCTGAGAAGACTGCTGAAAAAGGAAAAACCTTGGTTGTGGGACAAAGATTGTGAGTCATCGTTTAGAAAGTTAAAACATGCTCTGACTCACTATCCTGTCTTAAAAATTGCGGACCCTTGTCTTCCGTTCATTGTCACGACTGACGCTAGTATGGGATTGGGGTTATGCTACAGCAAGATGACGGTAAGGGATATATACCTATCCAGTTTATGTCCAGAAGACTTTCGTCAGAGAAAGTGACCAACTCCACATATGAAAGGGAATTGTACACCTTAGTTGCTGCACTAGACACCTAGAAACATTACTTGTTAGGGAGGCATTTCACTGTCTATTCTAGTCACTCTACTTTGAAGTAGATCAGAACTCGGCCTAGACTCTCTAACAAGTTGGTAAGATGGTCCGCTTTTCACGATAGCATTGACTTTCAAGTGAAAACAATCAAAGGTAAGTCTAGCGAGGCTGCGGGCGCATTGTCCAGGCATGCAGATTTCTTTGGAACCACTGCCTCCTATCTCGATATCGGGAATGAACTAAAAGAACAAATCCGCAAGGGCTATGGGAGTGATCCTATCTAGAGTCCTATCATTGAGACTACACGAAAGAACCCTGAGTTATTTTCGAAATATCAAATGACTGATGGCTTACTCTTCTTTCTGGATGAAACCAAAAAAAGATTGAGTGTTCCTCACCAATAACCAATCAAGAGTTTTATCATTGGGGAATGCCAAGATGCAGAAGGTCGCTTTGGTTTTAAGAAGACGTATGTCGATGTGCGAGAACGTTTTGAATGGAAAGGAATGAAGGATAATGAACTAACCTATTGCGGGCTTGTCTTGTTTGTCAAACGAACAAGCCCTCACATGAGAATCCGATGGGACTGCTAAGACCGCTGCCTATTCCAAGTAAGCCAGGTGAGTCTATCTCTATCGACTTTATGAGTCTCAATGAGAGTCGAAATCGCAACAGTCAAGAAATGGTCATCGTACATAGGTTCTTCAAGTATGTTATGTTCATTTCTTTGCCTGCTGAAGCTAGAACCGCACTTGTCATTCAAAAGTTTCAGATGCAATGGGTCTTTGAATATGGATTCCCGAAAACCATCGTCTTAGACAGAGATGTTCGGTTCACCAGTCTACAATGGCAAAAGTTGATTGAAGTCTATAAGACCAGGTTGACCATGTCGTCAGGAAGACATCCTGAAACGGATCGCCAAACTGAACAAATGAATCGTCTATGCCAACAACTTTTGCGAATGTATGTCCAACCTGATCAGATAGATTGGGATGGGAACTTCCATGAAATTGCTAGTGCCTATAATAACATTGTACATATTGTTACAGGTAGAACACCTAACGCATTACACAAAGGGTGGAAACCTAGGCGTCCCATTGACGCATTGACAAGGGACCAGATTCACAAGCTACCCCTAGGTATGCGTGAATTCACAGTTTTGTATAAAGAAGACATAAAGAAGGTGAAGGAAAATATACAAAAAGCCCAACTGCGAATGTTTGAACAAGCCAATAAACATCGTCGTCCTTCACAATTTCAAGAAGGAGATTTTGTCTGGGTTAAAAGTAAAGAGTTTTCCTTAGAAGAAAATGTGTCTTTGAAACTGTTACCTGTCTACTATGGCCCCTGGGAAGTTCTCAAAGTGGTTGGAGATGCGGACGGACCTTCCTACCACATCGATGTACCTCCACACCTAAGGACATACCCTATCTTCCACTCGTCTAAGCTGCTGCCCTATGTAGAAGGTGACAACTTTCCGAATCGGCCATCTATGCATCCACCCTCAATTAATGGAGGTTATGAAGTTGAAAAGATATTGGAACATGGCTACTTTTCATTAGGTGGCAAAGGAAGTCCTCAGAAGCAGTATAAGGTAAAGATCAAGTGCCAACCTCCATCTGAAGCCAGATGGTTCAGTAAAAAGGAACTACCTACTGCTCCTGACATTGTAGCTGCATATGAACGTGGGTTAAATGAGAATTGATGTATTTTCTGCGATGGAACTCAAAAACTGGGCCGGCACGAATGCAATAACCCATGTCATATGTCTCGTGGATATCTGAGGGCCTACTTGGCCGCCCTCAGCCCAGGCCAAAACGGGGGAAAAAGACCCCGCACAAAAATTCAGGGCCTAGGCGTGTGATAGTTGTCGTGACACGAACAGTCTAAGTCCAAAGGTACCCAGCAGGGCGCCGGTCAAGCACACACACTTGTTTGTATGCAGGTACCCAGACAGCATCAGGTCCAAGGGGAAGTCTGCAACTATACACAATCGGGGCCCTCGGCTGTGAGGCAATCTGGACGACTGAGGGAACAGGACCCGAGGCCATACAGCCTCGTCAAATACTACTTAAAGGCTCGCCTCCAGGTGGTCAACATTCAGTCTTGCTATGCTGCTTGGACGCTGGCTTGACTTCGACTTGACGCTGGCATTGATGCTGGCAAGACGCTGGCTGGACTCTGGCGGAGTGCAGGCACTGTGGACGACAACGACAACATGCTGGCGCATTCTGCATTGTGCACCAAGCATGATGATGTGGCGCTGCCTCTGGTCTGCATTGCATGCTGATGTGGCACTGCCTCTAGTCTACATTGCATGCTGATGTGGCACTGCCTCCGGTCTACATTGCATGCTGATGTGGCGCTGCCTCTGGTCTACATTGCATGCTGATGTGGCACTGCCTCTGGTCTACATTGCATGTTGATGTGGCGCTGCCACTGGTCTACATGGCAGGCTGATGTGGTGCTACCTCTGGTTTTCATTGATGATGTGGCACATGCCACCTGTCTCCACTGCTGACGTGGCGTTGTCCACGCTGTCTACATGAGGTGACTGGTTGCGAGCAGGAGGAAAATCGGGATCTGTGGATGACTGGGATCGTGTACTCACCAGAGGTTGACGTTGTCACTGTATTCTGCTGAGTCTTCATGGTCTTCACGAGATGAGAGTGCCACGTGGCACTACTGTGTGATCAGGATTATCATACTTATTATCATACACTGGTTGATCATGTGGAGAAGGAAGAAGCCCGAAGGAGTGGGGTTTGTTTGGATTATTCTCGAGTGATCATTGATAATCTCTCCCACCTTCTCCTCTGTCTACTCCCCCTGCACTCTCTTTGTCTAATGGTAGTGAGATACTGTTTTCAGATATCATTTTATGATAATTGGAGACTATGCTGCAGATACTGAGACTACTGATGTTTGAGGACTGTTGAGTATCTGCCAGATTGGGTTCATTACAATTAAACTGCTTAGTGCACATGATTTTCCGTTTTTTTTGCCCTTCTTTTTTGAAGAACTTGATCGACCACGGATCAGATATGAAACTGACCAGAACAGATACTACACCTGATCGTGGGGGGATGGTCGAGTTTCTCTCTCTCTCTCTCTCTTTCTCTCTCTCTCTAGCGTGCGCGCACGTACACAATTTTTTTTGGACCATGGATCAGATAGTACACTTGATTCGTTTGCGAGGGGGCCGGGGGCGGCTTGCGCATAGTTAGTTAGACTGGGGTCTCTCTCTCTTTCCCTCTCGCCCTCTCTCTAGTCTCTCTCCCGCATCTTGGGCGCGCTTGCTTTCCCCCCCCCCCCATTTTTAACTGTCTCGATGAACCACGGAATTGATAGAAGCAGATACTGCACTTGCTCGTGTGGGGTCTCTCTCTCTCTCTCTCTCTCTCTCGTTCGCGAGTGCTTTTGCTTTTCTTTCTATAAATAAAAAGGTCTCGATGGACCACGGATCAGATATGTCACTGAACGGAGCACATACTACGGGTTCATGCGAGAAGATCAGAAATGAAACTGATCGAAGCAGATACTAACTGGATCGTGCGGGGGGGAGGTGGTTGAGGCCCATAGTTAGTTAGGTTGGGTTCTCTCTCTCTGTCTCTCTCTCTCTCTCCCTCTCTCTCTCTTGTGTGTGTGCATGCGCTCACGTGCTTTTTTCTTCTTTTTGAAATAAAACCATCTCGATGGACCACGAATCAGATATGAAACCGAACGGAGCACAGATACTACACTTGATCGTGCGGGGAGAAAGGATCAAATACGAAACTGATCGAAGCAGATACTGCACTTGATCATTGGGGGGCTAGAGGGGCAGGAGACCCTTAGTTGAGTTCTCTCTCTCTCTCTCTCTCTCTCTCTCTCTCTCTCTCTCTCTCTCCCCCTTCGTTGGACCACGGATCAGATATGAAACTGAACGAAGTAGACACTATGCTTGATCGTGTGTGGGGGAGGCGCCTAGTTGGGTTCTCCTCTCTCTCTCTCTCTCTCTCTCTCTCTCTATCTATCTATCTATCTATCTCTATCTCTCTCTCTTTTCGATAGACCACGGATCAGATATGAAACTGAATGGAGTAGATACTACACTTGATCGCGTGGGGGGGAGGATAGATATGAAACTGATCGCAGCAGATTCTACACTTGATCGTGTGGGGGGAGGGGAGGGGAGGCACATAGTTAGGTTAGGTTCTCTCTCTCTGTCTCTCTCACTCTCTCTCTCTCACTCTCTCTCTCTCCCTCTCTCTCTCTCTCTTGCTTGCTCGATCGCACACGTGCTTTTTTTTAATCAAAGAAAAAGGTCTCGATGGACCACAGATCAGATATGAAACTGAACAGACCATTAGTACGCTTGATCGTATGGATGGTAGGATCAGATATGAAACTGAGAGAAACAGATACTACACTTGATAGTTAGTCAGGTTGGGCTCTCTCTCTCTCTCTCTCTCTCTCTCTCACGGGCACGGCATTTTCCTTCTTTTTTTTCAGATGGTCTCGCGCACCCTTGATGGTTGTGGGCTAGGAGGGGGTCGTAGTTAGTTCTCTCTCTCTCGCGCGCGGGCGCGCGCGGGCGTGCACTCGCGCGTTGTTTTCCGTTTCTTTCTGTGGGTCCCGATGGACTGCGGATCAGATATGAAACAGATTGGTGCAGATAAGACACTTGACAGCAGGTTGTAGGTTGTCCCTCTCTCTCTCTCTCTTTCCCCCCCGCGCGCGTGCTGTTTTCCGTTTCTTTCTTTTTGGGTCCCGATGGACCACAGATCAGATATGAAAGTGATTGGTGCAGATAATACACTTGACAACAGGTCGTAAGTCGTACACCTCTCTCGCTCTCTCTCTCTCTCTCTCTCTCTCTCTCTCCATCTATCTATCTACCTCTCACCCACCCACACACACACACGCGCGGACACATACACACTCTCTCTCTCTCGTAGTTCCAAGACCACGAAAACGAAAGCAACAGACACGAATAACAAACTCACCGTCAGTCATCAAGGTGCGGTCGTTGGAAAGCCTTGACGCCGCACATGTGTTGGTGTGCGTGTGAGCATGTGCGTGTGTCCAACGTAGAGCGAAGTCGTAGTCGAGCATAGCAGCGTAGAAGTCAGTCGGAGTCGAGCGCTGTAACCTAGGGTATGAAAAGTCAAAAGTCGATTGGAGGGCAGGTGTGGTGTGGGGCCACGCGGTTTTTCCCGCAACGCCTCCCAAAGTCGGGAGAAACTTTGTTACGTCTGGGCACTTGGTGCTGGCTCGGCAATGTTCGACAGTACCGGTGCTCGCGCGGGGGCCCAGTACCTTGTGTGGTATCGGCTCCCGTGCATGGGCCCCGTACCAGGTGTGGTACCGGCACTGGCATGTGAAACCAGTACAGGCCCTGGCGACGCTTCAACTTCTAAGAAAAAACGATCAGCAGACGATCGGGACCATCGTGCAGCAAAAAATCGGAGGGCCCCGATCGTCTGCTTGTCACAGGCAGGAAAATGGGGCTGGCCTTTGAGCAGCCACTCCCTTCCCAAGCGAAATCAAGAATCCAAAGACCGACATTCTCACGACTTCAAAAGCAGTGCTACTGGACCTAGATGGCTAGCGGCCCCAAAAGAAGGGGGGGGGAAAACCTCCACCAGGGTGGTGCTTGTCTTTGGGCGCGGGGAAGTCCACATCGGCAAAGAGGCTCAGAGGTAATGGTGGTTAAGACCATTGAGTCGCATTGACCAACTACCTTACTTCACTGGTCGCCGCCTCTCCAACGAACCGGTAGGACCAGCCTCCCCATTAGTTGCAGAGGATAAGGCCCAGCTAACCCGTGGGGACGGTTGTCATACTGGGAAAAGAAGAGTCCCAGCCACGCACATGCAGCCTCCCGAAGCAACAAAAGGAGACGAGGCCGCAGCGTTCCACGCATGTAGAGAATTACTGCCAGTGCTAGCTCTGCTCTAAGTGCAAACAGTCGAGCATTAACGAAGGAGAACGGGAGGACAGCCAGCGGTAGCTGCTCCGCTTGGCTGCAGCCACAGCTGCGCCAACAAGGACGAAGTGTTGCTGGGGCTGGGGGTGAACAGGAAGAAGGACAGCGGTGGGAACAGGACTTGCTGGGCGGTGGCCAAATTGCACACTCAGGGTGGCCAGACTGTGCAGCGTTGTTAGGCGAGAGGAAAGTGGACAGAGAGAAGGGAGGTGAGAGAGAGAAGCAGCTCTGCTCTACTGCAGATGCGGGGATGCGATCACATTAGCCAGCCTGACCAGCGTTGCATATGTTTCACCACTACTGTTGTTGATTGGTGAATGTGAGAAGGTGAAATTGTTCTTCATTGGAATACTTGTTCAATATTTCATTTCGTTTCTGCACATTGCTCGGTCAATTAGTCCACACTTAGGCTATAAGAACATAACAACAGTTTCTTCTTCGCAGTATTCCCGCAATTCAGAGGGATTGTCCGTCGACTAGGAAGCATGAAAAGCATTACGTGTCAGTTTGAACCATTTCACAAGGATGTCCACCACTTAACACACATACCCATGGGCGTGCACAAGTGCCGTCACGCACAAGCAGTCGTTCAGGCTAGTTGTGCTGAGGATTTGTTGCCAGGCATAGACCTTGCAACGCAGGAATGCTGGCATTGAAGCTTTCAGGACAACTCGGAATGCAACACAGACAATCTTCCCTTCTGACAGCCGACAAATTCCCTTACTTCCACCTCTTCACAGCCCTCTCAAAATGAAAACCGTGACACCCCCAGATTGTGATGCATCAAGATTGTGATATCTGCTGGAAGGCAAAACTACCAACCAGGTCACTGGAGTGCTGATCTGCTGCCCCTGTCCTTCCAAGTATGTCCAAACGCTCAGCCATATCCTCTGGAGAATCTGGTGCTCCATCCTGCTGAGGAATTTCGTTCACATCATACTGATACCGAGGCCTAGGTGGAGATGGGCTCTCTCGTTTGCGTTTCCTTTCGGCTGCAGCAGCAAAAAAATCCTGCACATACGTAAGACAAGTTTTTCCAACAAAACAAGCCTGATAAGCAGAGCCACACTTGGGAAGGCATACACTGCATGTAAGGAACCCTGCAACCCCCTTTGGCCCTACCGTCGCTCCCTCAAGAGTCTCCCTTCACGTCATCAACACAAGAAGAGAGCCTCTCATTGTTCTCAAGTTGCCTGGCGCCCGTACCTACATAGCGAGTTGGTTAGATTAAGGTCCTGGAGTCGGATTGCAGGCCGCAATGATGCTCACACCAAAAGGCAGGAACACACTGTAGGCCTAGCACACCAGAGAGGCAGTAGAACCTCGGACAAAGTGAGGATGGGGGCTGAGTGGCAAGAGCATATGGGTCGGGCACATTGAGGGAGGCAACACATTACCCGGCGGTCATGCTGCTACTTCGCCTACAGGGTGAAGGTAAGGCTGAGCTCCTGCTGAGATCTTGATACCTTCACCCTTTGGATGGGCTGGAGTGTGAGGAAGAAGACCTCCATGACTACGTAGTAGTAGTATGGTGTAGGCCGAGGCTATGGAGGCAGAGGGTGAAGAGCCTCATGCCAGGCCATATTCATTCATCTGCCATTGTATTCAACTGATTATTGAAGAAGGAGGAAGGGATACAAAGACGAGAGGGAGAAGTTTCAACTTGTGCGGTTCTTTTTCTGTTCTCTTCATTCTCTCTCTCTCTCTCTCTCTACGAGCAAGTCTTGCATTTTCTCGCATGTCAGTTTTGCATTGTGAATAAAGTAGGATCACAGTAGAGCCAGCGGGGCTCCACCCGCGTGAGGAACGGATATTAATGGAGTTCATATAAGTGTGTTCGGGGGCTCCACCCACATGAGCAACGGATATTAATGGAATTTTTTTGTTGTTTTACTTTTCTTTATGGTGGGGCCTCAGCAAAACTGCTACTAACTTACTGAACATACTGCCTGGGGATTGTAAAGGAAAAAAACGCCCCACAGGGGAAATAATCGTACACAGCGCCCAGATGTTATTATCAGGTTAAGAAGGTGGCGTCAAAGCCATACATCGAGAGATGGTTAACAGAGCCCTAAATTTTCAGGGTTTTTCAGGGTCATCATAACAAAGATTCCACACCTTTTAAGCCAGACCAAAAACAAAACAGGGCAAAAAGAAAAAGGAAGAAGAAAACTGAAAAATATCATGGTAACCGACCGTACATCCGGACCGGTTTCCAGACACCCCCAAACATAGTGTAGGGGTCCGGTGTCCGGTCCTGGACGTCCGGAACCGGGCCCCCCAACGAAAAATCAGAAAAAAAAAGGGGCCGCCAAGGACATTATTCGGGTCCTCGGAGGCCCCGAAATAATACTGGGCCGATTTTTTAGCGTCTTTTCGCCCTACCGGACATTGGTCGAAAGGCCGGACCCACCACAGTCTGTGCAGACTCAGGTGGTGTGGCGGGAGGCAGGGCCAGCACTTTCAAACTGGCCGTTTTTGAATCTCGCGGGCGCGCTGTCTGCTGCCCGTCACGTCCCCCCTGCAGCCCCGCAGCCATCCACGTCCAGCAATTGCTGACGAACCAGCCAGCCGCTACCAACGTCCAACAACCAGGTCAGTCTCTCTCTCTCTCTCTCTCTTCCGGGTTTGTCCTTTCTTCTGGCTTTGTCCTTTCTTCAACAGCGGGAACTTCAGAGGAGATTCGGGGAGGGAGAGGGGAGGTATGCAGTGGGAGGAAGGAGGCTCAGGGAGCGAGGAATGGAGACCGGCGGGTAGGGTCAGGAAAGATGGGAGGTTGGTATGGAGACTGGCGGGAAATAAAGGGGAAAGATAGGGGATACGGGGTTGGGATGGAGACTGGCGGGAAAGAAAGGGGAGGTCCGGGAGGAGGTTCAGGGAGGGAGGGGGAATGTTACATGCTGCGCCTGCACACGAGGGCCATTTTCCAGGCCCTGCGTCCCTCAGGCTGAAAGCCTGAAAACCAGGGCCTACAGGCCCCGTGTCTGTTTTAGCCTGACAGCCTGAAAACCAGGGCCTACAGGCCCCGTGTCTGTTTCAGCCTGACA
>BFEA01000168.1:1403163-1425691 GCA_003427395.1 Chara braunii | reverse complement strand
TCGAAACAATGAGGGCCTGAAAATGGCCCTCCGTTTCAGGCTGAAAACTCTGGGTCTGAAAAGACCCAGAAATAGGCTGAAACGAGGTAGGGCCTCCAGGCCGTCGTTTTTCAGCATCCAGGCTGAAATGAACGGGGCCTGTAAGCCCTTAGTTTTAGGCTTTTAGGCTGAATGTCCGGGACGGGCCCTGCAGGGCCCGTGTGGCTACGCAGTATGCCACACCCCCCCCTCCTTGAAGAACCGAGCTTACCTGCGAGGGCGAAGCTGTCTGTCTGAGGGAGGGACCACAATCCGGGTGGGAGGGGCTGGTCGTGAAGCTTCCTGAGCTAACCTGCGCTTTTCATAATGCGCGTAGATCAGCGGTGCGGATGCTTTCAAATCTGCGCCTGATATCCACCGAGTGTCGTCGCGATCGCATGCTTTGAATGTGACTTTATACTGCCGCGGCTTKCTGCCGTACTTGCGATTGGAGATGACGCAGTCAACTTCCTGATGGCCATCCATAGGAGGGTCCTGCGATCGTCGGTCCGGAAAGTCGTCGCTCTTGGCTGGTGTGTAAGTTGCCAGCTTCAAGGCGTGGAAGACCGGATGGACCGTCAGATGCTCTGGAATGTTGATCACAAATGAAGGGCCATCGGGCTCATCACTCGCGGCTGCTGTCACAGACCAAGGTCCAAACCACTTGGGAAGCAGTTTGCGTGAAACATCCTGTTCCAGTGCAAACTCTTCCGCGGAGACTCAAACCAGATCACCGGCGCGGATGGGACATGGTACGCGACGCCTGTTGGCTTGCTGCTGCATGCGGACTTGAGCCTTTTGCATATTTGCGCGGGCTTGAGTCAACAATTCCCTGTACTTCCGGACGGAAGAGGGAGAGCAGGCAGCGTCAATGTCGGCTGGTCGAGGGAGGAGAAGGTCGACGAAGATCCGGCCTTTCCGTCCATCATGGTGCAACTTGAATGGAGTCACGCCGATCGCCGGATGCACCGAAGTGTTGTAGGCGAACTCGATGTCGGGGAGGCGGTCAACCCAATCTTTCTGGTCCGGACGGATGAGCGTACGAAGCATCATTTGAGCGGTTTGATGTGCCCGCTCCGTCTGCCCGTCTGTCTGAGGGTGTTGAGCCGAACTTGGTTTCATTGTTGTGCCGGACTCCTGCATGAGAGCAGTCCAAAACGCCGACATGAAACGAGTGTCGCGGTCGCTGACAATGTTTTTTGGTACACCGTGGCCACAAATCCAACCAGTGTGCAGGAGGCGTGCTAGCTCGGGAGCCGTGGAGTAGTGCTTGCAAGGGAGAAAACGCGCGTACTTACTCAATCGGTCCACAACCGTGAGGATGYCGTCGTGCCCGAGCCGGTCGCGAGGAAACGGACCGGTGACGTCCATGGCAATGGAGAGACCGGGTTCCCGTGGGATAGGCATCGGGTGTAACTCGCCGTAGGGATTGCGGTTGSGGGGCTTGCTGCGTTGGCAAACTTCGCAAGAGTCGCAATACCGAGTGACATCGGTAATGAGGTCGGGCCATCGGAATCGTTGTCGAAGTCGTGCAATAGTGCGGTTGACTCCGAAATGGCAGGCGAGTCGTGAATTATGGTACTCGCCGAGGAGGCGAGCCCGAAGACGACGGTCGCGTGGGACACATAGTAAGTCCTTGCCTCTCGAGCGGAGGAGCAAGTACCCGTCGGCAATGCGGTAATGGCTCGCCGGCGGGTGATCCAAAGATAGTTGTGCATAGAGCGTGCCGAAGTCCGGATCAGACTGATATGCCCGGATGAAGTGTCGCTGAAGCTCCTCGTCGACTGCAAAGGCATGATGTGTCATAGGGCCTCGATCTTGTCCGCAAGCGGACGAATGCCTTGCGGCGTCACATAATGTCCCAAGTACTCCAGCTCCTGTTGTGCGAACTCGCACTTGTCGCGGTTTGCTTTGTACTTGGCCTGTCGTAGCCGCTCCAAAACGGTGCGCAGGCGTTCCACATGCTCATCCAGACTGCGACTGTAAACCAGAATGTCGTCGAGGTATCTAAGTACGAAACGATCCAGCATGTGTCGGAACTCCGTCGTCATAGTCGCTTGGAAAGTGGCTGGGGCATTCGTAAGGCCAAATGGCATGACCAGCCATTCGAAATGCCCATACCGAGTCTTGAACGCGGTCTTGTAGCAATCCTCCTTGCGAATCTCGAGTTGGTGGTACCCTGACTTGAGATCCAACTTACAAAAGAACTGGGCGCCGCCCAATCGCTCGAGAAGGTCGTCGATGCGTGGGAGAGGGCCAGCGTTCCTCATCGTCTGCGCGTTGAGCTTGCGATAATCGATGCACAACCGCAAATTCTTGTTCTTCTTCCGAACGAAGAGAACAGGGAACGTATGGCGATGAGCTAGGCCGAATCCAGCCTCTCCCTAGAAGGTCGTCGAGTTGTGCCCGAAGCACACTTAACTCTTCCTCGCTCATTCGGTAAATGCAAACACGCGGAGGTACGGCCCCGTCCTCGAGGATGATCTCGTGGCGGATGGGTCGATCCGGTACTACTCCATGCGGGCCTTCGAACACGTCACCGTAGGCGTCGAGAAGTTCGGTGATGCGTGGATCCGAAGGTGAGTCCGTCGATGAAGCGTCATGTGGCGGGAGGGCGTGGAGAAAACACACCCCCATCTCCTCGATATCGTCTCTGATGATGGAAGCTTGCATGCTTGCGGCGGATACCACGTGGCAGTTGATCGACGGATGAGGAAAAGGCACCGTGCATGGAACTAATGCTCCGTTCCGATCACGAACGTGAACGGTGCGGTTGAAGAAGTTCACAGGGTGATCCTTGCTTCGCAGCCATGACATGCCCAAGATCATGTCGAATTTGGTGTCCAGAATGTCGAAGGACACCACCTCACTCGCGTGGGGGGCAAAGTACACCGGGACGGCGTTAATGCATCGGTCGATGGACTGGTGCGTATGACCGTCTGCCAGAGTGACTTGCGTAGGCTGGGACTTCCTCCGGACATGTGGGCCAAGGCCGGCGCGTACCATGAAGTCCTGGCTGATGTAGTTGCGAGATGCTCCGCAATCGATCAAGGCACTGCAGGTCGCCTCTCCGATCTGAATGCGTATGTATAGCAATGGTGCGTCGATGTCGTCGTACCGTTGCGTCTTGAACTCGCGGTCGATCTTCGCGATGAAAGCGTGAAGGTCGACAACCTCTGCTCCGGCGTCCATCAATGGAGCTGGTACTGCAATGTGCAAGTAGTCCCGCAATTGTGCCATAAGCACGTTGCAATGCGGTTTCGGCAATCGTCCGGTCGAGGGAACGGGCATCCACTGCAAATACGTGAACGTCAACGGATCGAGCTCATCAAGTCTTGACCATGATGTCGAATCCCCGGCGATAGATTCCGGCGAAGCTGCCGAATCGGTTGCCGATGGTGATGAAACCGTGCATGCGGTGGACTGTTGCACGTGGAGCGGTTGGTCCAGCGGTGGAACCAAGTGGACAGCATAATCCTCGTAAGTATACCGAGGACTTGCGACATTCGCATCCTCCCCAAATGTGCAGGAGGCCGCTAGCAAGGCGGCCGAATTTGGCGGAGTAGAAGGCGGAGTCGCCTCACCTTCCGCGGAGCTCAGTTTCCCGAGCTGAGGCGGGGTCGCACATCCTCCTTGCCCTGATCTTGGCACAGGGAGGTCTTGTGCTTGGTGCTGTTGCACCAATAGCAGCTGCCGTAGCGGCCGTGGATCTTGTACTCCGCCTCGGTCAAGCCAAACTTGACCCATGGAAACTGTCCTGGATGTCCATTTCCGGCCTGCGATGCGAATTTCGCCTTCCCATTGTTGCGGGACTTGTTGGTGCTTCGCGGCTGGACAGCGGCCACCTGATCTCCGTCACTTGATACTAGAGTGGCTGCTGGGTTATTTCCACTGTCCTGCTGGACTGCAGCGAAGTGCTGCTGTCGCGGACCAGTTCGTACCTTCTCCACATAGGTCGGCCGCCATGATGTTGATTTCTCGTGTGCAGCTGACTTGTTGGTCTTGATGATTTCCCTCGCTTTGTCAATGATCTCCGCGAAGGTGGAGTACTGCTCGCGACCACCAAGAGCCTGGCTCAATGCCGCACAGGACCTGTTGTAGAACTCACGGCGTAGATGCTCGAATGGTAGGTTCAGATTGGGCACAGCCGCAATCTTCTGCCACTCCGTGAGCCAGTCCCGTGTTGCTGTGTTGCCCTGTGACATGGTGAACAAACGGTYGATGGCGAGTGYCGGCGCGTCGTCGACGATGAACCGCTTCTTCCACAGCCGTGTCAGTTCCTCCCATGTGATTACGTCCTTCAAGTCTGGTACGTCGACGCCGTGGGAGGTTGCCAGGTGGCTCAACCAGGTCTCGCATCCGCCCTTTGAGTYCAGGAACAGGGCGCCGATGTACGYRTGCTTGGCTACTGGCAGAATCCTGAGTTGCGTTKTGAATGCTTCCCACCAGAGGACGGGATCCTRCTGYGTRTAGTCGTCGAACCTCTCCAGGTTGAAAGTTGGCATCTTGTACATCTTCGGATTGTCGTCCGCGTTCGTCGACTGCAGCTTCTGGACCTCGGTCTTCAATGTATGCAGCTGATTGCTGATGGTGGTGGTCGGCGCAGCGAAGGTGCTGATGTCGTCGAGCATTACCACTACGTGGTCAACGCGGTCCTCCAGTTGGCGGCTTGAGGGTGCACTGCTGGAAGCTCCAGCAGCTGGTCCTGGTACAGCCTGTTCCAGGTCCAACAATCGGGCATTGAGTGCCCGAGTTGCATCCTCGTGGCTCTGCACTGTGCGGCGGAGCGTCGCCAATTCCTAATGCTGTTGCGTTAGGTCCCGGTGTTGTCTCTCCATCTCTGACCTTTGGCAACCGCGTCACGAGTTTGGAGAGGAACTCCTTGTGCTTTTCTTCCGGTGTTGCGTCGTCGCCGTTCGGTTGAAAATGCCAGTACTTGAGTCATTCGATGCTGTTGGCTTCATGCCGCTGCAGCAGATCTTGGGCTTCCTTTCGGCGAGCCTGGGCATCTGCTTCTGCATCGGCCTATAGCCTCAGTTTCTCTGCTGTTGCTGCTGCCTCTTCAACTTGTATGCAGGCAGCCTCGACTCCCAGCAGGCGTTGTTCCTCAGCCTCTATCTGAGCCAGGCAACGCTGCTTGTAGGCGGCAATGGTCTCATTGGCCAGTTGGCCTGGCAGGCCCGTCATGTTGCTGACGTGGCAATGCTGCTTACGTGGCACTACTGATGTGGCACTGCGTCTGACATGGTACTGCTGACGTGGCACTGTGTTGAACGTCACTGCTAACGTGGCACTATGTCTGACGTGGCACCGCTGACGTGGCACTATGTCTGACGTGGCAATGTGACCTGGCGTTGTGGACGTGGCACTGCTGATCTGGCACCGCGGACGTGGCACTGCTGATCTGGCATTGTGATGTGGCACTGCTGACGTGGTACTGTGACTTGGCACTGTGACGTGGCACTGCTGATCTGGCACTGTGACGTGGTACTGTGACTTGGAACTGTGACGTGGCACTGCTGACGTGGCACAGCTGATCTGGCACTGCTGACGTGGCACTGTACCGAAACGGGATACATGCAAGGGGTGGGTGGGAGGGAAAACAGAGGCAGGTAACCAACCCAACAATGCTTTCCTCCGAAACGGGATACATGCAAGGTACCGAAACAGGACTCTCTCTCTCTCTCCCCCCCTCCCTCTCTCTCTCACTCGTGCGCGCGCACATGCCTTCACGCCTCTATGGATCGATCAATCATGGTAGCAAGACATGCCACCTCAATCGAATTGCGAGAGAGAGAGAGATTAGATATGCTTCTTCTCCCAAATGCCACTGCGATCAATCGCGCAGATGCCTGTCTCTCTCTCTCTCTCTCTCTGTTACATGCTGCGCCTGCAACCCGCACAGGCCATTTTCAGGCCCGTGACGTTTTCAGCCTGAAAGCCTGAAAACAAGGGCCTACAGGCCCTGTGTCTTTTCAGCCTGAAAGCCTGAAAACAAGGGCCTACAGGCCCTGTGTCGTTTCAGCCTGAAAACAAGGGCCTACAGGCCCTGTGTCGTTTCAGCCTGAAAGCCTGAAAACAAGGGCCTACAGGCCCTGTGTCGTTTCAGCCTGAAAGCCTGAAAACAAGGGCCTACAGGCCCTGTGTCGTTTCAGCCTAAAACAGGGCCCTCCAGCCCTGAGTCTTTTCAGCCTGAAACGGAGGGCCATTTTCAGGCCCTTGTAAGACCGGCCTGCCCTGAAACTTAGGCACCAGACCAGGGTTTTAGCACAGGCCATTTTGGGCCTGTTTTAAAGCCAACCCTTGGTTGAGTTTCAACGCCAGGGTCCGGCACGCTTTGGCATTGGCAAGAGAAGCCTCCTGGACGGGCCAGCACTATATAGAACTGGCCCGCCCTGTAGGCTGCAGGTAGTTGATAGGGACTTCCCAGGCACTTCACGTGCAAGTTCAGGAGGCAGGAGTAGTCGTCAGGATTCGGCAGCAGCACTCTGGCGGAGCGCTGCAGAGGTAGTAGGAGCCTTAGCAGTAATCTTCAGTGTGGGCGCTAGTAGGAGCTATAGTAGTATTGGAGAGAGAGAGAGATTCGGCGGAGGCCAGGGAGACTTACCTGCAGCGCCATAGCTCCAGCTTGGTCTTCGAGGTACCTGCAGCACAGCGCCATCTTCACAGGTTGGTACCTGGTACATGGGAGGGAGAGAGTTCTTCTTCTTCCTCTTCTCAGTCCACCATCTCTATTGCATACCGTATAGGTGCAGACCAGAACAAGAACCGACCTTTCAATACAAGGTATAAGATAGCACAGCGGGAGACTTAGATACCAGTGATCCGAACAATAATTGTTGTAATGCAGCCCTCAACATACATCATCATCATCGTTTCATAGTGTGAATGGGTCTGGCGCTTCACACAGGAAGACAGCGCCAGCCCAGAACATGCACAGRCGAGGAGGAAGGGGATAGACGAAGAGGAGGGGGAAGATGGGAATGTCGTCAACACCAAGTCTTCGGCACAAGCCCAAATAGTCCCTCGTCGAACTGTCTGAATCCCAAATGTCAAGTCTGGATCCAATGTCGTCAAGTCTCAAGTCACAACTCTGTCTCTCTCTGTCGTAGTCTGAGAAGTCAGGTGGCGAGAGGGTGAGAAGAGAAGGTGGACTTAGAAGAGGAGGAACAAGAACTCTCTCTCTCTCTCTCTCTGTCCAGTACTAACCTGTGAAGTTGGCGCCTTGATGCAGGTACCACGAAGATGGAGCTGGAGCGATGGCGCCACAGGTAAGTAACACTGGCCTCCGCCAGTCTCTCTCCCACTCTACGATCTACTACCTACCAGCGCCCAGCGCTGAAGACTACAGCTACAGCTATGGCGCCCAGCGCCGAAGACTACAGCTAGCGCTACCACTACTGCCTAACGCTGAAGACTACTGTAGCGCTCCTCCTGAGTGCTGCGGCCGAATCCCGAAGACTACCTCCGCCTACTGACACTACCTACCCGTGAAGTGCATGGGAACCTCCTATGTACTACGGGTGTGCCTCTTGAGCCTGCGGAAGGGAGGCAGGGGGCTGCAGCTGCAGCTCATGCTCGAGTACGTGAGGAACAGGCTATTTTGGGCCTGTTCCGCATCCCTGTTTCCATGCCTGAGTCTTAGGAGCAAGTCGAAACAATGAGGGCCTGAAAATGGCCCTCCGTTTCAGGCTGAAAACTCTGGGTCTGAAAAGACCCAGAAATAGGCTGAAACGAGGTAGGGCCTGCAGGCCCTCGTTTTTCAGCATCCAGGCTGAAATGAACGGGGCCTGTAAGCCCTAAGTTTTAGGCTTTTAGGCTGAATGTCAGGGACGGGCCCTGTAGGGCCCGTGTGGCTACGCAGTATGCCACAGACTCCCTCTCACACTCTCGCTCCCTGGCTTCACTGCAGCAGCAGACTACGAGAGAGCAGGATTGGTGACACTTGGATCCAGACTCGACATTGGGCTTCAGACATTTTGACGAGGGATTATTTGGGACTTCTAACAAAGACTTGGTGTTGACGACATTCCCATCTCACCCCCCCCCTGTTCTTCGTCTGATTCCCTCCTCTTCATCTGTGCATGATTTGGACCTGGCGCACTCTTCCTGTGTGTAGCGCCAGGCCCCTTCACACCGTGTGAGGAGGAGGATGCATGTTTGGTCTGCGTTGCGACATTGATTGGGCTAATTCATTGGTATTCCAGCATTCTGCTGCGTTGTCTTGCACTACGTGATAGAGGTCAGTCCCGGAGTTACATGCCCAGTTGGGCGAGGATCCGCAATGTGATGAAAAGGACAGAATGGGCAATGCAGTGCTAGCGAAATCTCAACAAGCAGTGTTCATCCTGATGCATACAAAATGGTGTTTTATAGCGCAGTGGAAGATTTAGATACAAGTCCTGACCTGACCGGGACTGACCTCTTCCGCGTAGTACAAGATAGCGAAGCAGAATGCTAGAATACTAATGACGAGCCCAATCAATGTCGCAATGCAGACTAAACATACATCATTCTCACCACAAGGTGTGAAGGGGCCAGGCGCGATACACAGGAAGAAGGCACCAGGTCCAGAAATGCACAGAAGAAGAGGAGGGGAAGGGGCCAGGCGCGATACACAGGAAGAAGGCACCAGGTCCAGACATGCACAGAAGAAGAGGAGGGGATCAGACGAAGAGGAGGGGGGAGATGGGAAAGCCGTCAACACTAAGTCTCGTTACAAGTCCCAAATAATCCCTGGTCAAAATGTCTGAAGCTCATGTCGAGTCTGGATCCAAATGTCACCAAGCTCTCTCTCTCTCTCTCTCTCTCTCTCTCTCTCTCTCTTAGGCTGCTGATGCAGTGAAGTCAGGGAACGAGAGGGTGAGAGGGAGATGGTGGACTCAGAAGAGGAAGAAGAACTCTTCTATCTCTCTTTCACATGCCAGGTACTAACCTGTGAAGATGGCGTTGTGCTGCAGGTACCTCGAAGACGAAGCCGGAGCAACAGCACTGCAGGTAAGTCTCCCTGGCCTCCTGGCAATCTCTCTCTCTCTCTCTCTCTCTCTCTCTCTAGTACTGCTCTAGCTCGTATGGCACCCAGCGCTGAAGACTATTGTTAATGCTACTAGCGCCCAGCAATAACTACTGCTAGCGCTACGACTACTACTCAGCGCTCCTCCAGAGTGCTGCTGCCGAATCCTAAAGACTACCTCCTGCCTCCTGAAGTGCACGTGAAGTGCCTGGGAAGTACCTAGGAACTACCTGCGGCCTGCTGGGCGGGCCAGTCCTTTATAGTGCTGACCCATCCAGGAGGCTGCTCTTGCCAATGCCAAAACGTGCCAGACCCTGGGGTTGAAGCTCAAACGAAGGTTGTCTTGAAAATAGGCCAAAAATGGCCTGAGCTAAGACCCTGGTTTGGTGCCTGAGTTTCGGGGCAGGCCGAACTCATGAGGGCCTGAAAATGGCCCTCAGTTTCAGGCTGAAAAGACTAGGGGCCGGAAAGGCCCTGATTTAGGCTGAAACGACACAGGGCCTGTAGGCCCTTGTTTCAGGCTTTTGGCCTGAGAACGTCACGGGCCTTAAAGTGGCCCGTGCAGCCTGTTGCAGGCGCAGCATGTAACATCCGATCACGTCAGGACTTATATCTAAGTCTTCCACTGCACTACGAAGCACCATTTCTGTATGTACCAGGATGTACACTGCTTGTTGAGATTCCACTGGCATTGCATTGTCCATTCAGTCCTTTTTATCACATTGCGGATCCTTGGTTATGTATGTACATCGCCCAACTGGGAATGTAACTCTCTCTCTCTCTCTCTCTCTCTCCTGTCTCTTATACACATCTAGATGTGTATAAGAGACAGCACACACACACACACACACACACACATGCTCGTAGTTTGAAGCAAACAAAGAAACGAAAGCAACATATATCAATAAAACAAAGTGGAGTTAATAACCGTCAATCAGCGTCCAACCTTCAAGATGCGGAGCTCAACCTCCGGCACGCAAAAAAGCGTAGTGTGTGTTTGTGTATGTGTGCGAGTTAAAAAGCGTAGTGTGTTTGCCTCTCTCTCTCTCTCTCTCTCTCTCTCTCTTGCGACTGCTAGGTGGGCAGGACTAAGCGAGGCTGTTTCGTCGGACTTCCACCGACTCATAGGGAGGTTGAACCCCGACAGTCTGTCCGGATGTCGTGTGCGTGTGTGTGTGTGCGTGTGTGTATCCACATGCCAAGTCGAAGTCAAGTGTGGTAGTGTATTGTAGAGTAGTAAAGTCTAAGTTGAGCGCAATAGCATAGGACAGGAAAGTAGAAGTCTATAGTACAGACTAGACGGATGGGTCTTTTCCACGCCCTGGAATTTGCCCATGCCGCCACCTAAAAGGCACGCCCCCACCCAAAAACGGTACACGCCGCCACGATAAAATAGTTACATCACGGGCAGCCTATTGAAACCTCTTTGCCCGAACACAAAACCCCACCGGTAGGTACCGCCCCAAGAAACCACCGATAGGTACCACGGCCCTCCCCAACAGGTAAATAATCCGGGCCGTCGAGCCCAAGGTAGCGGACCAACGGCCTGGATTGATGCGCGATCTTAGGATCTTAAGACCACATCTATCCAGGCCGTTGGTCTGGTAGGGACCCGATGGCCCAGATGGCAGATTTGTGACATGGTTCGGTCGATCCGGGCTGTGGGCTGGTAGGACCAACGACGGCCCGGATTTCAGATTAGTCACGTTAGCGATTTTAGTAGTGTAGGGATGCCATGTGCTTCCGTGTTGAGTTTTGACTGTGTGTGCGCAAGTGCATGTGTGTATGCGGTTGAGTGTCAATTTGATGGGCCTGAATGGTGTCATTGACGACTGGCCGAGGAGAGTTGTTGTACGAGAAACTGATGTTAAGCAGGCCCGGTAATGTATGAGAGAAACAATGAATCTGCTTGGCAGTTGCTGTTCGCTGGGGAGTTGTTGGAAGTGACATAGTCATAGGAGCCAGAATGCTGTGCGTGCATCTTGGAGCATTTCCTGGAAGGACAAAGCCAAAGACGAAACCGAGTCAAGTGTCAGAAAGACAGTGTGTGGCAACGTCTCTCTCTCTCTCTCTCTCTCTCTCTCACACACACACACACAAGTGGTTCACACCAAACCACGTTGTCGGTGCGAATACCCTTACAAGGGTATCCGCCGTAGTTTTTGCAAATGACAGAAAATAGTTTTGGTTTAAAGATAAGTATTCCGCACGAGGCGCGGCTGTGTATGTGGTCTACGTTGGCTAGATGGTTGACTAGAGTGGAGAGTGTGTGGGCGTACGTGATCCTTTTATTTTTGATTGATGATTGTGAAGGTCAGCGTAGTCGCCGACCAGATTTTTGTTTTGAATCAAGCCACGATTAGAAAGATTATGTCTCGTTGATTGATGTATTCGCCTATGATCCATGCGTACGTACGGAGAACGACATCGACAACAAGGGTGCGATTATGCTGTGTTTTGGCTACGGATCGGTCATCCTTACTGCGTTTCTTGGCCGCCATTGCGAGGCCCTCAGGCGCGTCAAGGTTTCAAGGCCCTCTTGCGCGAGTCTGAGTGCACCCCTCTTGAATTTGAGAGACTTAACTTTCTCTTTCTACCGTTCTTACTCCAAGTCTATTCTGATGTTCTGAGAGGAAGGCGACAGGTAGGATTGCAACCCGTAGGACCGCAGCAAGACTCTGTGGGGAGCCAGCCCACCGATTGCGGGACCTCTGCCGACACCTAGGCGAGGTTCTGAAGGCAGGGAACCGTCAAGTATACCATTTCCTATCTGTATGACCCCATTATGCCCATGTTTGCTTACCTCCCTTTAGTTTGACTGATGTATACATGAGATTGCCCCTATGACTTTGCTTTTCTTTTAGGACTTAATGAGACTCAATGGAAAGAATGTGTGAGAGTGAAGCCTAACTTTCATCTTTACTTTGATTGAAAGCAGACTAAGGTGTGAACTGGGGTAAGGTGGGAGGCAGACAATTTCGCATGCGTTTGACTGGGTCAAACCAAGGACTAGGCAGTGTTTCTAAGTTGAATGGCCCAGGGCTATATTTATTTGGCTGTTTTCTGAAGGGCCAGGCACTGTTTCTAAGTTGAATGGCCTGGTTGCTATGTTTATTTTCTGAGGGTCTGCCTGATCTGAAAGGTTTAAGTTCTTGTTTTATTCTGAGGGAGGATTTTGGTCTAAGGCTGAGCATTGTTTCTAAGCTGAATGGTTTAGCTTGAAAACCACGCACATAAGTATAAACTGAGTATAAAAGAAAGTACCTTACTTATATTTGCATGTGAACTGGCAGTTGGGCATTGTTTCCAAGCCGAATGGCCCAGCGCTAAGCCATATCACTAAGAAGAGAAGGGAAATTACAGAGTATAATTGGAAATAGTATGGGCAAGCTGAACATTGTTTCCAAGCCAAATGGTCCAGTCCCCTGCCCATATTTGTTTTTTCTTTTGAGAACAAAGTCAGTAAGTTATTAAATTTTGGATATTAAACAGTTCAAGGCGGCTAGGCATTGTTTCCAAGCCGAATGGTCTAGTCAGATACCCAAAGAAGAAAGAAGTAGTAGAGCAACCTGTTCGTATATATCTTAAGGCACATTGGGCATTGTTTCCAAACTGAATGATCTAGCATTTTGCCATATGCAAGTTGGGTATAAGTGTTGAATTACTTGAGGATTCATGAACTATCTTATATAAATTGACTTTGGGATCGCGAGAGTACTAACCTTTGTGGTTTGGCCTGCGTGTGACTGAGTGCGACTACTGCTTAGTCAGAGTATCAGTTTGATAGGTAGTTGCTCGCCGCGTACTAGAGCCATAGGAGTTAGTTTCAAATTCCTGCATTTTACTTAGGTCAATTTTTGCATTTTCTGGAATCTTTTATTATACTTGGTCTTGTATAAATCTTGGTAAGCCACTTTCTCTACGGGAAGCGCTGCCGAAACTTACAAAACCAAGGAGTTAGTAAGATTTTGCCTTTTTCAGGGTCCAGTTGTTCTGACTTTTTCGCTTAGTGAAAATCTGAAAAACCTCCTTTTCTAAAGGGACTGCTGCCCAAATTTTTACTAATTCAGGGAGTTAAGACAAATTTTGACTTTCCGAAGTTAAAGATTGTTTTTGTTTTGCATATTCGAGTTATTATAAATTATGAGAAGGCACTTTTCCTGCGGGAAGTGTTGCCGAAATTTCCTTAGTTTAGAGGAGTTAGATTATATTTTGACAGGTGACAATTCCGACAATCCACTCTGTATAGAGGAGATTCTGCCAAAGGTCTACCTTTTCTTTGGGCGCTGGCTTAGAGGCATGTCTAGGCTTAGCTTGTAGAAGGGTCTTGGGTGAGAATGTGTTATGGAGTTGTATTCTCCATACTCTTATGATTTTAGCTTGGGGATTCGTTTGTCTTGTATTGCAGGTCTTCTTGATCGATTGATTCAGGATTTGGGCTAGATTCAGCTTGATCCTACAAGGATCATCTTTTGTTATCACTGATAATAGGTCTGTTGCCGATTCAACTCCAATCCCCTCTTGCCACTCAACCTAGAAGCTTTAGCCCTCTGGTTTGAAATGTGTCATTATGTTTTCACCCGAACTGTATTTAATGACCATTTAACAAAGGTACTGAGTATTTTATTGTTGGAAGGGTGCCCTAAGGTTGAGGCTTGTGTGGCTAAAGCAATGGGTGTGAGTGCAGAGAATGGTTGAAGTTCACCCCGTGTAGTGCATGGGCTTTTGGTTGAATCTTTGATATGATTGCAGGTATCTTTGGTGTTTCGGACTTTGGATTTAACTGTCTGCGATCATATACATATATATGGCTGAGAGAAGTCCCACTGTGATTGTGAGAAGTGATCGTCACATATTTATAACCCTCTATATATATGTAAATACATATGCTTTGAGTGTTTCGTGCGGCTTACTGAGATTGCGCGTAAAAGTTAAACCGTTTATGTTTTTGAGAGAAAAGGGATATTATTTTTTACCCTTTGCTTTTTAGAGTTTCTATGGTTGGACGTTGTAGTCCATGGCAGCCGTCAAAGTCAAACCCCTTGATTTCTCTCCAGGCCTAGGTGAAGGAGCTGGTCTCCAGGGCCATAAGGGGCGATTGCCACCACATGTATGAACCTGTGTACCACCCACTCTCCGCAGGGGGCAGAAGAGGGTGTGGTTCTCAACCGCAGGGTGCAGAAGAGGGTGTGGTTGTCCAGCGTCGAGAGATCAATCCCTCAAGGCGCGTGTTAATCGACACTTGAGTGTCAAATGCGACCCTGGAGATTAACGAGGACCGCATGAGTAAGGGCACTACATAGTACGCCATCATTGCGACCGCTTGCGTACACTTGCATTGCGAATCGATACGAGTTAGCACCGTGCCGGCGCGACTTTATACTAAGTCTCGCACACAACACCTGTCCGATTTGCGCATCGGAGACTTATGGGGTGGCTACTAAGGGACTAGGAGTGTTGTCGCGTTGTATGTTCAGTGTCGTTCTGTATATGTTTTTAGTTTCCATGGTCCGATCCACAGATTAGTTATTCACCTGATCAAATCAGATACTACACTTGATCCTAGCTAAAAGGCGGAGAAAGGTCTCTCTCTCTCTCTCTCTCTCTCTCTCTCTCTCTCACACACACACACACACACACACACGCACACACACACACACACACACACACACACGCAGAGTGAGGATGTGTTAATGTCCTCAATCGCGCAGGGCCCAGACTCTCTCTCTCTCTCTCTCTCTCTCTCTCTCTCTCTCTCCCACCACATTAGCCTGACCCCTTCCCTCCCTCCATGCTCCACCCAGCCTCTTCCCTCCCTCCTCCCTCCCTCTGCCCCAAGTTCTCCCAGCCGCCTTTCCCCTTCCTCCCGACCTCCTTTCACCTCCCCTTCCTTCCCTTCCTCCCAACCGCCTTTTTCCTTTTCAAGGGGGAGGAGGTGTGGGCTGTAGGTGAGGTAGATCCAGGACACTCACTTGATTCAGCAATGTCGACTAAGCCTCCAACCAACATTGAAGTTCACGAAAGTAGAAAGACTAATCAGGCGGCCAATTCCACGGCGGACGGCGGCGAATTCAAGTTGCACCAAAAATCCATGAAGCACGTACCACTGATCCCCGAAGCACGGTGACCAATTCAAGACGCACGGACCACCGATCCGCAAAGCACAATGGCCAAATCAAGTTGCACCAAAGCACGAAGCATGACCCACCAATTCACGTCGCACGAACCACGGGTACACAAACCACGAAACACTAATTCACGCAGCACGAACAACCGAGCCACAAACCATGAACCACCAATTCACTAAGCACCAAGCACCAATTCATGGCTCCGATTCACTAAGAATGAAGCACCGAGTTCACAAAGCATGAATTCAGGAAGCATGAACCACCAAGTTCGCGTAGCACGTCGCAGAGAGAGGAAAGAGTGAGAGGACAAAGAGAGAGAGAGAGGACGTACCAAGCACCAATTCATGGCTCCAATTCACCAAGAATGAAGCACCGAGTTCACATAGCACAAATTCACGAAGCACGAACCATCAGGTTCACGTACCACGTAGCAAAGAGGAGAGAGAGTGAGAGGACAGAGAGAGAGAGAGAGAGGAGGTACGACGTGGCTCGAAGCACGTCCCACCGATTCACGAAGCACCAAACTCACGAACATATGAAGCACCGAGTTCACATAGCACCGAGCACCAAGTTCGCGTAGCACCAAGCACCGAGTTCACAAAGCATGAAGCACCAACTTCACGTAGCACCAAGCACCAAGTCCCAGAGCACGAAGCACTTGCCACGGAGTCTTAGAAAGCATGAAGCACCCCAGCACCAAGTTCACGTAGCACCAATCTACCAAGTCTCAGAGCACAAAGCACTTGCCACAGAGTTCAGAGAGCATGAAGCACCCAAGCACCTAGTTCACTTACCACCAAGCTACAAAGTCTCAGAGCACGAAGCACTTGCCACAAAGTTTAGAAAGCATGAAGCACCCAGTACACGTACCATCAAGCACCACGTTCACATAGTGCACAGACACAGAGAGACAGAGAGCGAGGAGCGCTATGCACCACGGTAGTACGATCGTATATCACGGTAGCCCGGGTGGGGGGGGGGGGGGGGGGGGGGGGGGGGGGGGGGGGGGGGGGGGGGGGGAGGGGGAGGGAAGAGAGAGAGAGAGAGAGAGAGAGAGAGTAGCGCTACGGTAGCAGACGCCAGGCAGGTGTCATAGTAGGTAAGGCCAGGGCAGGCAGATAGCTTAGGGCAGGTACGTCGCAGGGTGTTCTGGTAGGCCGCAGGCAGGTAGCTTAGGACAGCTACTGTAGCCCGACTGACGTACCGCCCGCCCACTGAAAACCGCAGGTAGCTTAGGGAAGTTAGCGACCGATGTACCGCGCGGCCACAAAACACCGCGAAGGGATTCATCGAAAAAAACAACAAAAAAGCTGGGCGGGGTAAACACCAAGTACCGAGACTAATCCCCCACTGGAACATTTCCATGTTCCAGTGGGGGATTTAGTCTCGGTACTGGGCGGGTACTGAGCAGGCGTTGGAAGGTTAGCCGGTACTGGCTGCGGACCGGCTGCAGAAAACAAACGGCAAAAAAATACAGCAATGAATCTTTCCATGTCTCTTTTGCACATTTGGAGGGCAGTGCAGCGAGGCCCTAAGGGCCTGTACTGGGCGGGGGTTCAACTGTGGGCCGTTACCAGCTACGGGAAACTGGGCGAAAAGGTACCGTTCGCGTGAACGGCCCAGATTCCAGGCCGACCACTCCCGCGGACGGTGCAGATCTCTCACCGATGAGAACAAGCTCATCGGCGAGAGATCTGCACCATCCGCGAGAGTGATCGGCCTGGAATCTGGGCCTTTCCTTGTGACGATTAGCGGTTTCTGTAGTATTCTAGATGTACATGTAGATATAGAAGAAAGCATATCATCCTTTCTGCCATCATCTTTCCCACTCCAACACCCCTTCGATCCTCCTTCCCTTTGCCATTGTCTTCTCCTTCAACACAACTGACCATTGTGCTCAGTACTGTCGTCGCCTTTGGTTGCCTTCTGTCACATACCTTGACCTCTGTCACATACCTTGACCGCTTCATCTTCTCATTGTGTCTGTGCAGTGCCATTGGAGCTCACCATGAGGTCCAACCAAAGGCAGCATGAAGATGGAACCCAAAGAAAAGCCAAAAGAATGTGGTCGCCGATTCACGGGCCAACGGATACACCAACGGAACCCTCGGTCGACTTACATGCCAACGGAGATACTACACCAAAGGAACCCTCGTCGTCTTTTGTTTCATCCAGTGCTTCCTTGCTTTTATCTTAGCCCTTTTCACGATTGTCTTCACCATCACCTTTCCCACCTCCATCTCCACCTCTACCATGCCACTTCAGCTTTGCTGCTTCATTTCACACCCATCATTTTCAGTATTCCTTCTTAGCTTGCCACCTCTCTCTCTCTCTCTCTCTCTCTCTCTCTCTCGCCCCCCGCCCCCTAACCCGCCCAGCAAAGGGGGGGGAAAAATGAAAAGAGAAAGCAAAGCAGATGAGCAACGTACAATAAACGAAGGCAAGGCCATAAGGGGCACGCATATGACTTAAAAAGGAAAAAACAAAGGAAGAAAATCAATAGCAATTCAGAGCGATGAATTTAAGATCTCCAGTGCGTGTGTGTGTGCATGCCTGTGTACCTGTGTGCTTGAGTGTACATCAGTGAGCATGTGTAGGGGTCTATTCGCATGTGTGTGTGCGTGCATGCCTGTGTGCGAGTGCATGTGTTGGCTCGTTTGCAATAGACCACTCCACAAACCCGACTGTTTGGGGCCTCGACTACTACCTGTGCCGTCCTGATGGCAAGTTCATGGCTCTTAAACCACCAGCATATGGCCCCAGCCAAGTTGAGAATCACGAATGAGCCTCTCTGCAAATTTTGGAGGCGCGGGACAGGGCCAAAGCGCTGCAGGTGGGGAAAAAAAAGTGTCCCATGCCTAGGGGTGGGACATGAGCCGCACTGAACAAAAAACAATTTCCACCCTGTCCCGAGTCCCCCAACTTCTTGGAGGCTCATTCCTGACTCTCAAGATCCACTGGTGATTTTGCACCTCATCAACACGCAATGCAAACCGCAGGCAGGTGGGAAAAAAAGTGTCCAATGCCTAGGGGTGGGACCATGTGCCGCACAACAAAAGACAATTTCCGCGCCGTCCCGAGTCCCTGAACTTCTCGGAGGCTCATTCGTGACTCTCAAGATGCACTGGTGGTTTAAACCTCATCAACACACAATGCCAACCATATGGCCACAATAGTTCGTAGTTGGTTTGCAGAACCATCGCAATCACAGCAGAGCCACCAAACCCAGAACAATGGAAGGACCAGATACAGAGCTGGTCCCCAACCGCACAAAATAGCCATTGGTTTGCAAAACCATCACAATCACAGCAGAGCCACCAAACCCAGAACAATGAAAGGAGCAGATACAGAGCCGGTACCCAACTGCACAAAATAGCCACTTTTATATATCCCATGATGACAAAACTCGAGAATGCATAGCACAACTTGTCGTTCCAAACTTTGTAAACATTGATTTCCATGATTTGTTAGCCGGATTGGAGTGCTGGAAAGATACACTAGCATACTACCGTTGACCAAAGGGTCTGGCCGCGTTCGTTTCCCCGTCGTTTTGTCCATCGTGCCAGTACATAGCAACGTTGTGACGTGTGCTTACAACGTTGCTTGCCTCTTTTGTTTTTTCTTCCTTTCTTTTCGTTCTGTTTTTCCCCACAGAAAGTCTACATAGCGACGTGACGTGTGCTTGCCTCTTTTTTTTTTCCTTCCTTTCTCTACGTTCTTTTTTTTTCCCACAGAACGTCGCTGGGCCCTGCCCCGCTAGAGCAGTGAAAGATACACTGCCACATTTGGTCTTTTGTGCATGTGGCGAGGAGTGGAGCCGACCGAAAACGTACGAAGTTCTAGAAATTTTAGAAAAGAGAAATCTTTGGCATTGAGGCAAATTTCTAGAAATTTACAAAAGAGAAATCTTTGGCATTCTGAAAAATAACAAAAGATCCCATTCATTTAGGCCTTGGACAAGGCGGAAAGTAAAACAATTTAAACCACACAAAACAAGGGCCGTCATGATCACCATGTGAAACGAGTAGCATCCGCCCAGCACACAGCTTACATACATTATTTCCAAAAGAGGTCTTGTGAAAGATCGGGAAAAAAAAAAACAGCCAGGGCCATTCCACTCATGTACCCATATCTTTTAGCACAAAAAAGATCGAGCAACAGGTGCACAGAAACGGCTGCACCTTGTCAGTCGGCACACAATTCAGCATGTTCAAACAGTATGCCTGCACGTTGTCAATCCACTCATTCATTCTCCAGGAATCAGACCCGCAGTTCTTGACAGAATCCTACACTCACCTACATTGACGTCAACGCCAGGCGGGTTCCGACCAATCAGCCACGGTGTGGGTTGGGGCTACAAACAGGAAGAACGCAAAAGAGCCCATCACCAAAACAGTAAACAATCAATCAAAGAGATTTTCTTTGGATGCTTCTTTCCTTTTAAAAGACATGCCTGGACAGAGCAAGAAGAAAAATACAAAAGACAGATTTCGTGAACGCCTCCACACCTTCCTACACAAGCTCCACTGAACTTGCAGCTCCAGCCCAAAGTCCCATCTCTACCTCCACAACTCATTTCAGAACGCCAACTCTTCCCTGTTATTCTGGTTCTCCTCCTCATCATACCTTGCCTCCTCTCCTATACCAACAACGTCAACCACTACGCTACGATTCCATTTCCCAGTTTCACTTCTGTCAATGGTGTCTTAGCAAACCAAACCGATATCTTTTCACAATCCAATTACAGGAAAAACGGATGCAAGCACCCATCATACCCACCCCTCGGAGGAAGGCCGCAAATCAAGGCAGCACACATATAACATGCTCTGCAACAGTACCCCCATCGCAATCATTACACCACAGTCTAGAAGGATAAATACCGTCTAGAAAGATAAATACCATCCTGCTCACAACTGCCACGAACAGAACAGCTCGAACTCAACTCTCTGCAAACAGTAAAAACCAAATGGAAGGAGGACGGCTCCCCAATTACTGAGTTCCATGCAAGCAGGTTGCAAAGCAACTCATTCTTAGGCAATCAGTGGACACACAGAGGCAGAACAGAAGACCAGAAAAAGGTCCAACCATCAATCGCCTCACACAGAAGCAGAACAGAAGACCAGAAAAAGGTCCAACCATCAATCGTCTCAACAGAAACAGAACAGATACATGTGCAAATAGACACAAAAATGATACATGTGCGAATAAAAGCAGAACAGATACATGTGCAAATAGAAACAGAACAAATACACGTGCAATAGATCAGGTAAAAGATCTACAAAGACAAAAAACGAACACTTACATGGACTATAATTACACGTTTCTTCAAGAATAAACATATCAGCTCTCTTAAACAAAATTGACTCCTCCTAACAGCAGATGGAAAACGTCATAGATATATCAATTTCCTTGCTTACAGTTTTATCCCCCATGTTAGTCCATCCATCCAACCATTAACCCATACACCCCTCCCTCCCCCTCTCCCTCTCTCTAGCCATGCCTATGCCAGGGGCTTGGAGAGTGTAAGCAATAGGCATGCTCTCTGCACAAATGCTCACTGTACAATGATGCAAAGCAGCAAACAAGCAGAAAGAAACGAGCATCTTGGTGGAGCACAGTCAAGTACGCGAAACTAGCCACAGACCCCAGCATACCTCACCTAACCCCAAGCAACCAACCGACCAACAAATTGGCCTTATTTGCTTACCATAAACCTATCAGGTCTTCCCAAGTTGGGCTTCACATCTTCTTGATCATCTGCTGCACCACCCAGCCCAGTTGGCAAGTACTGGAATACTACGGGCTCTCCAGATGCTGTCACGGGACTGACGGGAGTCATTGGAGGGTTCTAGGCACAAGTAGACAGACCAAGTAAACAAAGTGCAGTAACAAAATCGTACAGAAAGAAAGGTAGAGAGAGAACAGCAGAACCCTCGGCAAAGGACAACAGACCAACCAGATACATATGACATACACAAGCACACGGACAAGCAGCAGAGGGGAATAAACATCAGTACGCGGTTTCCAAGATAACATCAAGAGCAGAATATATTTGTCCCATAAAACTTCCTACACTCTTACCCCAACTCTTCCTTGATTCCCTCTCCTCTCCTCCTCCCACATGCACCGCATCAACAGCGCATACATCAGGTCTCTCGTGACGGTATTGTAGACACCTTGCGACTTCAAATCCTGAACAGTACAAGCATGTAGCTACTAATAATAACGGATCATAAATTCACATCCTGCACAATGAAAGGGAGCTTGCCATGACGATATCTACAGCATGTTGCATAGGAAGTGAGAACCGTTTTTTTTTCCCTTGAGAGAGACCAGATGACATCAAATTTGAATGTTGCACATGCCACTCTACACAAGAGGACTTGCCTCAATGATCTCAGTAGGGTTTTGCGTGGGACTGACATTTGGTATTATGCTCATGAGTTCGAATTGTGAATGGTGCAAGAGACTCTCTCCTCGCCTCTTATGACCCCTTTCCCCATCCGTTCGTCGTAGCATAGGGGCAGTTAGCCTCCCACTTGTAAAGCAACCACACTGTCACTCATCTGGTGCTTCCATGCCACAGACAAGGATAAGCTAGGCCCCATGTTCGAATGCACTTCACATTCTTTGTGCGAGTATGTCCTTGTTCACTCTGTGCCTCAACTCTTGGGCCAATTTCCTTCGACTGCACTGCTGTTCCTGCATCCTTCCCCTTCTTTGAAACCTCGTATGCACTCCGCAGGTACCTACTAATACATACACATGCCTCCAATTTTGCTTCAGGTTGTTACGTCTCTAGTGTGTGCGCTGCATCCTTGTTCCAATGTCTTTCTCGAAAACGTTGATGCCTTCTCTTCTGTCTTTTTTAAAGCTGTCGAGGCCTTTCTTCGTCCAAGAGAGTTCCGAGGAACACAAAAGTGGATGGACGATGACACATTCATTGAATACATGGGACATAGATAGGAGCAGTCATAGTGACAGCTCCATATAAGTACCCACGAACTACAAAATCAGGCAGGCATAATGACAGCGGTGGATATGTGCACACCCCTTATCGAAACGATTTCCTCTTCTCCAGTGCCCACCATGGACATCAGACTGCATTCGCAGGGGCTGAAATGCCACAGCAATTGTTTTCTTCCGACACTCAACCAACAGTACACGACCCCAGCCTTACTGAAAAGAAACTCGTCGCCCATCCGAAAAAGTTGGGGCTGGGCAACCGTTGATAAATTCCATCAGCGGCCTTTGTGACGTTTCGGCCTCCGAAAGTGGCATGTACTGGTGGTTTAACTTAGCAGTACCTCGCCCTGCTTGAGAAATCCGACGCAGCCGTTAACGCGCCGCGTCGGGCGGGGTACCCACC
>BFEA01000168.1:1391372-1402368 GCA_003427395.1 Chara braunii | reverse complement strand
AAATTGTTTAGACCCCGAACTAAAGTGAAAACAAAAAGTAAAAAGTGAAAAACAATGTGGGCGAGCACGTTTTGACACTGCCATCTTTGGCGATTTTTAATTCTTATTTGGCTGAGCTAAATGACTTGAAAATTTACAGGCATGTACCTGACGTCATAGAGAACTCACAAAAAGAAAATCAGAAAAAAATATATATATTTTTAGGCCCCGAAATAATTTTTGGCGGGGGCCGAACGGGACCCCGAACGTAGGGACCTCCGTACGTACAGGCTGGTGACCCTGCTCTCAAGAATGAATCTTCCGCGATAACGCAGAAGATTCATTCTCATTTCATCGTTGAGAGAGAGAGAGAGAGGCGTCAGACACTGGCTGATGCCCTCTCTCTCTCTCTCTCTCTCTCTCTCTCTCAACGTTCAAAGAGAGTGAATCTTCCGCGATAACGCAGAAGATTCACTCTCTTTCAACGTTGGGAGAGACACAGAGAGAGAGATGTTGAAATGAGAACGAATCTTCCGCGTTATCGCGGAAGATTCATTCTTGCCTCAGAGAGAGAGAGAAAGAGAGGGGGCGTCAGACACTGGCTGACGCCTCTCTCTCTCTCTCTCTCTCTCTAGAATGAATCTTCCTCACGGTTGTATTCGTTTTGTTTTTTTTCAATTTTTTTCGCAGAATGTTGTATGTTTTTTTGTGTGTTTTTTTCTTTTCTACCGATTGTCCGAGGCTCGGCAATAAAGTCCGAGGCCTGAGCCACGGGCCTTCGCAACCGGTAGGTACTGGTGGTTTAACTGCAATAACATTGGGCAAAGATCGATGCATCCTTGTTGCCTGAGAAATAAAAACTCTTCGAAAGAGCAGACTTCCTCGTCATGCCCTTTAATTCACGAAAGGACATTAGAAAAAACGAAAAATCCAGCAGCCCAGCTCAACTAGTTAGGCACGCAAAAGACATTCAGAGGTCGTGGGTTCACTCCCCAGTGTGCCACCTGGGTTACGCTTGTTCCCAACCAACTGAGATAGTCAGCTGGATCCTCCCCGTCGGTATTAGTACGGTGTTGGCAGCCAACACGGGTGTGAGTGCGAGTGTGAGTGGTTGCGTGGCAGAGTGTTGGCTGCAGACACTGCTGTTACTCGATGGGGGTCGGGGAAGGTGAAAAGCGAGGTGCAGTTACAGGCAAATGCTCGGTCCTTGTGTTAGCCCGGCCCCTTGCACCCTAAACCACTAGGGCAAGGGGCAAACATGCAATTACCTCCCTCCACCAAGAGAGAGAGCCTCCCTTCACCGAGGAGAGGTAGATAGCTCTGGTTGCAGGGGTCCCCTGTATAGCCTTCCGAGTAGTGGTAGGTAGGTAGTGAGACGTGAAAAAGATATGTTCCATGACACGGCAGACGACAATTAAAATTGAGAGAAAAACACACATACAGCTGTCCACCGATGAGGAGAAGACAGCTTTTTATAATTAAAAAAAAAAAAAAAAAAAAAAAAAAAAAAAACTGAGCCTACATCCACCAGCGTCGATAAGCTGTCCTTGTTCCAGACCTTTTCGATTTTACACGTGTCCTCAGAGTTGCTAGGCACAAAAGACCAGGCTGAGAACCAAACTCTCACCAATTTATCAGGAGGGTTTATCCGACGGCATGGATGTGCATGAGAAAAGTGCGTGCGTTTTACACAATCACCACAGCAACCCTTTTCTCCACCCAGAAGCGCAGAGATCATATTTGAAACAGGTTTTCTGAAATGATCGTGATGATTGGGCTGCAGTAAGAACATGTCTGCTGGAAATTTTCAAGGGGTGCAAGACCAGCCACATTGTTTCAGACAGATAGTTGAAACACAGAACGTTTGTCTGCTGCAAATCTTGAGTGCAAGGATAGGCCCAACAGTTTAGCCTGAGGTGTTTACACCCAACCCTGCCTTCTGGCACACCTGCAAATATTTTAGCTTATCTCTCAGTGATGCTCATTCGTTTGCATTTTTGCAGCTTTGAAACAAAGACGTGTATGTGTTACATACACACGGCTCCTTACCAAAGAGAAGGGCATGTCCTGAGGCGTTGCAATGTTAAACTCTGGTGACCTATGCGGTTCGAACATAGAACTGGGCATGGAACTGGGCAGCTGCTGCGGCGGTGGTGGGGCTGGAGGTAGATTATGTGCACCGGTGCGACCGTTTCCGCCTCCGCCTGCCCCTCGAGCCGTACTTCCGCCTCCCCCTGTGTCCTCTGCCGGTGCTCTTCCGCTACCTGGTCCAGGCAGCACTTGTTTCCCAACGCCACCTTCATTGTTCGCTGTGGCTGTTGGCGGAGCTGGTGGAGCAATTGCCCCTGTCTGCATCAGCTTCATTTCCCACAGCTGCCACGACGTCCATTGGACAAACAGCCCATCATTGCGCCGCACACACGAAATCGAGCATCTCATACATAGCATCCATTGTCGCAAATAGCCATTTATTGCCACACCCCACCAGACGACATGTTTCACACACAACCCAAGAACCCATCCATTTCACAGAGTCACAATCACTGTAAGAGATCAGTTCACGTACAATATGAGTCCAACAAAACAGCAATCAACCACCAGTGCCCGTTTTCTGCTTCAACGAGCCTTCGACACTGATGGATATGGTCTGTGTGCCAAACATTGACTTGGACGATTTGCTGATTTATCAGTGTCATTCTTGTGCAGGGGCCATGTTAATCTTCTCTTCCTCTGTATTGTTCCATTCAAGGAATCATATACCTACCACCGACACCCTAGGACGTTTGTTCCCGGCATGGACAAATAGAACCCTCATTTCGTTCCAAAATGAAATGATGTCCCTCCAACAAATGAGGACGGGGGAACAAAAGAAGGGCCCTTTCAATAGGGGGTGGGAGAGGGGACGAACCAATCTCACGCGCATGAGAACGGGCCTGACAAGGAACCGGAATAGTGAATAATGAACAGGGGGCATCTGCCTTTCGTATACACTTCCGAAAGTTAATCCGTACATAGCCGCACATACTGGTCTCCCCTTACGTGCACGTTCCCCGACGCGCGTCTCGATCGGCTTCGCTCCGACCATCCTCGGGGGCTTACCGCACAACCATGCCTTGCGGCCCACCGTCTGTCCTCCCAGCCTACTGAGTAAAAAGAGAAGCGAAGGGAAAAACGACGCAAAGCGATAGCAAAAGAAACTGGACAAAAAGAGAAAAACAAAGAAAACAGAGCCCACGGCCGATCAATTGCCTCGAGCCTCGAGCCAGAGAAAAGCTACGCAACTGAAGCCCGTGCAGTGCATCTCCCCACAGAAGTCGGCAAGAAACATTCGTTACTGTTCATAGTAACTACCGGATGAACCTTTCCGGTTTGTGGGAAGATACCCTCGTTTTTTCTTTCTTGGTTTTGTGTGCCGGGTGACGAGGCCCTCAGAAACCGAAACAACATGGAAAAACGAGGCGGACTTTTGAGGTGGCCAAACTCTTGAAACATGATCGAGTGAGAATAAGTAAGAGAGCGGAGCTGATATCCTCCTGTACAGTCGCCATTGATCGACGAGCAAATGGCGAACGAGGGTTAGGGAGGAGTAAGAGGTAGGCCATCGTCGTCGCATAGGCCGCTACGGGCTCTCGGTCATTGCTGCTGGCGGCGCCATCTACGCCATGGATGCCCGAAGCCACGACCATCACCATACCGTCCTTCCCCGAACAGAACCGTGCGGTCATTATGGTTGCATCCAGACTGAAAAGCCCCCCAAATACAGCTGTAATGACCGTACGTTCCATTCGGGAGAAAAGGCCCCCAGGTACAGCTGTAACAACCGTACCTACTGTACGGGGAAAGGCGATAGCCATCGACATATACGCAACCAACATCACTCGCAGCGGCAAGTATGGCAAATACGCGGCGGCAAGTACCGCAGTCGCCTCGCTTACGTGGGCGTCGTCGCCATCTCATCGAGGTTACATCAGCACATGCATAACCATCATCTGTAGGCACCATCACTACCGTCAACGCCACGCACCCTTATCACGACTGCATCGGATCTCAATGACAGCTGGTGTACATTTATGATCAGGGTGCACTCTACTCGGCTCGGGGGCAGCCGGTAGTAGATTATCGCACTTTGGCCTGGCCTTCTGACATGCACACCGCCATGTCAGCGTAAAGAATCTTAATTGGGGAATGCGGCCTTGTAAGATTTACTTGGAGAGCCGTATGCAATGAAAGTTGCACGTACGGTTCGGAGCAGAGAAAAAACAAAGCATTTCGAATTTTGTGACATCCAGCGTCATCAAAGTGACCTCACATTATTCATGCAGTGCTTACTTCTTATCTTATCTTTCATTCTTATCTTAAATAGCATAATCAATCGTCATAGTAAGAGCTCCCGCGAAGCTCTGCTCTCAGTCCGGTCCGTGGAGCACTTCCAAAACCGCCGCCATGTCCCAACACTAACATGACTCGTCTCTTTCCTTCGCACACAGGCATACTTTTTTCCCGCCATAAATTCAGTGCCCGTCTCGCCATTTGCCGGCAAAACAGTCCCTTTACTTGACGAATAGCGCCTCCGACGCGACTGACCTTGTCGTCATATGACAGTCAACTGAAAAAGACATGCGTCTCGTGCGCCAGATCGATCGACAACATTGTTCCCGTCTGGGCATGCCAAGACATAATCGGTACAAGTCCGGGGAAAGGAAAGGACACTAATCCCATCAGCGATCGGAAAAGAAAAGAAAAGGGTCAGCCGAGCGTGGACAGTGCCTCCCGGCTTCTTTCCCGAAACGGGAACACTCAAAAGTCGTCACAGGGGAAAGTAAACTGCATAGTCATACCCCATCAGTAATGCCATCCTTGCGCATAGATGCTCAGCATGCCCAGCTGGAATCACACCCGCATGAACACATATCAGAACCTTCCCATCAAACCTCGCTCTCTCTCTCTCTCTCTCTCTCTCTCTCTCTCTCTCTCTCTCTCTGTGTGTGTGTGTGCGCCTGTACGCTCGTCAGCTAATCAAACGAGAAAGAAGCAAGACGATCTCTCCCTCCCTTCCCCTCTCTTTCCTCCTGTCTCTGTTTTCTTCTAGTTGAAAAGGGCGACTCACTAGAGATACTTACGACCTACGTCCCACCAACGAGAAACAGACCTCACCCGCCCCCCCCCCCCCCCYCTCTCTCTCTGTGTCCATCATTTGTCGGGCAACCAACCAGGATGGAGGAACAAAAGCCCCACCGCCTCGGCCCTGGAGAGATGTTACCCATCTTCCCCTGAACATAACCCACCCTCATCATAATTGTGTAGGGCCAGAAAAATAGCTCCAGAGATTCCCGATCATGGTTCGTTTTGTTCGGCGGAAGGGGGTGAGTCTATAATTTTGATCGGGTACTGTCAACCGAGTCGAGATTCCAAGTTTAGCCTCGTTGCAGAAGCATGCCTAAATCCGCCGCGCGCATACCGACAGAGCAAAAGAAACCGAGAGCGAGGAGAACAGTAGACGCGAGACGGACAAGGCGGGTGCAGGCTGGTAATCCCCCTACGTCCTCCTTCAAGGCGGGAACACGATGCCAGCGCTAAGTACCTGCTGATCCGGCGAGCAAAACTCTCGGAATGGGAGTCGCTGGGCAGGATGGGTTTGGGAAGATTCCTTCCTTTAAGCGCGAAGGAGGGCAGAGGAAACCCGGGAGGAGGGGCGGGGCAGGGTTGAGGGAAAGGGGTGCAGGGGAAAGGCCGCCGGGAAATGAGGGGAGCTACCGGCATCAAGGAGAAAGTAAAAGACGACAAACCTAATGTGAACGGTCCCAAAAAGCATAAGGAAAAGAGGGAGGGGGTGAAGCGCATAAGTGAAGGGCCGGCGTACGACAGAAGAGGAGAAAAACAAGCCATTTCTGTTGACATCGACGGATAACCAAGAAATCAGAAAAGCAGATCCCCTCATGACGAGCAAGTCGCGAGTACCTGCCCACCCGTTCAGTCTGAATCCTTTACACCAGTACTCTTCAGAGCGCCTTCCCCCTTTCCACGAAGGCTTTTGAGAAAGGGGGAGTGCCATTGCTGCGGGAAGGATGATGAGACGAGGAAGCGAGAAAATGAGCACGATAAGGCAGCGGACAGTCATGGTGGTCGTTCTCTTCTGCGTTTTCACAATACATGCCTTGTTGCCGGATCACACAGAAATATCTCGGGAAGCCAGGTTTGCATTCAAGAAACTGCCACCACCACCCAATCACCTCTTTAATCGACTACTAATCTAGCGAGATTTCCAGTGCAGTGTGACCATGCCTAATATATGGTTGTGCTAAAATGATGTGACATCTGATCACATCATAATCTATTTAAACAATGAATTGGATTTCAGAGCCAAACTGACCGATGGTAGTCTGGGGTTACACCCATCGACTATCTGCTGCTCGTCGTAACCTAATCCTGTTCTTTGCCCTGTCAGCACCCCTCCCTACGCATGACTCACTCGCCTCCTCCCTGCGGATGAATTCACCCGCCTTCTCCACGCCCTCCGTCTATGAGCAGTATGAGCCTACCCACCTTCTCCGTCCACGAGCAGTATGAAGCTAACCGCCCTCCGTCTATTGATCTACCCACCTCCTCCGTCTATGAACAGTCTGAGAATCTAACCGCCTTCTTCGCCTATGAACAGTCTTAACAAACGCACTGAAGGTGTCAGCACTTGCGCCGCCGCCGTGGTCAGCTCTACGTCCAATTGGGAGAACTCCATGACCATAAGCGGGCCAGGCATCAGCAGCTTTAGAACGGGACTCGAAAACGAGAAACAGAGTCGAAATGCCGTTACACGTGAAACGATGGTCGGGATAGGGCGGCTAAGGCCAGCAGAGTGACGGCTGCGGATCAGAAATCGGGAGACAGAAAAATGCCGAGAAATCCGCCGGCATGACGAGAACAAGCCGAGGACGAACAGAGACTGATCAGGAGAATGATGGAGAGACCGCGACAATCGAGATGGCAATCGAGATGAGGCGAAATGACGAAGAATTTCATCGAAGCAGAAAACGTCAGACAAGAAAACAAAAAACAAAGAAAAGGAGAAAATGCGCATTGCCCTGCTGCCGGCTCCGTTCCCCAACGAAGCACCCCAGAAAGGCAAACGATCATGGAAAACCGAGCGGTCGCTGGGCAATTGACACAGCTGACGTCACCAAATATAAGAAACATGACCTGGGAAACGAGCCGCTAAACGATAGCGAAAGAGATCCGCGGAGGGAATGACAAAACCACCCAGGGAGAATGAGAAAGGGAGACGGAAGGAGGGAGAATGAGAAAGGGAGACGGAAGGAGGGCGGCGGGCCGCGTGGGGGGCAATGGAGAACAAGGGAGACTGAAGAGGCCGGGAAAGAGGGAAGAGGGGGCAGGGGGGGGGGGGGAAGAGCGCCAGGACGCAAAACTATCCAACAAAGGGAATCGAAACATCAGCCACGACGGCGGCTGCGATAACGCCTCCTGACCTCGTATTGAAGACTAAGGATTAGCCATTGCCAGGCTAAGGGTATATCACCGCCATGACCACCACCGTCGTCACCATTCTCCTCATCATCATCACCGCTGTTTTGATCGGTCGTCAAACAGAACTGTCCAGTAAACCGTTGGCAGCGAGGGAGAATAGGACAACAAACGAGGGGCTGTGACAGGCTGTTCCGTCGGATTTTTATCACTCATCAGGAGGCTGATATATATTAATAAATAATCTCGCCACAGCTGCACGGTAAACCGTAGGCATGTATATACGTGTTACATGCCTATACGTATATACTGTTTGGAACGCTCCACTTCTTTATATTATATCTTTAGAATATATAACACAAACTAAGATATATATAAAACAAACTATGTTCATGTCGACTGCCCAGCTTCGTCGCGCACAGCTCGACTGTCCCCGTCAAACACCTCACTCATTCCTTGATCACTTTGTCTTTGAACACAGGGAAAAGGAAAAAAGAAAAAAGACAGGAAAAAAAGAAAACAGAACAGCCAATTCTCAAATTATTCATGACATTAGTCTTTACAAAAACAAAAACAAAACGATAACGGATCCTTGTGAAAAGTAACGCTACCAAAAATAATGACCTCAAATCCCACTGAATGGCCAGACATGCTGACAGCGGCAAGGCAATTTCATTGCCAAATATCATCCAAACGTCGTTCTTTAGAGACGGTGAAGAAAAAAAAAGCAAATAGAGAGGAGCGTCTCTTTCTTGGCTGAGATAGATTGCACAAGCAGTTGCAGAGAATGACAGAAGGATATCTACAAGGCGGAGGAGCGCGAACAAGAGAAGCGGAGGGAAGCACAAGGATAAAAAAGCTTGAAGCGAAAACTCGCTTGTGAGGAGGAATCGTATGTGAGCAGGGAGAGCACGAATACCGTTCATCTCGATAAACTCCTCCCTATGTGCTTAGTACGCCTTCCTCCATCATCAATGCCCCCCCCCCCAAACTCTGCCACCGCCCAACGAGCCGCCTCATAACACACCGATTCCATGAATACGAGTCCCCGTCTCTCTCTCTCTCTCTCTCTCCCCTTGTCTGCGTGAGTGTATGTGCGCCCCATGGCAGCCTGACCATGCAGATCATAATGCAGAAGTGTTAAACGGAGAGAGAAACGCTGTACCTACAGTAGTAGCAGCGTATGGTCATCACCTTCGGATAAAAGCAGGGTCAGTCGGAACTATTACTACTGCATAGGGACTGCCACCATTCAATGCGTACATCCATCAATAACCAGGACTCCGGAAAGTGATTCCACAAATGTCGAGCCAAAGGAAGCAGTGGACACAGGTGCACGTGTCTTCAACGGAGCGACGGCCTCTTTCCAACTGCTCGTCGCAATGTGTACGTTCTGTACTCGTACGTTCCTGTGATTGGAGTTCAAGGCTGCTTGAGCGTGGATTGCAGACAACCGTCTCAGGTGATCTCCATTCCAAGCCAATAACAAGGATGCAGTCTCTTCATACCACCTATGTCAGCTTCCTCCCCATCCTCCTCCTTCCCCCGTCTTCAAGCTCGTCCCAACCTCCTCCCGCGTGACGAAGAAAGTCTCTTGGGACTCTCAACTAATGGAACTACCCATCGCAATGGGGCGCCAGAGTCGAACCGCTACCCTGCCACATCAATAACCTCCGCGCGCAAGGTCTCCTTGGCACCCACCTTCCCTTCCCACACTCCTCCTGCTGCTGCTGCTGCTCCTGCTGCTGCCGCTTTCCCATCTCCCCCTCGCGGTACCTTGCTTCAATACTACTGCCTTTCAATATGATGGTCACAAAAGTCCCTCTGCCACCTCATAGCCAGCTCCCTGCTCTGCCGCACAACAGATACAAATCCTTCCCGCCTCCGTGCAGGCTTGGCCAGTCCGATAAGCGAGAGGTAGGGGTATTTAAGAAGAGCATCATATGCCAAAAAATCCCTTCCAGTCGCTCTCCTCCCACCCACCACCAGCTCACTGGCATTCATGCATAGAGACGCTGGCTATCGATATGACAACCCAAACTCTCCCATGGCCAACACACGACTGTCGACCCGTCCTTGCCCATAAAGGAGAATAATGATACAAAACCACTCGATTCCTATCGCGATCCCTCCAGCACTACACATCCTACAATACACGAGGCGTCCAATCTAAACGTACAATTGAACAATATTGTCCGCTGAGCGCAATCCGAAGAGGAAAATCGAGAGCTGGCCAAGGCATAACAAGCGTGGGACGTGAACATGTAGTACTACCGTAGATCCGCGGGCAGATTGCGTCTCCAGATTCTGTGTGTGTGTGTGTGTGTGTGTGTGTGTGTGTGTGTGTGTGTGTGTGTGTGTGTGTGTACGTGTGTGCGTGTGTGTCTCGATTGCTCGCGTGTAAATGTGTGCGTGTTTTCTGCCCGGCTGTCTTTCCATGCGATTTCCTGAATGAGAACAACTTCCTGTCTGGGCCAGTATGCGTACAATAATCCTTCCTGTTTCTCGCCTCGCCGTGTTTTTTGGAACTAAATCCGGTCATATTCATGTTCGTTGTCTCTCTCCTAGATTATGTCTGTCTGTCCGATTTCCTGCTTTCCTGTGTCCACTGTCATCTACGTGTCGATGTAGCCGTGGCTATCTGTTCTGCATTGTATTTCTATACTCTGCATTTGGCCTCCCGTCCATCAAGATGTCCGTCCATCCATCCGCCCAACCCTGTCTTCATGCCCTCTGCGTTTTCTATGAGTCCTGCGTCCTATTATGTATGCTTTATTATTTTGAATGCGTATGCGTTTGTTTGCATTTACCTCCCGGAGCTCCTGCAGGACCCCCTCGTCCACATCCTCCTTCTGAAATTCCGCTCTGATGTTCTTAATCACATCGTCGACTACGTGACGGTACACGGTCGTCACTGTCTGCAAAGGCGTCATGGAGTTTCGGTTCGCCATCTTGCCCAATTATATGTCACACAGGAGAAGAAAAGAGAGCGGTGAGAGAGGAGCCAGGGATGTACCCGGGAAGATGACCAGAGCGGCAAGGCAAGAACGACAGAAACGAAAAAGAAGACAAAGAGAGAGAGAGGGAATGGCCACAGATCTGCAACGACAAAGGATCACAGCAGCGAGGAGAAGCCGAACGAAAGGAGAACGCGAGAGCTAGAGATTAGAACTATGGCTCGCGAAATGGCTGGCGTATAAGGAAGTGCACCAAAAGATCAATGAATTGCTGGCTAGGCAAAGGGCTCCGGAAGGGGAGAGGTGTGCTAACCGCCAAACCTCAATTTGTCGCCTGCCGGCGTGTTTGACGGGACCCGATTGATGTGGAGAGGGGCCGGTTAGTCGACAAATCGGAGTCAAAAGGATTTTGGAGTGAAGGGAAGGACGACAGTAAGGAGGACAAGGTAGACGGCACGGGACATCACCACTGTCAATCGTCACTGAGAGGCAGGGACAAGAAAGAGAGAGCATGTAGGCGCGATCCTCTCTCTCTCTCTCTCTCTCTCTCTCTCTCTCTCTCTCTCTCTCTCTCTCTCTCTCTCTCT
>BFEA01000168.1:1370439-1391328 GCA_003427395.1 Chara braunii | reverse complement strand
TGTGTGTGTGTGTGCGCGGGGGGGGTGGGGGGCTCGAACGGGACTTCTCGTCCTTCACCCTCTCACGCTGTCCTTCCCTTCCTTCAAACGTTCCCCGTCTTCTGAATTCCTCGATTGCGCCACCCTTTACCACCACAACAAGTGGATTCGCATCCGTTTCCAAATATCCCTCTATGCCTTCCGGGATGTAAATCCCACCTCGCTGATCACCCACATCTGTCACCAGCTCACTTCCCACTCTTTCCGCTTTCCTCCCACTTGCAGTTGCGTCAGCTCATCCACATTCTCCAACTGCCCCACTTTCCCGCCCTGTCCTCTTCACCGGTTGGCCCCTTCTCTCCACCCCTCCCCCAAGTCGACGGAAACAATATTTATCCACGCTCTCTCGATTCGCGCCTCTTTTCGCCGCCAAGCCAAGCTTCCCACAGATTAGCTTCCTCTCAAATTAACATTAACAGTTAAGAGAACCAAGGCCACGTACTCGTCACGCGTGAACTATCACTCGGTAACATAGAAAGCAGCATGGATCGCCTCAGAGAAAGAGGCGCGCATTAGATCACAACAACAAGCAAGCAAGGGGATCTGGGAGAAGCAATAGAGGAGGGGTTGAACTAAGCTGAGCCCAGCGAAGGTGCGAGCTCTCGTCTTAGTTCCTGCGCCGCAGAACCACGTTCGTTATCATGCATGAACAGATGCCGCGACAAACAGACAGCCGCTGTCGGAGCAGAAAGTGGCCGGTTCTAAAACGCAGCAGAGCAGATTAGAGCAGAGCAGCGCACGACGAATTGATCATACGCCCCTTCACATATTCCAAGAAGAATCGAAGAACAAACGGACGTGGAGGACGTATGGTACAAAGAACAAGGGGAGCAACAGAGGGGCGGGCGGCGGGGGCGCGGAAGACAGGACACGCAAGATGGAGAGGCTGAAAGTGACGCGGACAGTCAAGCCGGAGAGATGCAATCATATCAGCACGTTGGAGAAATATATATCGAACCCGCACGCGCCGCGCTGACTCGCGGGTTGAGGAGTGGGCGGCTGCTGCTGTATATGTAGATTACGGCGTTGATTCTATTCCCTCCAACGACTGGCCCTGTGCCCGCGATTGTGCTGTCATGGGCTTCGAAATAATAAATGGTTCACGACAGATCAGGCTCACATCGCATAAGCCTCTCAGACATACTGCTGCATATATAGATTATTCCCTCCAAAGGACTGGCCCTGTGCCCGCGATTGTGCTGTCATGGGCGTCGAAATAATAAATGGTTCACGACAGATCAGGCTCGCATCGCATAAGCCTCTGATACATATAGCTGCGATGAGGCCGGCTCGGCCGAGACGCCGGCCACTGTTCCAGCCCGTCTGCTGCGGGATAAATTTCCGACGACGAGATGTCCCCGCGCTTTCGCCAGTCGCTATGACGACTACCGCCGCCCTTGACCTAGATGCAGCCGCCGGGACAGTGCACCACCTCGATGCAGCTGTAGCAGATGGCAGATAGAGGGATCAGCATGGGGCCCTTCAGTGCTGCGTCCTTTCTCAGCGGGGGCGAGGTCCCACTAGCAAAGTTGGCTTGAAATGCCTGAATCTGGATGTGTATGAGGACAGAAAACCGTGGGTTTGATCTGCGCCCCAGGACGGAATGCTTATTAGGCAGTACTCACACAATGTCTGCCGCATGGTTGCGGGGAACGCAGCCCTAAAAGGCTCCCCACACAGGCTGTCGACATAGCGCCTAGTTGCACTACTCTCCATACGCCAAGTTTGGAGAGTAGGCGCCTGGTTACACTTGCTCGCCAAACTTGGCGAATGCAAAATGTGTCAGATGGCTTGCCACACCGTCGACAAGTTGTGGAGAGTGTTTTCAATTTCCCCGCCTGTGAACGGCGGTTTGTGGAGGGTGGTCCTTGGACGTCTCCACAAAACAACTTTCTGAAGAGTACACGGTGTCGAACCAAATACCCTTACAAGGGTATCTGGCCATGATTTTACAATCTACACATGGATTGTGCCGACTACCATGACGGAGTCGGTCTAAACTTAGATGTGCACACATTCTTCCTCGACTATTGAGGCCGGGGCAAATCGGTGAGGAAATTACAAGAGAATGATCGCGGGTTGTTATGACGCGCGCTGTGATGGTTAGGATCGGTAGTAATACCCTCTGACCAAGAAGGTCGAGGGGTTGATTAGGTTAGTACTGTACCAGAGACATCTACAACACACACTGAGACTTAGGTTGGTACCTGTCTGCTTACCGGTACTGGTCCTCTGAAATTACCAATTCGTCTCTTCTAATCGACCTCGAGAACTTGGCACGTTTACCTCAGTTTGGTGTGGTATCGGCCTACCTGTTACCTTAATTTTGCCTGCGGTTTCGCAGACCTCTTTGCCCGTCACGTGAGTGTTTTTCCCACCGCGCCTCTTAGTGTCGCGGCCACAGCTAAGCACTGACCTTCGGACGTTCCGTTCAACCAAGTATCCTTTTGGGTCATAGTGTCGGCGCGAATACCCTTACAAGGGCATCCGCCCTGGTTTTTGCAAGCGACAGAAAATAGTTCTCGTTTGAAGTTGAAGTATACCGCGCTAGGCGCGATCGCGTCTGTAATTTAGGGTGACTAGATGGTTGACTAGAGTAAAGAGTGCGTGGGCGCGCAGGTTTGAGGCGCGCGTGATTCCGTTTCTACCGTTGATTATAAAGCCGACGCGGACGCCGGTCGGCTCGTTTCTATGTTATCTTTATTTTTATTTTTAATTATTCTTGATTAGACTAGGATTTAGAAATATTTGTCTTTGGTCGATATGTTTGACCGAGTTACGCGTGCGTACGGAGGACGACCTCGACGACGGCAACGACGGCGACTGTGACTGTGACTACGGTAGGTCTTGGTACGCGGGGTGGAGCGAGTGGTGGTCGTGGTACAACTTGGTAAGTCGGCGCAGACGTTGGGCGGTCGCGCGCATGGTTGTAGGCAGAGATGAGGCTCAGGCCAGTTTTCCTGGCCCTGAGCGCTGCACCGCACCGCCTCATATGGCACTCCACGGATGTGGGTCTCAGGCTTGGGCTTAGCCTTATAGGTTACGGTATGGGATTTGAGATATGAAGGTATGGGGATCGAAGTCGACAGGCGACGGCGCAGAGGCAGCGGAACAGCAGGAGGCTGAGGGGTTGAGGGTCCCGTGGGACTATCCCCTTTTTGTTTTGGCTAGGGAGTCCGATCGCGGCCCCGGTCCGCAAGGCCAAGGGGGCGTTGGTAAGCTTTGCGGCCTGTGCCACGGCAGTCGCACCTTTTTATTTTTTGGGGGTCCGTCCTAAATAATTATTATTATTTCCTTGGTTCCGGGCGTGGGCTGTTCATCCGTGACTTTAAGCTCGAGGAGCGTACCCACGGACTGTCGGAATACGACCCGCGTCGGGGCCAAGGAGTGGTGTATGGGGAATAGAACCGCGGGTCCCAAGCCGCTGAGCTAGTTAACTGGAGTCTAGTGCCCCCGGGCCGTCGTGCGGCCGAGCCGGGGGTTAGCGTGACCCCTGTGTGAGGGTGGCACGCATAAATCACGAAGCGGGGGCGGGCTCGAGCACTTGCTGCTGCCATGGGCTGCAGCGCCTGTTGGGGCACATCCATGAGCCCAGCCCCAAAAGAAGGTCATTGACGAGCGTAACATCGTGAAGAAGGGTGACACCAAGGTTGTCCAAATCGCGGTGGGGTTGTGGGGCGCATGGTGTGGCTGAGATCCTCCGGGGTCCGCAAAACTTAGAGCGATATGGCGAAGTTTTGCTTAACTCCTAGGTCAGATGATGTAAGCAGGTTCGGGAGTGAAACCCGAATGTGAATCGGGCTAGGCGCGCGCAGGCGGCAAAAAAGGAGAAGGCAAAAGGCTTGAATGGCTTTTGGAGTTGCCACAGGAAATCGCCCTAGCTGAGTTTTCGGGGCATCCGTTAGAGTCGATATGATACAGAGGAGATTCGTCCGGCTTACGTAGGGGTGACGTGCGGAAAAGTCCGGGAATGAACCCGAACACGAACTTGGCAAGGCATGAGCAAAGAAACAGAGTAAGGAAAGGGGCCGACTGACCTTTGAGGGAGCCGCGCGGCGCCGCCCTGGCAGGAAGTCCTTCGGGACATCCGTTGAAATTGGAACGATACAGAGTAGGTTAGCATGACTCGCGCGCAAGGACCGAACGCATAAAATTCGAGGGGCTCCGACGGCGGAGTGCTTCCTTTTCTGGCACTCGACTGACCGTCGGACCGTGCAGCGTTGGAATGTCAGGTGGACGTAAACCCGGGCTGAAGATGCAGCAAGGCAACGGAGTAGCAGCGCTAAGATAGGAAAGTGGGGGCCGTGAGTGAACCTGATCGGGACCCGCGTTAGGATGCGTGCATTGCTAGCTTAAGGGTGGCGGGGTAGAGTAGGAAGCAGGTGTGGCGCTGGGCATGAAGAACCAGGCGGGTGCTGAAGGCCGTGAGGCGAAGGCAGTGGGGAGCGACGAGCGGACAGCGGGGAGCGACGAGCGAGCAGCGAGGAGCCGAGTGAGAAGAGAAGCGGGCGCAGCTGGAAGGGCGGCAAGAGGAAGAAAGCACCTGGGCGCCTTCCAGCGCCGGGTGCATTCGGGAACGAGGCAGCGGGGTATGAAGTAAGAGAGGGGCGACCGTGCATACTAGCAGGAGGATCGTGCCCGGGCGCAGGCAGGGAGCGACGGGCACGAAGAGGGGGAGATTCGAATGAACCCGGATGGGTTCCCACGTTAGGTGCATGCAAAGGGGGAGAGAGAGAGAGCATTGATCCCACCCGTTTCCTGATTTAAACGGGTGGGAGGGAGGTCCGTTCCAACGTTTTTCAGTAGGGCGAATCCAGTTCCAGTGGCGGAATTAGGAGTAGGTTAGTAGAATTAATGATAGAAGAAGAGGTCAGTGCGTCAGGGCTATGGCGGACAGCGGGAGTGTCAGGGAAGAAAAGGGGATAACTCGGTCGTTCCTCGATAGAAACGGGCGGGACAAGAGACGATTCCGGGGTACTTAGATGGGGCGAGGTAGATTGTGGGGTTAGTTTGTGATTTTAGTGGGTAGATTTCGAGTTGCTGCAAATGGGGACTGCGCCCGAGTGGTAGGCCCTTTTAAGGTGGCGGGGATCTTCCCATATTTCGAGGAATATTCATATTTTTTTATGTATATGTACACCTGAAGAAAATACGAATCAGGCGGCACAATCGAACCTGGATGGAGAAGGATGGAGTGAAGTGAGAAAAAGAGGGGATTGCGCATAGGAGGGGGAAGATAGTGTCACGATCGTGCAGCGGATACCTCCGTTTTTTTTGGGATAGGTTCACCCGGGATAGTCCGTAGCTCGTATGCGAGGTCGCCACGGGGAATCGGAGACCTACCTGGTGGTCGGGCCGCTGCACACCCTATCGATAGGAGTAGCCTCTCTCTACCTCTCCGTACGTATAGCTGGGAGGGAACGCACATGTCCATGTTTCAGCGGCAGGTTCCAGTTGGCTTTGGCCGGCCGTTCGAAGGAGGGTAGTGTGGGCATGGCGAAGGAAGTAAAAACCTACCTATAGGCGAACATGTGGCCGCCCCAGCGGAGAGGTAGCAAGGGGCAAACAGCGAGGGTAGGTGCTTACCCGTAGGGACATAGTCCGTGGTTGCAGGAGGGTACTGAGTCGAGGCATCGTAGGAAGTGGTAAGGATCTGACCAGGACGGGTGGCCAGATACACTCGGAGGGTTAAGGGAAGAAGGGAGATGTAAAGTACGTACCTGCAGTGCCTGTGAGAGAGGGGAGCGAGGTGCGTACCTAACAGGGAGGAGTTTCGCTCACACCCCTGCGTGTCTGAGACTGGCAACGAGTTAGGGACCGGGAGTGCACAAGTTAGCACAGGAGAGGGAGTTAGCACAGGAGAGGGGAAAAGGGGGACTTACCTGCCTGTGCCTTTTGCGGTGGACAGCAGATTGGGTCACCACGAAAAGCCGTAGTGAGGGTGCAACTCCTCTGGTTTTGAGCTACCTGCGCATGACAGTAGCCTGTGTACTCAGTGTTTGCATGTATCTCGGTCGCTATCACTAATTCCTGACTTACAGTTGGGTTACCGCTGGTGTAGGCGAGACCGTGACCAGATAGATTGCTCTTGCTACAGTCGTACGTTTATTGGCTCCGGCCTGGTGAGGCGGATTTTGTGGTTGGTACGGTGGCCGCAAACCGTGCCGTCTTTTTTCCGTGTGTGTAGCTGCGCGGCCACTAGAAAACGAGGTCGCGAGTGCCGCATTCCGACGGCTAACTGTGTATAGTTGACCTATCAGTGTACCCTGCCTGCTCTTGTCTTATTACCACGTACAACGGCTATGTGCGCCACACACATGAAGTGGAGTATCGCTAGAGGATCAACAGGCAAGAGTTTGACTTTGGGTTGACCAAGCCGTGCGATTTGGCTGCCATTGCGGGCCCCTAAGGAGCACCAAGGTTTCAAGGCCCTCTCCTGGGAGTTGAGTTGCGCCTTTCTTGGGTCTTGAGTGTCTGAAAACCTCTCTCTTTTACTTTCTTAATCTAAGTCTAGTCCTGTTACGAGAGGAAGGCGGCAGGCGGGATTGCAACCCGTAGGACCGCAGCAAGACTCTGTGGGGAGTCAGCCCACCGATTGCGGGAGCTCTGCCGGAATTCAGGAGGAGTTATGGAGGCAGGGAACTGACAGGTTGCTTCTTCCTCTATAAACCCCGATTATAACCCCTATCTGTATCTCTCATTGCATCGCTGATTTAATATATGGAGTGTAGCCTTATGTTATTCCTTGTTTGACTTTCAGAACAATAAGTCAGATTGAGTAAAGAAATGGTTGTCCGGTTTCAGTTTCAACTTTATTGGTTGTATGAAATCAGACTGCTAAAAGGAACTGTATCTGGGAAAGGCAGGACAGAGGGATGATTTGTATGGTGGTTGACTGGGTCATTAAGGTTGGGAGTCCTCATAAGTTTGGGGAACCCCGGTGCTTTGTTTTATTTTGGTCTTGCATGGAGAAGCCAGACCCTTCTATAAGTTTAGGGGGTCTGATTACTCTGGAGGCTGGGATGTCCCCATAAGTTTGGGGAGACCTAGTGTTGTGGTTTGCTTGAAGGGTTGGCCCGTTCTATAAGTTTAGGTGACTTGACTGCTCTCACATGCGAGGGTTTGATTGTGCTTGACTTTCAGGGACTCAGGGCATTCAATAAGTTTTGGTGCCTTGGTTTGCCTTGTTTTCATTGGGGTTTTATCTGTTTCTTTGACTTCTAAACGAGGGGACCGAGCTGTTCTGTAAGTTCAGGTGGCTCAGTCTCTTCCTGCTTTTATTTTGAAGAAGTAAACCTTGGCAAAGGCTTAGACCCTTTTGTAAGTTCAGGGGGCCTAACTCAATGCCACACACATGATGGCTCAGAGAGAAATGAACTTGGCAGAGAGTGAGACCCTTCTGTAAGTTCAGGGGGTCTAACTCGAAGCCTCGCACATGCTGGAACCCAATGGTTGTAACTTGGCTATACTTTATTACTATTCTATCTAAGAACGAACTAATCAGAATGTTCTATAAGTTTAGGTGGTCTGACTATAGCCTATCACAACTTGAAGAGAGTATAACTAAGAATAAAACTGATGGTAAACTGGGGCAGACTGAGCTTAAGTTAGTTTAGTCATATGCAGCCTTAGAAGATAAAGGGAAGACAAATATATATAACTTGGATATTTTAAACAGTTCAGAGCGACTAGAATGGTCTAGTCATGTGCCCAACGAAGAGACAAGTAGTTGTGTGCTTTGTTTGTGTATACTTTTTGGCAAGTTAGGCTCATTCCATAAGTTTTGGTGGTCTGACCTTATGCCTTATGTAAGCAGGGTATAGGGGGTTAAGTTATTGAAAGATTATGAACTATTGTTTGTCCACATAAACTTGGGATGGTGAGAGTACTTACCTTTGTGGTTTGGCCTGCATGTGGCTGAATGAGGTTACTACTTGGTCTGAGTTTTAGTTTGATAGGTAGTTGCTTTAGTCGCTCGCCACGTGCTAGAGCTATAAGAGTTAGTTTCAATTCCTGCATTTTTTTAACTAAGTTTTTTTTACTTAGATCAATTCTCACATTTTCTGGGACCATTTTTTGTACTTGGCTTTGGCAAGCTACTTTCTCTACGGGAAGCGCTGCCGAAATTTCTACAAATTCAAGGAGTTAGTCAATTTTTGACTTGTCAAAGTTCAACTTGTTTTTTCTTTATATCTGACCTAGTAAAAATCTGGAAAGTCTCTTTTTCTAAAAGGAGTGTTGCCCAAATTTTTGCTAATTCAGGGAGTTAGACAAAATTGGATTTTAGAAGTCAAAGTTATTCTCAAGTTTTGCACTTAGCTTTGTACGAATTTTGGAATAACACTTTTCTAAAAAGAGTGCTGCCGAAATTTTTGCAAAACTAAGGAGTTAGTTAAATCTTGGTTAAGTTGAACTCAAGTTGTCTTTTGAGTTCATATCTGACTTGATATAAATCTGGGAGGTCTCTCTTTATAAAAAGAGTGCTGCTCAAAATTTTACTAATTAAGGGAGTTAAACAAAAATTGACTTTCCAAGAGTTAAAGATTATTTCTGCTTTCATATTTGGACTTATATAAATTCTGAAAAGACACTAATCCTACGGGAAGCGTTGCCGAAATTTTCTTAGTTTATAGGAGATAAATTATATTTTGACAGGTGGCGATTCTGGCGATCCACCCTGAATACGGGAGATTATGCCATTAGTCTACCTTTGTTTCGGACACTGGTTTAGAGGTGGATTAAGGCTTAGTTAATTAGGATGATTTGAGTAAGATCATGATAGGGGGATTGTTCTCCATGGACTTATAGGCTTAGCATGGGGCATTGACCTGTCGTGCGTTACAGGTCCTCTTGATCGTTTGATTCAAGTTCAGGACTAGATTCAGCTTGATCCCTTGAGGATCATCTTCTGTTATCACTGATAACAGGTCGGTTGCCAATTCGTCGGTTTACGATTCAACTTCAATTCACTCCTGTCACTCAACCTAAAGGCTTTAGCCTTGTGATTGAACTGTTTTGTTGTGTTTTCACTTGAACTTTATTGAATGGCCATCCAACAAAAGTACTGAGTATTTATTTAAGAGTTGCATGAGTGAGGCTTGTATGGCTAAAGTGAGGGGTATGAGTGCAAGGAATGGTTGAAGTTGACCCCGTGTAGTGTGTGGACTTCTGGATGAATCTTTGATGTGATTGCAGGTATGGTTGTGGTTCGGCTTCTGGATGTGACTGCCTGCGATTACATACATATATGACTGAGAGGAGCCCCACCGTGACTGTGAGAAGTGATCGTCCTATATAAATAAACCTTAGGTATATATTTATATGTGCCTTGGGCTTGTGCGCAGCTCATTGTGATCGTGCGCAAGGGTTATCCAGATTATGGCTTGAGAAAAAAAAAGAGATCCCCTTTTATCCTTTGCTTCTTAGAGATTTTCATGGTCGGACGTTGGTCCTGGGCCGGAATTCAAGGTCCTTGTCCAGGACATCCCGAGCTCTAGACTCTGTAGGGAAGGAATCTACCCCCGTGCGTAGCTTATTTACCCCACTCTGCACAGAGTGCAAAAGAGGGCGTGTGGTCTTCAACGGCGCTTGGTGGTTGAATGTCGACACTTGAGTGCAAAAGAGGGCGCGTGTCAGCCGACACTTGAGTGTCGAATGCGACCCTCGAGATTAACGAGGACCGCATGAGTATGGGTACTACATGGTACGCCATCATTGCGACTGCTTGCATACGTTTGCATTGCTAGTCGATATGAGTAGGCCCTGCGTCCGCGCGGTTTTATACTAAGTCTCGCTCACGATGCCTATCCGATTTCCGCATCGGAAAGTTATGGGATGGCTACTGAAGGGACTAGGAGTGTTGTCGCGTTGTTCGTGTTGTGTCATTTCGTATGTGTGTGTGTGTGTGTGTGTGTTTTATTTTTGTGATTCGTAAAATGGTGTGCGCGTGGTGTGTGGGATGCGTCCTAGTCGACCGACGACGAGTCGTGCTTGGGACCTCAGCCCCCCAAGATGTCGGTTCACGTGCGGATCCGATAGAGGTGTATTACCGCGCGTACCCCCTATGATACAACGAACGAGAAACGCCCTCGGCTGGTCCACCTCTGCGATTGCAACTGATTAGTTTTCGTACTGTGGACTGGTAGCTCGGCGGGGATACGACCACCGAAGGGAGGTGACAGTTCCCGTAAGGTGGAGGTAAGTCGTGCCTCGCATAGGCCCTATCCTGTCGTAGGGGTTCGCGAGGACATGGCTAGCGCACTCGGCCGGAGCGGCTTGCGGAAGCTCCATGTATATTTGCGACGAAGGAACAAATCAACTCCTGCGTGACGCGGCCGGGAGGGTCCCGCGCTGCCTCGTGCGGTGCCGGACTGATGCGCTCGACAACGGATACACTAAAGTCGACGAGTACCTAGACAGACACGCAAACCCGCAAGCGTGCGCATGTTCACGAGCTTAGAAATAGGTCCGGACGCTACCTTCTTACCCCGAAAAAAACGTACCCACGTTCTATTCGAATCACCCTAAAAAATTGAACTTTTAGAAATCGTTTTTTTTTTTCCAAATAGAACATACGCTCAATTACAACGTACGTATGTTGTATTCAAATACAACGTACGTACGCTGTATTCGGACTCTGTAGCATTTGAGGCATTTTCCACTATCTAAAAAAATGTTCAAAAAAATAAATAAATAAAAAAAGTCCAAGAAGAATGCAATACAAACATCTTTTGCCTCAGAGTATTGTTGAAATTTGCTGCCTATTTAAAGGGGGGGGGGGKGGGGGAACGTATTTTTTCTCTCTTCCCACCGAAATCAGATGAGGCCGGGGTCCTTGTAGTCTACCTGGGAGTGAACTTGCTGGGAGCATTACCTAGTTTTGCTTACGGGGACTGCTGAGCCCCTTAGGGGACCAACCCCCTCCTGAAAAATGGAACAGACATAACAACATGACTTGCCCTGAACCTTCATGTCTCTTTTGTTGGTTTTTTTTTTTTTTTAAATCGAAATCAATATATATTTCCTATCAAAGAGATGACGGGTGGTCCGGGCCTTCCGCCTCTCACAATAATGAATCGGCANGTACGTTCCTTCTTTTTTTTCTTTCGGTGCAAAAATGCCTTCTGAGCCTATGTCGGGTGGTCTGGGCCTTCCGCCTCTCACAATAATGAAACTTCACCTAATAGATGGAAAGATTCACGACCAAAATTTGTTTTCAATGCATGTGGTGAGTGGTGGAGCGAGCCCCCTTCTGTGACGTGCCTATTTCAGGGGCGAACTGGATACGGGTATAGGGCTTTTGTTGGTGGGTTTTTTTTTTTTTTTTTTTTTTTTTTGCATATATTCCAAGGACCAGGGCCACCCTCTCGTAACTCAGAATTCAAATACAACGTACGTACGTTGTATTCGAATACAACGTACCCCGTGAAAGGCCGTCGTGGAAAAGTTGTCCCCTAAAATTCGTTGCATAACGTACGTACGTTATATTCGAATACAACGTACACCGTACGTTGTATTCGTTTACAACGTACGTACGTTTTTCGTGGTAAGAAGGTAGTTGGGCCGGACCGAAGCTCTATATAAAATAAAGTTGCTCCCCTTCCTTCCGAAGTGGGAGCTAGCTCAGTAGGTTTGAAGGTGGACTGTTAAAACGATAGACTCGGGGATCGAACCAGGCCGATCTCGAGCTAACTCTTTTTTTGCAGAAAATGCAACTACAATTTTGCCCCGCGTTTAGACAGTCGGGGTTTGAACCCGTGACCTCTGTATTAAGAGTAGACAAGGGAAACGAGAATAGAGGTTCATGTTGTAACAGGAGCTGACAGTTGGACGTTCGGGGAACACTACAGTCTTCCCCCAAACAAAAAGCATGTCTGTTGTATATGAATACAATGCACGAGGTGCCTTGTATTCGTATACTAGGCACGTGCGTTATGCTACGGGTTTTGGGCACCAACTTCAGAAAAAAGCGGCTCTCATAAAAAATCCGCTATATGCCCTTGCAGCCACGGGCCTGTCCTTGGGGCATCAGTCATAGTTGGAGGTACACACATTAATCGAGAAATGGTCCTGATTACAAAAAAAAAAAAAAAAAAAGGTCTCCAGAATGAATCTTCCCCTAGAAGATGGAAGTATACATCCTGCATGTGTAGAGGGGTGGAGCGAGGCCCGACTGTACATAGACAAGAAGACAACCACGTCAGACTGTGGTAGGGAAGTCAGAGAGAGAGAGAGAGGAGCAGTTCGGCCTGTCGTTTCTTGGAGGGCGTGGTGATCCCGTTTTCTGGCCGCAGTACTTCGAGCTGTGTCTTCGGCCAGTCGTTGCTTGGAGCGCGCGGTAATCCTGTTTTCTTCGGCAATTGCGGCCAAAGTCCTGGGGGGGGAAGAGAGAGAGAGAGAGAGAGAAAGAGAGAGAGGCGTACTATTCGAATAGTACACATGTGTGTACTATTTGAACGTGCGTACTATTCGGATTTTCGGGAGCTACTTTGAAAAATCGAGTTTTTCAGGGAAAGTTGTATAGTACATACGTGCGTTTTGTTCGGGGGAAGAATGTAGGAAAGTTATGGTTAGATTTTTCATTTTTTCATTTTTTCTTTTCTTTGATCCTATTTTGTTGTTCCGTAGGGAAAACTCAAATTAATGGATAGGACCAAGAAAGAAATACTGATTCGCTAACAGAGATACGCCTTACAAACCGTGAGGGCAGGGATTTACATGCACTTGCCTTAATCTCGATGTAGATCCAGTCACGTTGGCTACGGTTGGCTTGGACCAGGAATAGCAGGAGGAAGACGCGGTTGAGCGAGAAAGGGGCAGAGGAGGCAGATCGCGGTTAGCGTAAGACCGGGCGAAAGCAAGCACGAGCGCAAGAAGTAGGCATTTGGCCGAAAAGCACGCAGATGCGATGATATGCAGAGCAAGCGGCTGGAAAGCGGAGACGATGGTAAGCAAGCATGCGCGCTAGCACGAAAGGCGAGATAGCAGAAGCGCACGACCGAATGCGAACGTGAGTATGAGAGAAGCGGGAGACGCAAAGTAAAGGAAGGAGAGTGAAAAAAAGGAAGGAGAGGAAGAAGAAGAGAGGGGAGGCGAAGGGTACTCACCTACCATTTGCGAGGATAAAGACTCGTGGGATGCGTATTGCATCCTCCGCTCGCATCGTGATGACGGGCTCGTAATCCGCCCGCCCTTGTTCGGACGTGCGCTTATGTCGTTCGTGTTCCGTATGCTATAGTTTGTATGCTATACGTCGTGACAAACAGTGAAGCGCTGCGAGGAGGCATCGAGCCAAGTCGACTGGCCGACGACAAGGAAGAGAGAGAGAAGCAGGTACGTCCCCACACTCGCAGCAGACTTCACAATTCTCCTATCGAGAGGAGGAGCAGGAATCGAATGAATCTCCCACTACAGCATGAAAGAATACACCGCCGCTTGTGCCATCCGCTTTCTCGCACTTGCCACGCTCGCCATCGGGATAGCCATCTGTGAATGTGTGTGTGTGTGTGTGTGTGTGTGTGTGTGTGTGTGTGTGTGTGTGTGTGTGTGTGTGTGTGTGTGTGTGTGTGTGTGTGTGTGTGAGTAAGGTACGTGGATCGCGCGGCGGGCCTCGTGCTACTTCCATCGATAGGAGCTAAACCAAATGAATCCCCCACTACATCATGAAAATATACACAGCCACTTGTGCCCGCACGCTTAGCGCCTTCGCTCTGACTCGCCGCGGGGTCGCCGTATGTTTGTGTAAATGTGCGACGATCTCACGGCTGGCTGCATGACTACGTTCACCAATGGGATGAGCAAAAATCAAATGGACCTAACGCTCGACTGAGACGCTCGCATATGTGCACGAGTATGTGTGTGTGTGTGTGAGTGTGTGCGTGTCAAGCTTGCGCAACGGACCTTGCGCTATTTCCATTGAAGAGGGTGAGCAAAACCGAATGAATCTACGACTAAAACGTTACAGTATACACTACCTTTATGCGTGTGAGAAAGGAGGCACGAGGAAAACGATGTGTTGTGGTATATGGAAGATGGAAGGGCCACTTACCAAGATCGTCGGCCTCCTACTGTTTATCTTAAGTGTATTGAGCCGTAGAAGTAGTATGTGTACATTCCTTATTACTATATTATTATTATTATTATTATTATTTATTTTATTATTTTCCATTGTTATTCCTACCTATGATTACTACTATGTACGCTTGAAAAATCGACGAGGAGGAACGGGGTAGGGAGGCATGAAGAAGAGAGAGACTTTTACCTGCGACCACGCACGATACACTGATGAGTCCAACAAGTCGCTTATCGAGCCGGGTAACCTTATTAAGGTTCATCGTGGCGAGAATAAATTGTTGTAGTTGTCGATCTTGAACTAGGAATGCATAGAGGCATCAACTCGCGCTGATTTCCTCCCTGCCCTTGCACAAGCGGTTATCGGGTAGCTGAAAATTCAGGAATGAAAATTCTGAAGTGAGAGTTTTGGGGAGTTTGAAAATCCTGAATGGTCCTGAAGTGGTGAAAGGTTCGAAGACCTTGAAAACCACCTGTTTAGGCAGGCTGCATCCTGAAGTGGTGAAGGGTGTCCTGAAGTGGGCAAGTGAGAGTTTTGGGCAGTCTGAAAGTCTTGAATGGTTCTGAAGTGGTGAAAGGTCCGAAGACCATGAAAACCACCCTTCACCACTTGAGGATGCAGCTTGCGTACACAACTGGTTTTCAGGGTCTTCGGAACTTTCACCACTTAAGGACTATTCAGGATTTTCAGACCTGAAGTGGTGAAAGGTCCGAAGACCCTGAAAACCACCTGTTTAGGCAGGTAGCATCCTGAAGTGGTGAAGGGTCTTGAAGTGGTGATGAAAAATACGACTGTTGTTAACCTTCTCTATGCCCTTGATACACACCGACCGTCGCTCCTACCGATTGAATTGTCCGATGAAGTGTCCGGGTTGCGATGATCTCGGCGGGTTGCCGCCCAAGGTGGTGTTCACAGGCAAGCGAATGCTAGCGCGAACATGATAGTGAATGAGAATGATTGCAGGGACAAGCATAAGCGAATGCTAGCGCGAACATGATAGCGAATAAGAATGATTGCAGCGACAAACATGAGCGGAAGCTAGCGCGAATACATGAGGAAAAGCGGACAGGCGATCGGGTTGAGCAACTAGTACTAATGCGCATCAAGAAAAGCAAAAGCAAGGGGCGAGCGAGATAGTGGGAAAAGCAGGTACTTGCGTGAAGAAGGTAGGAGGGAGCACGATTAGGAAATGGACGTGCACATGATTGAGCAAGGAGGTGAGCACTGAGCAAGGATAACAGGTAGAGGGAGTAAGAACGAACGCGATCTCGATAGTGATCAGGTACGGGGACATGAAAGATGAGCATGATGATGTGAGGGCTTGTACCTGGTGTTGGCGATGGTCTGCTACAGGCGACGTCCTCAGAAGTATTTCGGTGATGGCTGACGATAACAGTTGCATTGCCAATTCGTAGGCTGGTAGTGATGCGTGATCGTAAACTGGGATGTTGAGCGCCTCATAGGAGTGATGGAGGGCACAGTGCAAGGTGGGATGTTGAGCGAACGAAGGGAAGAGAAGAAGAAGAAATAGAAGAAGAAGAAGAAGAAGAAGAAGAAGAAGAGAAGAGGAAGAAGAAAAGAAGTAGAAGAGGAGGGGAAAACGGCCTACCTACTCTTACAGTCCATGATGACGACGTTCCGGGCGCGGGTTTGGGACCTTGTACTTGAGTTACGTGGGACTCTCGACACACACTTCGGGTGGTTTCTAGTTGCGAGGAACGGATGAGTCGTTTCCGATGATTGACAGACGACCTTTTCAGCACAATTCGGGGCTCGAGCCGTCTCTCTCTAGGGGCTGATCTTGCGGATGACCTTCACGCTACTTCCAATGATAGGGCGAGGAAACTCGAATGAATCCTCCGTTAGAACATGGAAATATACACTGTCACACATTTGCGTGCGAATATGTGCATGTGTACGTGTGGGGGAGTATGTGCGAGGACGAGAGAAAATGGACAGATCTCCGAACTAGCAACTGGCATCATGGTATTTTCGTCAATAGGATAAGCAAAATCGAATGAATCTCCCGCTACAGCGTGGATTATACACCGCCTCTATGCGCTCGCCCGCTGTCGCTCCTTCGATTCCACCCACCACAGGATAGCCGAGTGTACATGTATGTGTGTGTGTGTGTGTGTGTGTGTGTGTGTGTGTGTGAGAGAGAGAGAGAGAGAGGGGACCAGTAAGTCTCTGATTTTGAGGGAGAGAGAGAGAGAGAAGGGAAAGCAGAAGGGGAAGGAGGAGAAGTAAGTTATGGTGGAAACTTACCTGATGTTTGAGGCGAACGACATTGACCGATATCTGCTCGTACTTCGGGAAGTTGTTGACGTCACCGGCAGGCATTGTAAGATAGGCTAGGTAGGATCTGTCATTTGAAGTCTGGGCACTGAGCGCCAGATAGGATGTCAATATTGACTCTTTGTTGATGATGATGAGACTCCTCCAGCACTGCCACTTGCGAGCTTTGTTTTGCTCATAGTTCGAGGAACTCGTGTTGCAATTCTGCTTCTGGTTCGAGGTCACGACTATCTAACCTCACGTGTATGATGCTGCTTTATTTTTTATGTTCGATATCGCTCATTTTGTTTCATGTATAATATATTTATTACTAATATTAATGTTATTATTATTATTATTATTATTATTATTATTATTATTATTATTATTGTTATTATTATTATTATATTATTATTATTTTATTTTATTTTATTTTTATCAAACACGCTTTCTTTCTTACTTCACATGCATGTAAACAGATGGCACGCCATGCCGGCGACAAGTGACCACTCAAAGCTCAGAGAAATGGCAATAGGGAACACAGTCAAAGGCAAACTCGTTTCAAATAGGTTGCGATGCAGTCGCGCCCAACAGACTCCCCATTTGTCACTGTGTCCTAACTCCACTGATCACACACACTCAACTCAGATCACTCTGGATACCCCGCACGCAACTCTATGTACACCCACACCCACGCGCACACACTTCATTTACCTACGGACAAGTCTACGTTGTCTTCTCTTCAGCCCACTTTCTGTTCGGGCACTTTTGCAGACCACCTTGCACAAGACGTTGTGGCAGCACTTTTGCATGGTTCATGCAGCTAAGAATGAATGGTTGAACGCTGCCTCCTGATCTATACTTCTGGTCGCCAGGTCCCTGATGCACACAGTCCCGCGCGGTACTTGCTGATTGGACTGAGTAAGGCTAGGATTGGGGTACCGCTGACTCGGCAAGGATAAACTTCATCGCCTGACCACTTGCCTCCGATCTGCTGCAAAGCAACGTTTGAAGGGCCACTTCTGGATCTTTCGGATGTCTATGTACTTGGCCCTTCGACATTGTAGCAACTATAACCTTGACCTTTTAGGACTGTAACAGTTAAGACCTTGATCTCTTAGGACTATAGCAACTATGACCTCGATCTTTCGGAAGTTCTACACAGCTACAGACTTAACTCCTATGGAACAGACCTACGGTCTGAGACCCGACAACAATGCACATATAGACTGATATGGCAGATGGAGGATGACAAACCTAGCGAAATATATACAGACCAAGAGAAATATATACAGACTCGGAAAAAAACAGATACAGACTCGTACAAGCGGATACAGACTCAGACAAATACAGACTCGGAAAGACAAACACAGACTCATGCAAACAGGTACAGACTCGGCCAAATACAGACTCGGACAAACAAATGCGGACACACAGAGACAAACAGAGACAAACAGAGACACACGGCCACTGAGTGACACAGACACAGATACACTATGACAAAGACAACAGTCACACAGTGACACAGACACACATACACTATGGCAGAGACACTATGACAAAGACACACGGTCATTGAGTGACACAGACACAGATACACTATGACAGAGACAACAGTCACACAGTGACAGAGACACAGGTACGCTAGACAGAGACATAGTCACAAGGTGACACAAACACAGCGACACGTACAAATGCACAATTGCACGGTAACACAGGCAGACACAGTGAAACACGCACATTCAAGCTGACATAAACGTGTAGTGACAAGTGCACAATGACACCAATACACAAGGGCACACACTCAGAAAGGGGTATACACTTAGAGGAGGAGATAGGAAGGGAGAGGGGAGAGACACGTGCTTGGTCTTGATGATGGTCGACAGGGGTCGACATCTTTATGTATTCTTGTTTCTGCTGATAAACATCAACAACTACATTATTAATTCGTAGGCTGATATTTGCTGCATTATAGCATGTTGAGTACTGAATACTATGCCAGTGACGACGGGAGTATGCTCCTTGGCATTTGAAATTTTGTACCTTGGTTCTCTTTTGGTGATACAACGGTGCAATTCTGTTTTCTGGACTGCGTAAGATTTCAGGGCTTTTAATAAAAGTATGCAGTTAGAAATCTGTTATTTCTTCACTAATTGTTATTGTTATTATTATTATTGTTACTATTATTATTCTATTATTATTATTATTATTATCACTATTATTATTATTAAATTGTGGTAAGGATCGATCTTGAACAAGAAAAAATCTAAGTAAGCGTGAGCCATCAGCTCTCACTGATTACGTTCTGACCTTTGTCCTCATCGTCTGTAATTGAGTAGTCTAGTGAAGTGCCTGGATCGCCATGATCCCAACAAGTATGCTGATGGGAGTGTTGTGTGAAGGTTTACTAAACTTTATCACTTAGAAGGTAGAGATAGAGAAAGTGGAAGGAGTATGAGGAAAGCGAAGAAAGATAGAGAAGAAGACAAAGACGGTTGGGTACTCAAACTGACAGACTTAGACAACGACAAATACCGACGACAGACAGACACAGACAAGAACAGATACCGGACCCACAAGTCTAGAGAAGGCTGGCCGCGGGCATATGGCGCTAAATACGAATCAAGCCAACTGCAACAGAGGCTGGGACAACCCCAAATGAGGTTCAAAGGTAAATTAAGGAGTGGCCAGCCTCTCGTTCGGGCAAATTGCTCATACGTATAAAAAATGTGGGAGTGTTGTGGTGCTTGAGCACTGATCAGAGATGTGGAAGCCCTGTTGGAATGTAATGCGTGCGGGGGTATGCGGGAACCCGAAGCCGAAATAAGATGAAAGGCCATGAGTCGGCCATAACCAATAGCTAGCTGTAAGAAAGAAGGAGTGGTCATAATCTCCGCATCAGCAAGCGTGTAGGTGCATGTGTGTGTGAGACATCTAGGGTGGATCCTAGTGAGATAAAGGGGTGTTGTGAGTATGCATAAACAAGTTGTTGGGGATACAGCGATCGGGGAAAAGATTTTGTTAAGCGTTGTGTGCCATACATGGATATTTTACACCAAATTAAATATCATTATTATTTGATTATCATTATTTACTATTATTATTATCATTATTATTATTATTATTATATTTATTATTATTATTATTATTATTATTATTATTATTATCATTTGATATTATATGCTAGGGCGGGAGTCAGAGGTGGGGAGGGTGCGATACAATGAAAAATGGAGGATCGTCGTCAGGTGTGACAACTTCTACCTCCTTCATCCTCCTCCGCCTTTCCTATGTCTAATCCCCTCGCGTACTAATCTTTTCAACAATGATCGTAAAAAAAAAAATAAAAAAAAATGATGTTCTCAAGTGCTCGCTGAAAACTAAACCTTAAACACAAAAGACTTCAATCCCGTACTTGGTCAGTTTAGACGTATCCAAGTGACAGGGCGATTGTGGGAGCTCTGCCGGAGTTCAGGCGGAACTGTGGAGGCAAGGAACGACAAGGTACACACACTCCAGCCTAACCTATATTGCCTTAGACCTACAACCTTAGGTAACTACCGATGAGTGTCTTAATAGAGAGAGTATTTTGAGTCAGAATTTTTTAAGGACTAAACTCTAGCTAAGGACGGAAAGGAGAAAGTGTCTGTATAAAGGAGAGCAAAGCATGAAGAAGGCTGATTGTATGAAATGGATCTGACTGAGTATGACTAACTGTTGCTGAAAATATAGTAAAGGAGAGCAAAGCATGAAGAAGGCTGATTGTATAAAATGGATCTGACTGAGTATGACTAACTGTTGCTGAAAATATAGCGAGAACGAGAAGTTCCGAGTAATTGTCTTGCTATGTGGGTGTTTCTTTTGGGGATGTGGCCGCAAGAGGATTGACTTCATGCAATCTTCCCTTGCTTAAACAAGACCACCTGACCAGTAATAAGGGATGGGGTTCACCGTGGGTTAAAATACTTGTGCATGATATGATCGGATATTGTAATGATGGACTGCATCAACTAACTCTTGATTAGGCTTACATACTCTCAAAAAGTCCAAAGCTAACACAACCAAGGATCGGGCGGACGAGTTTAAGACATGGGGTACAAGTCTCGTATGACCTACCTGCATAATCCTAAAGGCTTCCGAATGATCGAGGGCTCAAGTGACGTCAAAAGCAACGACCGAGTCATCAGGGAAAACTTGCAAAGAGTGATAAGAGTAGCAAGGCTCCGAGAAACCTGCCTTATCGCAATGATGTCACTAACAATGTGATAAGCATAGCAAGACTCCGAAAAAACTGCCTTATCACGATGATGTCTCTAACAATATGGTAAGAGTAGCGAGGCTCCGAGAAACCTGCCTTATTGCTATGATGACTCGGACGGTGTGATAAGAGTAGCAAGGCTCTGAGCAACCTGCCTTATCACAATGATGTCACTAACAATGTGGTAAGAGTAGCAAGGCTCCGAGAAGCCTGCCTTATCACAATGATGTCACTAACAATGTGATAA
>BFEA01000168.1:1354265-1369389 GCA_003427395.1 Chara braunii | reverse complement strand
CTAACAATGTGGTAAGAGTAGCAAGGCTCCGAGAAGCCTGCCTTATCACAATGATGTCACTAACAATGTGATAAGAGTAGCAAGGCTCCGAGAAGTCTGCCTTATTGCAATGATGTCACTAACAATGTGATAAGAATAGCAAGGCTCCTCGAAGTCCGCCCTATCGCAATGATGTCGCTAACATTGTGGTAAGAGTAGCAAGACTCTGAGAAGTCTGCCTTATTACCCGCCAACAATACTTCAATACGAAATAGAAATAGGAGGAGCAAGGCACCGGGATGCTTGCCCTATTGCCCAACCGCGTGGATGAAGGAAGTGGTAGTAAGAGGAGCGAGACTTCGAGTACGTCCACCTTATTGCCATCTGACCCTGATCTAACGCGGGACAATAAGCAGGAGAAGCAAGACCCTCGAGGTCTGCCCTATCACAATCAGACGCTAATAAAAGATGGGTAAAGCCCGAGCGGTCTACCATGTTACTACTACCTTCTCAATAAAATTGGATCAATCAATTACCAGTAGACTGCTTCTGATTCTATTGAGGAGAGGATAGTGGGATCTTGGCCTTGAGAAATTTATCACTCTATCTTAGAACTTCTGATTTTGATTTCTGTCATGTAACTTTTCACTAAGATGAATTGATGACACTGCTTGTGCTTGCCAAGAAAACGAACCAAGAATGAGTCTTTGGTAAACAATCTCAGAATGAGACTTATGTGGGATTGCTGGGTTGGATGAGTTGGGAACGAACTTTGTTAATTTCCCAAAACCAATAGGACAACAGCCTGGCAGTTAGATAAGGATAGAAGCTAGACAATGGGTCACTGGTGAGTGTCGATCTCTAGGTCACAAGTCTATAAGAGATCTTTTAGACCCCAACATAGAAAATAAGATGTTAAGTTTCTTTCGGACTGTGCTGTGTCTACAGTTTTTATCACTTTTGAAGAAGATTACGGAAGAGAACCGTAAGGAACTGCAATTCTGCTATCATTGGATAACAGGTCGGTAGGACTCCGACTCAACTTCCACATGGCTTGATACCCACACCTAAGATAAAACCTGAAAAGGGAACAAACAAATTTTCCCCTGTATCTAAGCCTGAATTGTCCAAGTCACTCTCGAAGGTCTTTGAAAAAGTGAAGGGCTGGGTAAAAGGAATCAGGACTAGGAAGGAGTGTTGTTTTCAAGGTTTTGGGGAGTGAGGGACTTGCTATGAATGGGTTAAAGGTTGACGCTTGTAGCGCATTCTGTGCTTTGCTTTTGTACGTGTGTATGTGATTTCTAGCATCTGCACATGTGTTGGGCAGTGGACTGTCTTTCTGAACTTTGAAATCATCTGGGATATTCGGACACGGGGCACCACAGTTCTGAAAGTGAGGTCTACCGCTCGTTCGCTCCCCTGATTTATATATATACTTATATATATATATCTACGAACAAGGTTATGCAGGTTATTGTCTACGATTTTTGTTGAAGATTACAGAAAGGGCTTAGACTTTGACATTTCTCATATGGTCAACAAAGGAACATAGTTTTCATTATCATAGTTAGCTAAGAGTGAAAGACTGTCCGGAAAAGTCGACCTGATAAGATAGTCGGTCCGAGGGAGTTAGTACCTCGGGGCACGATATACGGGTCAGTCTTAAGGCGTTCTACCGCGCATATGCCTATGCTACGACGATCGAGAAAATACCCTCAACTAATATACCTCTGCGATTGCATGTGAAAGCCTTCGCACGTAGGTCAGTAGCTCAGCAGGGATACGCCCACCTAAGGGATGGTGACAACTCCCGAAGGTGGAGGCAAGTCGTACCTCGCGGGATCTCTAACCTGTCGTAGGGATTCGCGCGAGGTATAGCACGCGCGCACGGTCGGAGTGGTGTTTCGCTAAGGTGACCTAAGACTCCTGCGTGATATGACCGTGAGGTCCGACACAAGAATTACTTTGCGTCTGGGTGTGAAACCGCCGCGTGCGACAGGTGGCATCGTTATCGGGGATCTCGCTTCCTAGCCGAGGTCCTTAGTGAACAAACTCGGGTAAGGTAAAACGATGATCCAGGCAGAATGACTATTGAAACTTACTAAAATTAAATTTGACTAAAGGTTCTAAGTTGGCAAGGCGTTGAAGCATAGTCGAGGTCAATATGGTAACTTAGGGATACAAATAAAACAGTGACAAACGGTAGCCAGTAACGAAAGATTGCTCTAAGTAAGAGCGAAGGGTGTTACGTGAATCATAGGTTATCTAAGACATTGATAAACGCCCGCCTGCGCTTAAAGTCAACAATATGGCTCCAAAGGGCCGAGAGACCGGTGCAGGAAGGGGAAGAGGCGGCAAACAAGGGAAAACCTTTGATAGGCCTATAGATGTGACCAAAGAATGGGAAGAAGATGAGAGAGTAGAAATGAAGCAGGAAGACCTGAGGGCGCGAAGGCATCAAGATGAGTGGCGTGAACGTACTCCAAGCCCAGGAAAGATGACTTATTATTCATACAAGTACGAAAGACGTTATGGCACGTCTCCGCCATGCTTCGAGCCGCGTAGCTACCCACGCCTTGGTCTTTACCAGCCGTCTACATCTTCGGCTCAAGAGGGGCAGTTGACCATCCTCCCTCAAACTCACCAGCAAGGGCCGCAACCGATACCACGCGTTCCCGACCCTCCTGCCGTCTTTCAATCTACATCACATGACAGGAGATTGTGCCTTTCACTCATGATGTTTTTGTTATGCCAAATAAAGATTTGTTGACTAGTATCTTATTTTGAAATATAAGAAGATTTTATGAAGTATCGAGTGAAGGCTCAGGATGAGATGACAAGTAAAAGAGGTTAGCTGAGCTATGAGTTCCACGAAAGATGTTAATATTAGTGATATCTAAACAAACATTGGGTATTGGGTTGTTGTTGTGTAGCAAATAGGTGGAGTATATCACCAAGGACAAGATGGCTTCCGCTTGGTACCAGTTCACGATCGAGAGACCCAGACAAATGGGGAGCGGGTAAATGATGAATATACCATCTCGTCGTAGGGAGAATGAAGAAACTGGGTATTGTTGGGGGAAGCCTATAGAAAATCATGCTTTCATCTGGATGGGTTAAAAACGAAAGTTGTGCAATAGAAAATGTTACATTATATGTTTCATCGGATTACTTACGGGTTATTATAATAAACTTAGCCTTAGGAATAGATCGATATCTTTCAAGACTAATATGGCTTGCGGAATCCGCACTTGATACTTGGAGCCGGCACGCGCATCCAGATGGGTTTGAACGAGGTATAGGAACAATGGAAGTAAAAAGGGCTTGTGAATTCCTTCCATCAGCTGCATACCTAAGAGGAAACCTTCCTATGTTTATCGTGAATGAAGCCTTCGGGGGGAGGACGCGAGTAGAAAAGGCTGCGGAAGCAAACATGAGTGAAAAACTCGTTAATGGTGATGCAAGCCCAAGTGACGCAAACCCAGGTGGCTCGACCTCCCCTCCCACCGCAAGAAGTCGTGGCTCCGACAAGAATAGCTAACCGAGGATTTAATAGAAGAGACCCGACCAGTGAACAATGCAAATATTGTACGATGATTGGACATTTTGTGCGGGCATGTCCAAGACTCAACCATGATGTCATGCACAGAAGATGTTATAGAACACTACAAGGAGAAATTATAGGGTCCCGAAGAGAGAAAGTGAATTGGAATTCCCCGGGAGGGATGCCCCGGACCATAATTGTACTTAACAACCTTGACGTCATCACAGTAGAAGCCGAGCCTGTGGCGGAACTTGCTTGGGAACAGGCACGAGGACGCGACCACTGGTCAACTTTGTCTTAGAAAATGAAGGCCGAGATAGGGTGAACATGACCACCAGACAGCGAAAAGCAGAAAGGAATGTCGTACGAAATGTAGTTATGAAAAATGTCGGGGATTACTCGGAACGCCACAGGAAACGGACGAGCAGGAACAAGAGAGGGTTTACGGAAAACCTAGAGAATAGGCCTCGATAGACAAGCAACCTCAACCAAGAAAAAATTTCGGGATTCTCATACTGAATATGCTCGAGATCGATCACACCCTGAGCAAGTTGCTAGGGACCATGGTGTCGGTCTCGTTTCAAACCATGGTACAAGCAAGTCCTAGGTTCCTGAAAGGTCTTAGACAACTACTAACGAGGCGAAGATTAGAGATGGAAGAAGGACCTAAACAACAAGAAGAAGAAAAGGAAGAGGAGGCACCGTCAGAAGTCGTTAACCTCCAAAGGATTCCCGAGGACCTGAAAGACCTAGAGAAGGCTTTCGCAGACATCCGGCTAAGCCTACCAAACTGCGAAGGTGGCGACATTATGAGGGCGTCACCCGAAACGAAGCTTAGTTTCCATGCACATCCGGTGGACAAGTTGAAAGTCGAGATTGGAAGCGACCTCACCGATGCGCTGGTAGACGGAGGGGCTGAGATCAAACTCATTAGGAAGAATTTTGCAAACATTACAGGATGCTCAGTAAACAAGGAGACAACTGGAAGCATCCGTGGGGCAGGTGGGGGAATTCATTTCTTTAGGTATGTTACTAAGTATGCAGTCAAGGCCGGGGTAAGGGAGTCCATTTGGTCGTTCCAACGGATGACTGTCATGGATGAAATGGGCCACGACATAATTATTGGGAGACCTTGGTGCGCAAATGTGGAAATGATAGAAATGCACCTGCATGATGGGACATAAATGGTAGACATAAAAGATTCGGTGAGGGGACGTGGGGAGTCGCTCCGTCTCATCGAGACAGGGGGTAACAAACCAAACGGGAAGCTAGCGACATGGTCACCATCGTTCGAAGAAAGTGCCAGAAAGACGACCTTCGCACGGATGAAGGGAATGAGATAAAGGGTAGAAATTATGATCGAAGAAGTTTTCAGCGAGAAAGAATGGATCAAGTTGGGTTTACTGCAGAAAAAGCGGAGATAGGAGGACGATGCCTTCGGTGTTATGGTAATAGAGAAAGAGAAAAATGTCGAATTGGGAGTCAACTTGCCTAGACCAAAGGAGGCTCGAGACGAGGAGTCTGGGATAACACTTGAAATCCTTGACTTACTGCACCTCGTCAAAGCCATCAGGTACCATAAGGTACGCGTGGAACTAGTTCGCTCACCAAGTTTGAAGGAAAAGTTCGAAAAGGCTACTGCCTGAATAAGAAATTGATCAGTATCCAACCTCGGATTGCCGAAACACCACGAATGATTCCGGTTGTTCATTTTTCAAGAGAAAGATCCCGGAAGGAAGCATTCGCAAGTACAAGCCAGTAGGAAAGAAGGTTAAGCTTGTCTAAATCTTGTTAGAGACAACAAGGCAGTTTGATTACAAGATCGTGTGCATAGTCGGTCTTAGGAATAAGAACGATGGCTTGAGCAGGGTATGCATTACATCAGAAGGAGTAGAGGACGCGAAACCTATCGATGCGTTCCTCGACTATGAGGGAGGGACCCTTGTGGTAGATAACAAGATGGTAGCACCTGCCTGCACATCCGGGGAATTGTTGATTAAGGCATTGGAGAAAGGGTTTCCGTAGCAGTGGGAGCACTCAAGGAAGATGCAGTCACAAGTACTGGCCGTAAGGAAGAGAGGGACTCATGGGGTGGTGTTGTGGGGCCTCAGGAAGAGGTAATGACAATGGATGTAGAAGGAGGACGGGAAGCGGTCATGAGTCTGGTTGAGTCATGAGAACAAAAGCGACAACATTACTTAGTAAACAAAGTACAGAATGTACATGAGGATCGCGGGGACCGGAAGGAGTTCTTCCTTATTCGGTCGTACGATGGAATCTTCGACCTATTGCTAGTAGGAAACAAGGAGGCTCAGGAGGTCAACCTCAAAGCCAGAGAGGAAGCCGATAAGTACGTATTGAAAAATGAGCATCTATTCAGGAAAGAGGAAGGCCTAATGTCTAGAAGGGTTGTGTGCAGACGATCAAAGCAAGTGGACATCATTCAGGCAATGGACGATGGGTTTGCAGGGGGACATCGCTCCTCGAAAGGGACCTTCGCAAAAATAGCGCCACTCTACTTTTGGTCAGGAATGAGAAGTATGGTTGTCACATATTGTCAGATCTGCTTAATCTGTTAAGAGCGAAGTACGACTCTGGTTTTTGAACCTTTGATACCCATGCGAGTGCTAGGACCAGGACACCTGGTTCATCTCGATCTTATGGTCATGCATGTGTCTACTAAAGGATACAGGTACATACTTGATGCTAGAGATAATCTTACTAGTGGGTTTGTGAAGACGGGAGCTCTTCAGAAGAAAACCGGACTGGTAGTGGCAGACTGGATCGAAGACTTTTACCGAAGGCACCCATTCATCAGAAGATTCATAGCTGATAATGAGACAGAGTTCGTGAACTTAAACGTGTTGATCACCTACGAAAGGCGTGGGGTGCCCATCAAGTTAATTGAGCCATACCAACCAGAGGCTAATGCATTTGTGGAGAGAGGGCATCAAACACTGAAGAATAGGATCGCAAAGTTAGCAGTTGATGATCTTGGAAACTAGCCTAAGTACAGTTGTGTTCCCAGAGAACGTGACTCCAAAGAGGACTACAGGATGTATCCCGACTGAGTTATGGTATGAGAGGGAAATTGACTTCCCAGTGAAAACCCTAGTACAAACTTGGAATAGGTTAAGCGATGACCCACACTTAACGATGAAACAGTTAATTGAGGCTAGATATCAGCAGGTTGCTGAAAATGAGGAGGCAATGGAAAAAATAGTGAGCAGGATTCTAAATAGTAGGATGAAAGACAAGGCAAGGTGGGATCAACTGAAGAACATCAGGAAAGAACCACTACATGTGGGGGAAATGGTCATAGTCATAAATTCGACACTAAAAAACGCTTGGTCAAGACAGCTGGAAGAAGGTTGAAGGGCCCCTACCGGGTCACCAAGAGGCTGGGGATGAGCACTTTTGAATTGGAAGACTTGGATGAAACCTGGTTGAAAGGGCCATTTCCAGAATAATGGCTGGTCAAATTTTTAAGTCGAGATTCAGTGGAACAGTGGTTGCAAACAACTTAGGACAAGGAATCTGGGGAACAAGTCGGCTAAGGCGCCAGTAGAGATCTTATCTATAACGTGTTTTTTTTCTTGCGGATTTTTTTTTTTTTTTTTTTCCCTTGCTTATGGGGAGCGGATTGCTTAGTATGAGTGATGTCGTTGGGGCATTGTACCATAGTTTTTGTGGGGGATGATATTGGGGTGGATGCTTGAGTCATTGTACCATAATTTTTCTGAGGGATGGTATCGGGATGGTTTCCTGAGGCAATGTATCATAACTTTTAGAAGGATGGATGAGATTCAAGTCGGAAGCACAGAACGACTCATTTCATGGATGTGCATGAACGAAAATTGGGCAAAGGGGTGTATCCTTGAAAATTTGGGCAACTCCGGCATCATAAGGAAACGATATTTTTTGTTTTCGCTACTGCTTGGACAAGGCTCCACCTTCGGAATGTGAACCGGGACTTATGTTTTCCTTATGATGGCAGACACAGGGAAAACCTCAAGACAAGATGAAAATCAATAACGAGAATGATGTCAACCGCGCCAACATGCTCTTTGAAGACGAATGGTAGAGGACCGAGAGGGCACGTGACGAACAGAAACCGGTATTGTTTATTGGGCTACAACCAAGACGAACGCTAGGGAGGAGAAAAAGAAAATTACTGGCCAATAAGCCCTCGCCCCTTAAGGAGAGCGAAAAATTCCAGCCTCTATCCGAAGAAGAAAGGGAGGAGCAAGGAATGGAGGAAAAAAGGGATGAAGAAAGGCAAAGTGTACATGACAGTGGTGAAAGAGAAAATAAAGAAAAACAATATGTGCATAACAGTTGTGAGAGAAGGGAGGAAGAGAGACAAAGTATGCATGACATTCGTGAGAAAGGGGGTGAAGGAAGACAAAATATGCACGGCAGTTGTGAAAGAAGGGATAAGAAAAAATCAAAAAATTTGCATCACGATTGTGAGAAAAGTGAGGAAAACGCCCGAAGCGGGCACGTCAGCTGTGAGAGAGGGTATGCGGAGTTCGAAGAAGGATACGGAAGAAGGATGAACATCATTTTTAACTTGAACATGAAGAACTCTACCAGTGAATTCAGCCCCGTACGGGAAGACGAGAACGAGAGTGAAAATGAGGTGCAGGAGGTCATTACAATAAGCAGTGAGAATGAGATGGACGAAGTCACAAGGCGTTGAGAAGAAGGGCAACCTTTAACAAGTGGGCTAAAGGAAGGAACCTCCAAGTGGGAGGAAGAGTTAGGACCGACACCCAGTGATTGGTTTGACCAATGGGTCAGTGTAATCAAGCATGATTGGATAATTAAGACTAGGAGATTAATGAGGGTCAGGAAGTCGGTTATGCCCTTGGATTTCTATAGTGAGGAGGAGCTACGAGCAATTGCAAGGAGAAAAAGTGAAATCTTGGTTACCGGCCTGAGAGTCGAGGGGCCACCAAAAGCAATGACGAACGGGCGCTCAAGAGGCAAAAGACTGATGACAATGAAATAGATTAGGCTTGGAGTGCATTTTGACAAAATTTATGTTTAAAAGAAGTAAAGCTTGACCAGTATGGAGGAGATTACTGACAAGGACTACCAGAATTTAACTTGGATGGGCAAGGAAACAGTTTTATGAGCTACTTTTGGATGTGCTACAACAGAAAAAGTCCCGCGAGAAATGAAAGTTGAAAAAACATTCCATAAAAAAAAATTCCTTCATATTTATAAATTATCATTCCAATGTTTATCCAATTCTAAGAGACGGTCATTGAAATAGCCATGGGAAAGGTTGAAAGAGAAGGATGAAAATGGAAAAGGTTGACGGGACGGTCATTGAAATAGCCATAAGAAAGGTTGAAAGAGAAGGATAAGAATGAAAAAGCCGACGGGTCGGTCTTTGAAAAAACTTTCAAAAAGAGAAGGACTGAGAAGAGAAAGACCGACGGGTTGGACAAAAAAGACAGGCGTCAGAATAAGAACGATGAAAGGTTGGGAAGACCGATGGGTCCGCCATGAAAAATGACTTGTGAGTAAAAATGGAGGATTGAGGATGAACCGATGGGTCGGTTATGAGAAGTTGCCTTATTGAAAAGAGGCTGTCGGATCAGCCATGAGAATCAACCTTGAGAAAGAGTTGAAAGAACATTGGATTGAGCGTTTGTCTGATAATTGGAAATTGCATTACATAAATAGGGAACCATAAACAAATTGAAAAGAGGTCGCCGGATCGATAATGAAAATAGCAAGACATTGAGCCTTCCTCCTTCTTCCAGTCTCATGCCTGAGCATGAGGGGGATATTGGTGCCTGCACCACGACCCCGGGACCTCTACCCCATAGGGAAATGTCCAAGCACGACCTGTTCCTCATAAGTAGGACATTAGGTTAAAGGATCAAGGTATCGGATACGACAACTAGCTCTAACCGGAGGGTTCAAATTTTGTCTCGATTTGAATTCCTAAACGTCAAGGGCGACAAGATGGGTCGATAATTTGCTCTTCTAAGTCTTGATAACCCTCTCCAACCACACGCCACTTCGTTGAGGGGCGGCCTGGTCGTTTGGGATGGACCTAGGCTGCTCACATTAAATCAAGCGGCACCGTCCACGGGGAAGGTTGGGGCGAGGTATCGGGTGAAGCATTACAACCGTTCCAGGAACTAACCGCGACGTCTTCGTAACTGCACTCGTAAACTAATAGAGAGCCCCAACTCTCTTGAGAAGGAAGAGGCCGGATCCATAAAACTTACCACTTGGGAGGAACGATTCGTGAAAGAGCCACTTATGGTATGATGGGGTCCTGGGAGGCATGGACTGGACCTGCCTAACAGATACAAGGAGGTACATCAACGATGATGCCTATCTCCAAAGAAGTGGCCGCCGGATTAAAGTAGAGGATGGGGTGAGTTATCAGTACAGGGAGGACTGATCACCCTTCCTCTTAGGGGCTGATGGGCTGACATCCGTTTACTTAGTTGGCAGTCAAGGTCTGCGTACCTCCAAGTGAGAACCAGTTGCGCGATGAGGACATTGCGATTGAGTGGGGCGAAGGTGTCCCATCTACCTAATGACAAAGCATGTGAAAAAAATAACAGTCAAAAACATACGAAGGTATGCGAATCTGGGCTGAAGAAAATGTCTCGCAAGACGCTAGAAAGAAAGGTATGTAGGAACGAATTGAGTCTGGACTTGAGAAAGGTCTGGCAAGACGCCAAAGAGAAATGTATGTAAACTTGGGCTTGAGAAAGACCTGGCAAGACGCCAGAAAGAAAGTGATTAAGCTTGGGCTTGAGAAAGATCTGGCAAGATGCCAGAGAGAAATAGATTTAGCCCGGACTTGAGAAAGACCTGGCAAGACGCCAGGAGAGAAATGTGTGTGAAGATGAGAAGCTTGGGCTTGAAAAAGGTATGGCAAGATGCCAGAGAGAAATGGATTGAGCCCGGACTTGAGAAAGGTTTGGCAAAACGCCAGGAGAGAAACGTAGGTGAAAGTGATTAAGCTTGGGCTTGAGAAAGACCTGGCAAGACGCTAGAGAGAAATGAATGAGAAATTGATTGAGCTTGGACTTCAGAGAGGTCTGACAAGATGTCAAACAAGAAATGCATGTAAAGATTGAATGAGCTCGGATTTGAAAAATGACTGACAATTTTTTTTTTCTTTTGAGAAGAGTGCATGAAAACATACTAATGAAAGCTTGTCGGAATGACCAAGAATAATTATATACGAAATTGTCTAAGAAAAGGATTGAGGAAGTTAGCAGGCCAAACTGAAGAAATTGCAAGAAAAAAAAAAAAAAAAAAAACTTGAGAAGGACTCGAGGGGCCTAGCAAAATGTTCATGAAAAGCATAGAAAAAAACTGCATAAGAATGAGTATGGAAACCTAAGAAAGAGGCTGAGGACATTGGATGAGACCAAATATGAAAGAGTCAACAAAAAGATGAAAATGGAAGAGCCAAGGATGAGACCAAAGAGAGGAACAAATCAGATTTGAAACCTCGGGCAGACACAACTTGAAGGCCAGACAAGAGGGGAGCATCGCATTTGAGTGGGGGGGAAAAGTGGCCTGATATATGGACTACACGGGCCAAGAAGCCGATTATACGATGCATTGAGAACGGTCAGGAACATGGACTACACAGAAAAAAAAAACGATTTTATGATGCATTGAGAATGGTTAGGAACATGGATTACACGGACAAAAAAATTGATTGTTAGGATGACTTCAGCATGAGAAAGAAGCACGAACAATGAAAGTCGAAAAACATGCAACCTAAGAAAGACATAAAGGAAAGCTTGAAAAAAAATCCCCGACAAACTAACCACCTATCCTATCCCACTCCCTCGCCCTTATCCGCTTCACCCATTAACAACTGACTGGTGCGCGCTAAGGACATCGAGAATGAGGGGGGGGAATGTGTCAGGACCGATGAGTCCCGAGATAAGTCCTGACCCTTGAGAGAGGGTATATGACCGAATTGTGTACAACAGAGAAAACCAGAGGCAAGAGAGATAGAAAGGGTGGAAGGCCAAAGACACAAGTGTCGGCGCCTAGGGACCTAGAGAATGCCTTGGACCATCGTAACCACTGGACCAAGAAGAGACTAGCAGAATAGCAAGCGGCGAAGGGTCGCAGAAAAATAGTAAAGGCGGTCCTTCTTCCCGAAAGGAGAAGGACCGCCGTGAAAAATAATGCCCTGGGTTGCGTGCCGCAGGAAGAAAAGAGTTGAGGAGGCCGATAAAATAATCATTAAGGCACCGATATATGAGAATGTAGCCCGGGTTAAGCGGGTCAAAGAGATGCGGCATAGGAAAAGCCGAAGGGTCACGAGCCAAGTAAAGGGCCGTGGTCGGAGGGACCGGCGCGCACGGGACATAGAAAGAAACTAGGAAGGGGGCGGCAATGGAGAAGAAAGTGTCAAAAGAAATTGGGGCATCGCGAGGAAAGGTGTCGGAGACCATAGGGGACTAAGTAAAAAATAACATTTTGGGGCCAAGTACCGATGGGACCACCGGCGGCGGCGGGACCACTGGCGGGACAAGTGGCATGGACTTGTGATGTCCCAAGACGAAGTTATGAAGGGCCATAAGAGAAGGATGCCCAAAAGCAAGACGTGACGTCAAGATCGAGATCTAAACGACCACGAATATTAGAACCACTAGTGCAAGTGGGGGCAAATAGGAGGGCAAAAACAGAAAGGAAAGCAAAAGAAAAGCAAGAGAGGAAGCATGGCAGCAATACGAAATATATCGGATTAGCTACCTTGAAGAAAATGAAGCCTAGAGAGACTCCATGTGAAAAATAGGTCACCGGGAGAAAATCGGAGCAAAAGGTGTCACAATGTGGAAAATAGAGAGGCAAGAGGAGACTCCCATGGGCATGGGGGAACCTCAATTGCAGTCCGAAAAATAACGGACTGGACCTTGGGCATAGGAAGGGCCAAAACTAAGAGGAAAGACCTAGAAAAGGCCTTAACGACTACTTGACACTTGACATGCTAGAAAAAAAAAGAAAAAGAAAAGAAAAAGGTGGGAGAATAAAACAAAAGGATTGAGAGGGAGTGAGTGAGTTGGCCTTCGGTAGGGACTGTAATAAATAGGGACTGGTAGGTCCTTACTGTCCAAAAATGGAGGGGAAAAAAAAAGAAAAGAAAAGAGAAATAAAAAGAAAGGAGAAAAAAACCTTAACGACAAAGAACCACTACTTAGGGAGATACATCCATGACCAGATGCATTATGGGATATGACGGTTGCAAAGGACCTTGATTTTCTTTTGATTTTGCAGAGAAAATCAAGAAAAATCAAAGCCCCATGCAACCGAGATACAACGGATTGCATGGGGAAGCTGAAACACATGTTTTAGATGCATCCAAAGCTTATATTGAGTCCGGATGCACTTGGGAGTTGACAGTTTTTTTTTTTCTTCAGTTTAAGGTATGTTATTGGGTCATGAGGCAAGAAAAAAGACCATTATGCTAATCCGAGAAAAAACGGACTGCATGGGGAGGCCTATGTTAAAAGGAAAAAGGCCTTGGCTCACCCAAAATACTAGAAAAAAATGTATTTGGCTTGGGCAAATAAAAACGGTAAGTAGGGTCTGCGAGAGGGTGAATCTCATGGCCTATAACATTCTCGACACTTGAGGCCCATGAGAAGAAGGGAGTGGGCTGCCGGGGACAAGGAAGCCCCCCCCCCAAAAAAAAACGTCAATGGGAAGGGTGCTGGAAACTAAATGGACCCAAATAAAAATAGTCGGAAATTGAGACACGCGCCGGCGGGACCACCGTCGGGACGAGAAAATGAAACTGGCATGAGAAAATGGTGGGGACTTGAGTAGTCCCAAGAGAACCATGAGCTAGCAAAAGAGGAGGAGTGTGCAAGAAAATAGTGTCGTCAAGATCAAAATCTTAACGGTGAAAAATATTAGCCTGAGGAGATAGTGCTAGGAAGCAAAAATGAGAGAAAAGGAATAAAGGAAGGACTGCCCAGTAGTCCGAGGTATCTCGGATTAGCAAGGCATAAGAAAATAGAACCTCGATGAACTCTATACAGAAAATAAGTTGCCAAGGAAAAATCGGAGCACAAAGTGACTCAAAATTGAGAAATCGGAGGCAAACGGGGACCCTCATGAGCATGGGGGCTTCATTATTGTAATCCGAGTTGCAACGGTCAACTTCTCTGGTCATGAATCTGACCTAGAATGAGGTCCTAAGGCCTAGAAAAATGGTGCACAACAGTTTGGCACTTGGCATAACAGAAATAAAACAAAAAAGAGAGAAAAATGAGAGAAAAAGGAGAATGAATGAGACAAAAGAGAAGAAAAAGGTGGAGGAAAATGTGCCGGTCAGTTGGGACCGACACAGTATGGAATAACAGCTCCCTACTGTGACCTTATCCCTCCAAATTTTGTGGAGGGTAATTCGGATGCCAAAGATAATGCCCTTGGGGCATTATCTCAACAATATCTGAATTAAAAAGAACAAAATTGCGCAAAAATGCAAAAATAAGTTGACCATTTTTTTCGTGAGCCATGGATCTGAGATCAAATCTCATGGTGAAGAGTATATGGCCATTTTTTGTAGTGCCAGCTCAAACGGCCAACTCCGGAATGAGTTGGCAGCCCAAAATGGAAAGAAACAGAACAAGGAGAAAACCAAAACTGTGCGTTTGGCTCAAAAAGAAGGTTAGATGCACAAAAAACTGAAAAAGTGAGCATAGGGGCTCAAAATTAAAGCAAGGACCATTTGGGGGAAATTGGGAATTATGCTGGCCTTGGATCTCAGCCAGATCCAAGGCTGAGATTGGTCCAAGACTTGAAAAAATATCTCGGTCTACACAAAATACGGTAGTAACAACAAAAAGTAAGAAAAAAACCCAAAAAGGTTTTCTTCTTCCAATTCAAGCCCCCTCTTCAGCATTTAGATTCAAAGGGGCAAAATTTGAAAAGGAAAAAGAGGCTTGAGGAGGCCAAGTGGCAATTCGAGTTGGTACCCGCCACTCGAACTGCATGTACTTAGCCAAAATGAAGCCCAGGTGCCCCCGGAAAGGCTTAGTGGTGAAATTTGGCCGTGGTGGTACCTCGGTTCACTTGGAGGCATATGGAGAGGCCCATGGGCTGACCGACACTCCGGGTTTAGCCTACATAAGCTGAGGGAGCAGTCCGCCATACTCACATTTGCATGAGAAATGCCCATGCTGCCCAAGTGAGCTCCTAAGAGCACTCTACTCACTTGGAGTGAGAGGAGAGGAACCGCTGCCAGTTGGGAGCCTTGGAGGAGGCTATGAGCTAGTAGCAGCTGCCATTGGAGCTAGTGTGAGTAGTGGGGACTCAAGGGGGTTGTCCGTTATCGCCCCCAGACTGTATGAGAGAGAGAGAGGCTGGGAGGAGCCCGTTCAACCATCATAGAGGGGAGGACTCCATAGCCTTGGGAGTGAGAGTTTGCAATAGCTAGAGAGAGACTGAGAAAGGGGGGAGATGAGGACTTGAGGAAGAAGAGAGCCTCAGCCAAGTGAAAAAGAGAAAGCTTCATCAAGATTGGTCTTCAACACCAAGACAAGAAAGAAGAGGTGAATGGGAACAAGGAGGAGGAACTTCTTCTTT
>BFEA01000168.1:1334634-1348317 GCA_003427395.1 Chara braunii | reverse complement strand
GGCGCGGTATTTCGGCCCTCCTCTGTGTGCCAAATCTTTGTTTGGTACCAGTCCTCACTCTGATGCTTCGGCCTATAGACGTATCTTGGACTCCTGTTGTTCCTGGTATCCAGGCTGTACCTCGGCGAGGACCAGTCCCGGTGACGTTGCCCTCAACAAAAGGGGTGCGCCACAGGACTTCCATTGGTCCACGCAGGCTCGGCGCCCTGTTGTATAACAGAGCACAACCGGTATGTGACCGTGGTAGCCGTCGGGTTCGCCCCGGGACGCGGAAGTGAGAGGGCAGGCTCAGTTATTTCAACTGAGCGCCGAGCGTCCCTCTACTGAGTTATGGGTTAGGTACATAGACCAATGGTCGCTGTCATAGAAAGACAAGGCTAAGAAAATCAAAGTAAAAACGGGAATGCAAAAAGGAAAATGAATGACAGTTGAGAACCTAGTCTATGTGAACTGATGACTCATAATTGAGAAAAATCGACGTCATATAGTCGCTCGTCGTTACGTCTCGCTCAAAGTTGTTATTTATTATATTATCATTATTACACTTCCATCAGCTGATACCTGACGCGGTTCCTCTCTTTTCGACCTGTCTTTTCATAGGAGGGCTAACGGTTCGGGCGTCGAGTTCAGGCGGTGGTGTTGTGGCCTAAGCAGGCCTAACCCTTCAAATATCATCTGTACCGGGTCTGCGCGTCTAGGCTCCACGCGGTAGGACCCCATTAGCTATACTGCAAGGCAGATACAGTGGGCTTAAAAATAAAAGTGTGAAAAGGAAAGAAAAGAGGGTAAGGTTGAAAATCGGGTTTTGGGCTTGTGCGTGGACTTGCACCCCTATCCAGGCGGAGAGGTGGCATGAAAGAAACTTGAAGCACCGTCCTTTCTTTCCGCATTTATTATTATTTTTATTATCATTATTATTTTACCGGTTTTCAGATGCGGCCTTTTTTTTCCTTTTGTTGTTTCGCATGAAGGGCAACGGTCTAAATTTGAAATTGCAGTCCGAGTTGGCCCTCTTGTATCGTCTGGGAATGAGCGCCGACCGTGCCGCGCCGTTGGACCCCAAAAGGAGGGCGACCCGCGGCCGCATTTGTAGGAGGAATATCACCCCCTGCAGAGGGTCATAAACCCCCTCCTTGCCATCGGACGTGGGTACCCATTAGAGGTAGTATTCTGGTGTTTTTAATAGGAAGGAAATAGGTGGTCGGTATCTCGTTATGGGACCGCCTCATCGCCGCTGTTGGTCAACAGTAGCGTCGTGGAGTCCTGAAGGTGACAGTAGCGACACATCTAGTCTGCACTACGACCGTTGAGCTACGAATTCTGACTCTTCAAAAAGAAATTTGTTTGAGAATATTTGTATATATATATATATTTTTTATACACACTTTAAATTATTACTTGAATTTTCTTCAACACGCCAGGATCGCCGCTCTTCTAAGTTCTAGCCCTTGGGTCTCCCGGCAAGCGAGTAAGGCTGTCATGCTGTGAGTAGGGTGGTGGTGGCTCGCTGAGGTCCTCTGTTCCTGACGGATCTGAGTCTGGTTAGCCATCACCTGCTCACAGGGTATGAGTGTGGGCGGAGCGCTAGTGCTGGCTATCTGGCAGCCAGTAAAAGGGCATCAGCTGGCTACCTCGTTGTATTGGCGCAGCTAGCTTGAGACCAAGAAGTCAGGTGTAGTGGGTGTCTGTGTGAGCCGAGTGCTTATTCCCGGAGACAAGACTGTCTATTGTGAGCGAAAGTTATGGCGTTGCACGGGTATAGACCTGGGTACTGGTATCACCAGGCCCGTTGGAAACCCGTGTCCGGGGAAAGGCCCTGGATCACCGTCATACTCAACTATGACGGTGGAGATGAGCTGGTACTGAAGATCAACGTGGAGGGAGCAAGAGAAGGGGAAATGCGGATTAAGCTGAAGCTGCAGGACGCGATTTCGAAGGCGAGAGACCGGGCTGAGAGACGCTGTAGACGGGACGGAGTGACGACAAGGCTACGGATAACTGTGGCCTATCACGAGACTGAGACCTCGATGGACACAGCAGACCTGGAACAGGTCCACCAGGACAATGACTCAGGAGGGGAAAGTGAGATGAGTGACGCGGATCGGGAGACGGATCTCAGGTCCTGGAACAGACCAGGAGAGATCCAGAGGCATCACCGAGCGGCAGATCTAGTGGAAGGAGGACCCGAGGCCAGCTCGCGACAACTGACGCCGAGGGGCCGAGGGACGGGTAAGAAGTAAAATAGAGGGAAAGGACGCGTGTAAAAAGGGGGGCAGCGTCCGGAGAGGGTCAGCGCGTGCTATTCTGAGAGACAAGTGAAGATAGTTGCACGAGCACACGTGCGACAGGTGGCGTGTCCCGTGAGAGGGCAGTCAACGAAAAGAGATGGTGTAATACGGATGTATGGCAATGTACGACGAGTCAGAACTGGGAGGACATGTGCTAATGAGTGGCTGCTAAGCAGAACGGGTAGGCTGGCGACAAGAGAGGGGCAAGAGTGGAATGTACATGCAGTTGGAGAGGYTGGCGCCAACCTGACTTYAGTGCGYGAAGAGTTAGCGTGAAGTGGACATGGTTRAGTAAGAGGGACACACGTGAAAAGYTCGAAGAGAGGTGGGCAGGTGATCGATGCGTGGCCTGCAGATTAAGAGTACGGACAYGCTTTGATGAGAGGGCGATCAGGCTGCGCATGCCTTTTCGCTGAGAAAAGAGGTTAAGCGGACTAGAGSGACGATGGCTAGTGGTGAACTACTCGGAAGTAAGCGTTGCTCAAGACTGCGGACGAAATTGTAGTGAGAGGGAGAGAGAGGCGGRAATTGAAAGCRAAAGYGTGTGGTAGATGGTRACCTCAACCAGACTGCAGTGTGAGACAAACTACGAAGAGAAGACATGCTTGAGGGTCGKAGGGAGCAAGCTCGGYGATTGAGTCGAGAGGTGGTTACGTGTGCGCGCAGGCTGCACGTGGCAAGGCCTGGTGTGTGAGAGGAAAACCAGCGRGAGGGGAAACRATGTGAGCAATGCGGGACGTGAKCTCACAGAGGGTAGTTGACGTCAACCACTGCTYKMATGCMCGTGTGGCGTGCCTGCACTTGCAGTGATRACGAAGATGAGGAAARAGGGGAACCCGCCGGGACAGTGAGAGGAGTGACTATCAAGAGAGGCTAGTCAGCGGGGAGTGGTGTAAGTAGCTACTTGATCCGCTTGCTGCGCACTGAGCATGGTCCCTTCCTGTCCGGGACTTGGATCAACAACCTTTTCACTTGTGCGTAGGCCGTAGTTACCAGTTAATTAGTATATGACCGGTGAAGCCTCCCCCTCTTGCGTAAATAATAGAAGACTCAGCGCATTTATTATGATTGGTGTACTCGTGATTTGTTTGGCCATGAGCTAGCTGCGGAAGGAGTCGTAAAAGGAAAAAAAAAACAAGAAAGGGGACCTGAGCAGGGACGTGAGAGTGCGAGTAACTGAGTAAGCAGGATAAGTCTGAAGGATCCGAGTGTGTAATCTCGCCGTCTACRCCRAYGGGTCCAAGCAAAYGRCASTCCATGACTGAGCCGRACTTTTGATGAGGCCGATGAGCGGGAGGGGTCTCTCGTTCTTGGAAGGCGGTTCCACTTACCTGCTGCTGCAACAACTCCGGCGATAGCCTATCTTGCCGTCTCCATCTGACTTTCAACCTGTAATGGGCATTGCTACCGACGGTCGATGACGCACTTTTTCATGGCCGCCTTGGCCAAGTCTTCAGATAAGACACTAACTTTTGCAAAGTAACCACTTCCCTTCCACCGTTAATTTCCACTTCTCTCTTAGTTGATTAATCAGTGTGACTAATCATTGTTATTCAAACACGCTATGTCGTGACGAAGGATAAGTGGCAAACAGTGTAAACTGGTGGACAGGGGAGTAGTCATAACTCATGATAACAATTCAAAACTTGCGGGCTCCGGGAGGAGCTTAACGTACAGGTTATCAATTTGAGTGATTGGTGAGGTTGAAGAAGTGTAATAATTGTTGATATTGGCGTGACTTTACGCGTGTCTATTGGATGCATTTTTCCTGTGTTTGAGTGGCCTATCAGATCACAGGGCAATGTCAAGGAGGCGCTTAGTCTTCTTCTTGCGTGTCCTGTGCCACGATATCGCACCTGTGCGACTGTACCTGTGTGGTTACACCGACTGTTCCAAGTGACTACATCCAGATGACAGTTCGGTGTGGCAGCATTGTGTGTTTTGTTCCATATGATCGCATCGCACGACCGCATAGCGTAATCGGTTTGCGTGAATGCATTGTGCGACTACATCTCATGATTGCATCGAGTGATAGCATAGAGTGATTGCATTGGGTGATTGTATCTTGTGATTGCCCTGAGTGACTGCATGGGTGCATGAGAGCGAAGGCTCGCATGTGCTCACCCTGATTGAATGGTTACCCATAATGGTGTGAGTTCGTTCGTGCCTTGAGATAAACCGGGTGCATGACTGCCGCTCTGCAGGTACTTGTGTGTGTGGGTGATTGTTCGGCTGAATGCACTTGTTAGTTGGTGGTTACAGGCAGGTACTTGGTTGAATATTCTAGGCTCATTTCCCACTAGTATGTCAAAAAGGGAATGTGGAGATGATTTCTATTGGCTGGTGCTCTGCGCCTTGACTTTTGATTAGATGGGGAAAAAAAAAGCAGCTCTGAGAAAAATGTTCTATGTTCTTGCTAAGTTCCTACTTGATGGTGAATGAGAGTCTACTTAGCAAAGTTGGGGCAAGATTTCACTCGGAGAAAAGTTGTCTGTATTACTCGTCACTATCAACGTGGCCTTGATTATACCGTGAAATGCGATATTTATGCTCCCACTAGCCTTCAATTGACTCTTAAGTAATCATCAGTAGCATGAGCACTAGGGCAATTTTCTCAGAGAATTTGAGTACAGACTGGTCCGGCACCAGGAATCAGAAGGTTTAAGTGAAAGACCCAGTCTACATTTTGGTTAGAATGGTGTAATGCTTATAGTCTGCCCATGAAAGGGGGTCGGGTGAGTTATATTGAGGTTTGAGAATTGAGCCCCGACACCTAGTCTGAACATCAAGTAGCGTAAGCAACAGAACCGGTTGTACCTAATCTTGTTTGGACCTACTGTGTTGAGTGCATGAACCCGTTTGCGAAGCCTAACATTTTTTTGTCACCAGAAAAAGTCTCCGATCAGACGGGCCCTTACCTGAGTATCGGAACTTTTGGGCTTTGTACGCATACGATAATTATAACACATAATTAGCAAAGGAATCTCCTATTCTCTTGTCCCTTTAATCGAGATGCACAGAATCCGATTTCCCTCTGAAGTCCCCACGGGGGTTTTGGGAACAACAGGCTTCATTTCCGGCCCTATATGTTAAGTGCTCTAGTCACAAAAGGAAAATATCTCGCAAACCCTATTGGTTGTCGAAAAAGCAGAAGCGAACTTCTCATTATTGTTTACGAGGGTTGATGTAATGAGCCCCAGCAGAGAGACTAAGAGTGGCACGGTAAGAGTTACCTACTCTCTGTATCGAAGCAAAACAGAAGTCTGGGAAAAGGGTGTTACCGGAGTCTCACAATCCCAAATTGAGATGATGAGAGAACATGCATTGGGTTTAGAGAGAGGACATAGTGTTATTGAGTATACTATTTATTTTTGTGGGTCGGATGGGAAACTGCACAACACCTGCTCTTGGTTGGAAACGGTCGAGCAGGCAAGGACAAGGGTTGAACAGTAAAAGGAAAATGATCGGACTGCGTTCGAACAAGGCTCTCGTATTACCGAAACTCTGACTCAGATAACAGGACTTACACCCTGTGCCCTGAACGGTATTCAGATTGTAACTCGGACTCAGCGTTCCGAGCAGTACCTGAACCAGAACCCAGACTTAGAACTCAGGATCGTGTTCAAAACCGATTCCTAATGTTTGGATGTTACTCGAAAGTTCGAAACAGTACCAAGATCTGTGTTCCGAACTGCACGCGGAACTGTATACAGAACGGTATTTAGAATCATACTTGGAACTGAACTCAGAGCGGTTCTTAGAACAGTACTTTGGACTCCATTCAGAACAGCACTTCGGGGCGACAATCTTAGCTGCAGCAGTCAACTGGTAACCAAACAGCGAAAACTCCGGGGAGAAATGAGTGACAGTGACATTATAAGGGTGACATGTTCACTGCGTTAGGGCGTAGCAGAGGACTGGAGGGAGAGCGCAGTGGATGAATACAATCAGCAGAGAATCATGATGATGGAGCATGCTTTGACGCTGGTAAAGGACCACATCAGGATTGAGTACACTTATTATTTACATGACAAAAACGGTAAGTTGTGCGCTACTCTTTCCTTAGTGGGTACTGTAGAGGAAGCAATAAAGGTTGTCCGGGATTTTCAGTGAGACAAGTTAACCGCCTACTTCATGGTGTGTGTCAGGCGCTTACAAATTGTAGAGGGTTGGACGAGACCTCAAAACAACAGTTATCAGCAATCAGTTATCAGCAATCAATCATCAGCAATCAATCACCTGCAATCAGTCATTAGCAATCAGTTAATCAGCAATCGGTCATCAGCAGTCAGTTATCAGCAATTGGTTATTAGCAATCAGTTCTCCTCATTTAGTTCTCAGTGACCATCCAGTCAATCTGCACTGGCTAAACTCTTCATGAGTATAGTCGAATTCTTTCGGATCAGCGAGTCAGTACTGACCAATCTCAATCAATTTTCATACAAGGAGTTCATTCGTTACCAGTATGTCAATGCCATCGGCTTCCGACAGGGAGACCTGTCAGTCTTTGTTGTCCAGACCAGCTTTGGAGACGGTACTATTCATGACTTGAGACCATACCTGAAGAAGGGGAAGCAGGCTCATGAACATTTTGATCCAGGCTGGATTTCAGCCACCAAATACCTCGAGCAGAGAGAGACGGAGCTCGATGAGGGTGGCACTACGTTGATCCACAGTTTTGAGTCAAAGCTTAAAACTGACTATCCCAAGCCTCCTGTCCCTTCCCTCCTCACAGATGGCACGAGTTGGCTTTATGTTGTCGACCTAGCAAAAAGGTATATCTCTCCAGCAGTGATCGACATTGAGGCACTGACTGACTCCCCCGAGTATCCCTACCTCAGACGAGGAGTCTTTTCAGTGGACGAACTGCCTACTTTATGGGAGAAGTTTTGCTCCATGGTTAACTACCATGTCATGTGTGTCGGATGGTCTTGCTCAGAGCTTGCTGGTTTCACGTGGCATTTTGTCACGGATCCCCAGTCTCAGATTGTACGTGGGCGTGGGTTTTCGCACCAGAGAAGATCAATAAAAAGAGATTGAGAGAGACTGACCAGAGGGACGAGTGAGGACTCTTGAGAGGTGCTGATCATGCCCGCTTATATGTACTTTTTGAGATTATTATACGTTCTCATTCTTCCCTCATTCATTTAAATTTGTCATTGCTCGAGTCAGTCAGTCTTGCTTCTTGCATTAATCTTGCCTGATGATTGTTTTCGCTGATGATTCTGTCACAGTTCTCAAAATCAGATTGACATAATTTTATGCATGCATAGCACCCCCTTAATTTTATGATTATTATTTGCATAATTCTCTGCTATTCCGAATGAAAATAAAAGATTCATAAGACCGGGGACCGGCGAAGACCGCAATTGAAGGGTTTCGTTCGAAGCCGGACACACACAACAGAAAGGGATTTGCATTATTTAATTTATTTTATTTATTGCAAGCAACAACAAATCCTGCGTGACAGCCTGTTGGCTTTCTGGTCGCCCTAAGTGGCCGGACTAGAAAAAATGCGACAAAAATGGCGCCGTTGCCGGGGACATGAAAATATTTTTGTGTCCGGAACGAGTCTGGGTCATCATCATCATCTTTGAGCATTGATTAGGGCGTGAGAACTGTTTACATTCTCGTGAGCTTCACGTTAATTTTATTATTCTCATTTGAGTCCCGATTCTCTTGAGAATCACGACTGCTAACTGTGATTTATTTCTTCCTTGTGTGAGGTACCACACTGGATCGGGAAAAGAAATTGATATTATTGACTGGAGAGAATCAAGCTTGATACCAGGTATGCCCTATTATCTCCCGACACACTGAAGGGAATTGAAAGGAAGAGAGTGAGTGAGACGGATGACAAAGATGAAAGGAAAAAATCGTTGTTTAACCGGTGGTACAACACTTATTTGTTCATTGACTAAGTTTAGAACGAATTCATAAATTATTTCAACAAAAGATTGTCGGTGTTCTGAAAGAATTGTCTAAATTTACTACAAGAGGAATATTTCCTTACAGATATGAGGCTTGTTGGGGCTATCACTCCCGAGGCTCAATCATCTGCGTAGTGCTGACTCACTTCTTGGAGGGAGATATCTATGATATCCGCCCATATGTCAAGGAGAGAGGCAACAATGATGGTGAGAATTTTAATTGGTTATAGGAGATCGTGATCCAATTTATCTATGATGAAAAGACAGACTTGATCAAGCAAAAGAGGAAAGTGGAATGGGGTATAATGCCAGTAACATACAAGACTGTTTCAATCCCTCCTATACCTGACAGCTATTGTGATGAGACTAACTGGCGACCGATAATCAACATGGTGTTGACAAGAGAGAAAAGAAACGGTGGTCTTGAGAGCTGAATAGATTTCAGCAGAAGTAATCAGACAAAGAAGGTCAAATTTTGACAGAGGTTCGGGTCCAGGTCAAGAGAAGGTTGAATGTCTCGTAAGGTCGTTGAATACTCTAAGCAAGAGAGAGGCATTTCCATATGAAGTTGTCAGGTATGAGATGGTCAAGAGCGGATGAGAACAAGAACGATTATATGTACTGACGTTCTATTTCATTGACCTGGATGTGTATGACGTAAGAATTTATGTCCCAAAGGAAAGAAGTGTTGATGCAGTATATAAGAGATGTTTGAGATTTGTTGAAGAAGTCGTGTTGAAAGAGAGAGAGGTTTGAGAGAGAAAACAAGTGTTCCACTGTATCTACTCGATTTACTGTCTTCAAGGGATTTTCAACTCCTCCCTTGCCTGATATAAATTTATCAAAAGATGACTGGTTTACGGTGATTGAGTTTGCCCAGAAAGTGAGAAGAGGTCAAAGAGTCTGATGAGTCGACGCTATGTACCTTTGAGAGAAAAATATAAGCTTAGACTGATAAGAGACCATGAAGGGCTGAGTAAGGCTAAATCAGACAAGCTGCTGAATTCTCTTAATTCTATAGCAGGTAGGGTTGCAATTCCTTATGAAATCGTGAGGTATGAAGCCATAAAGAGATCAGGATAGGAACGAGACAGTTTGTATGTTCTTATATGCTATTTTATTGACCTTGATGAATGTGATATTTGGATCTATGTGCCGAAGCAAAGATTTGACGAAAGGCGAAAAGGTGTGTGTTGGCAACGAGCGTCGAATCTTGTGCATGATGAGAAGAGAAAATTAGAGCGAGATGGAAAACAATTCTCCTTTAGCACCTTTGTAAGACCTTTTGTTGGAATACCGTCTCCATCTGTTGAGGGATTCACATTCCCAAGATACAATTGGTATGCCATGATAAAGTTTGCATGGAAAGTGAAGAGAGTCCAAGAAGAATACTCTCAGTAGCCAGGATAACTACTGTGAGGGGTAAACTCTATTAGGTGGTAGGGTGTGATAATCCTTTGTGATCCTGAGATATGAGACTTCTGAGAGAGGACCCATAATATTTCACATTCCAGTGGTCAAATTCCTGAGTACAGGCATCCTAGACGTAAGGATTTATGTACCAGCAGGTCTAGAAAAGGAGGATGACTACTTGAAGTGTTAGACATGTGCTTATATTAGTCTTATAAGAACCAAGGGGTGGCTTGAAAAGCTAAAGAGAAAAGTAACCTGGGGAAAAGAAGTAAGACAATTTGAGAGGCATCCTGAGTTCTCAATTGCTAAGGGATTTGAAGGCAAGAGAGATTGAATACCTCTGTTGGAAGCTATTGATGAGATTGATAGAGCAAGAGAAAAAAACTTCACTATGATGACAAAATCCCTACTCTTGAATGCCTTTGAACACAAATTCGAGAGAAAAAAACTTCACTATGATGACAAAATCCCTACTCTTGAATGCCTTTGAACACAAATTCGAGATCTCTGATTATGTTCAACCTGAGATCTACCTTTCAGATATTGTTTATGATGTTTAACAATGCCCAGCTTGATTGAACAGCTAACACTGGGAGTTGTATTGGAAGGCAAAGTAGAGGGGACTCTTCGGATCTCTGACAGAAATCTTTCTACCCTTGATGAGCTTGAGTTTTTACAGCCTTTCTTAGATCGCATGAGAGATTCTGCTTTGAGAATTATCACTTACCAGACTGAGATAAGTTATTTTTTAAAGGTGGTGAAAGTGAGAACTACTGAGAGAGTATCATATCACACTTTTCAGGAACGGGTCTCTCTTGCAAGAAGGACCAGTAGTGGGCTGTAAACGATGCAATTTGATTATGAGATTATAGACCTAACTTGATATTTTATGATCTAGGGTACTATAAAGGGGTATGACAGAAGACTGAATAAGGATGATGAAAGAGAGTTGATTGAAGATTACATTGGAAGACTGTGAAATATTGCACTGACCTTGATTACTATCCAATCAATTATTGCTTATACCCTATATGTACAGAACTCCCAGGGTATAGAGCAGACAAGAGAAGAGAGGAACGAGCCTGTATCTCTTGCGAGAAGAGAGAGATTAAAGGCCAGAGAAGAAAAAGGATGAGAGTCACAGAAAGAGAAGAGAATACTTGGGAAAGATCTATGGTCAAGATGGCAGGGCGAGGAAGACCGATTACATTAGCAGGGACCAATGAAGAGGCCGTGGTTGGGGTTATACGGGAACTGGTTGAGAGGGTTGATACAATCAAAAGAGGGTCAGGTATTGCAAGAGCAAAAATGCCGGATGAAAAAATTCCCTGTTTCAGAGAACCCAAGGTAAATGACTTCTTGGACGAGTATTAATTATTTGGACTTAGTTATGGCTGGACAGATAAGCAACGACTTAAGCATATCTTATTGTGATATTGACTCAAGACTGACCGTTCAAGGCGTCACTACATGGGAAGAGATCAAGAAGAGACTGGAAAAACAATTTGAGAAAGATTCAGTTCCAACAACAACTAAGGATTTACTCAACATCAGAAGAGCTAAGTATGACACTGTCAATGTTTTTCTTCAGATCTTTATCCGAACAGCAAAAAGAATTCTATATTTGGATGAAGCTCAGAGATGCCATATATTTTTGACAAATTTTACTGACACTGAAAGACAAACAGTTCTCAATCAAGCTCAACACTATCCTCTCAGATGGGATGAAATAGTTGCAATCATAAGAACTCTACCTACTGTCTCCCATAAGAAATGGTCACTGGATCAGATCAGTACTTTGACCAAAGATTTGGGAGACGGAGAATGAAATGAATAGAGGAAGCAATCTGACTGCTGAGAATATTCTTCAAAAGGTGATGGCTAACTTTATGCCTGCAAGGCCTGCAACACATGTTGTGGATGAAAGAAGGAAGAAAAAGGCTGAAAGTGAGGAAGATGACGACGATGATGATGACAACGAAAATCATGGTAAGGAAGGGGATACGTCTAGAACCAAAAGGAATCGGAAGAATGGTGATGAAAGAAACAGAGAGAGAAGAAAATATGATCAGCGTCTGAAGAGGAGTTTTACTTGCTACTATTGTGGCGAAGGGGGACATACTACCACTTATTGCAAGCCTCTTGAGGAGGATGTAAGGAGTGGGGTGGCAAAGAAAGATGCAATGGGTCATGTCTGTAATAGCTCATGGAATAAGTTGGACCCCAGACATCCGGAAGGCATGAGGCTTTTTGCTCTTAAACATTATGGAAAGATGAAGATTAAGAAGCAGAGAAAGACCAATGTGAATGTTCATTTCCTCATTGAAGACTTGCCTAATGAGCTAGTACAAAGGGCAAGTAACCCTCATACCACGATTGAGCTGCCTCTGCGGTCCTTAACACTGACATAGTGAGAGCCTAGCGAGGCATTAACAAGTGAGTCTCCATTGGGAGAGAACTCTACTTTTCAGAATCCTTCTGGATTAGTAGAGTCCTCTTCCAATGAAATGGCTCATCTCCTGGCTAACATGATGTCATTCCATAGCGATCTATCCCCAGAGCTTATCATGGAACGTAGTGTCAGGGTTGGTGAAGTGAGGAACCATCAAACCTGTATGACACCTCAAATGATAGAAGAAAAGAAAAGAAAGAAGGTTGAGGAGTCACTTATTAACATCCTTGATGACCCTGCACCGGAACGTTCACAGGAAAAGAATGAACAGGGGAGGAAGATAAAATTTATTCTCAAGAGTGATTTGGATGATGAGACTGTGATTTCTGATGTAATTGCTAAGATGCTCGAAGAAACGGAAGTGACACTGTCTTTCAAGGAAGCAATGACACTAGCACCCAAATTGAGAGAAAAGTTGAAGAGGTTAATTGAGAAGAAGAAATTAAAAGTTAATTATTTGGGATCAGTCTTTCCCAACTAAGTGAATAGATCACTACCAGGTTGCAAGATGGGATTTGCAACCATGGGTTGTGGTTATCTTATAATTCGCATTTATCAAGTAAAGATTCTAGCCCTAGTAGATTCTGGGGCAGAGATGATACTTCTTTCACGAAGAACGATGGAAACATGTAATTTATCTATTGACAGACCTGCACAAAATGTATTGAGTAATATTGCAAGAGAGTTGTTCGTGGCTGGATTTATTGATAATTTGCCTATCAGGGTTGGGACAATGATTGTGGAGTTACTGGGTTTTGTAGTGCCAGATCTGGATCATGGCTGTATCTTGAAAACTCCATTCTTGCATAGGATGGAGATTGTCCAATTTTTCAGTCATGAGGGATGATCTTGGATCAGTCTATAGGACCCTAAGACTGCTCAAGAGCAGACCTTTATGGTCAGTACGAAAAACGACTTCAAGCATCAACTATCTGCTAATTCGATCAGGAAGGAGGAATCTGCTGAAAGGGTTAGAAAACTAAAGGAGGAAGGAAAACGAGAAACAAAAGAAGAGATTTCAGTGAGAATCAATCAGGTTTCGAAAATGATAAAAACCCTTGGTAAACTTGAGGATAAGGACGGGTAAATCGAAGCCTTTAAGAAAGTTGTAGAGACTGCTAAGGAAGGAAAGATGGAATTGAGATTTGCATCGACTTGACCTTTTTTAGGAAAATAGCCATTGGATCAAAAAATATATATAAGCCCAAGAGGGTGAAGAAAAACCCAGTGGCGGTCCTAATAGAAAAAGATTATGATGAAGCCTTGGAAAAAGAGAGGAAAATTATAAGAACATTGAGGGAATCAGCAAAATTGGAGAATAGAGTCACCAAAACGAGATTCGACACAATGCTATTCTTCCCCGGCGGCCGCGGTCACCGCGGGCATGACAGCGGGCCCGCGGTCATGACCGCGCGCAGTTGAAAAACGCGCGCTGCTGGCAGGGGAGGGGGGCTACCCGAGGTCGGGGTCGGGATTCCGGGGGCGCATCCCAGGCCCCACCCCCCTACATTGAAAAAAAAAGAAAAAAACTTAAAAACGGAGGGGTCCATTTTTAGGGGGGGGAAGAAAAATAATGGACCCCCTTTCATTGTTTTTTTTT
>BFEA01000168.1:1295594-1318519 GCA_003427395.1 Chara braunii | reverse complement strand
GTGGGCGCGCGTGTGTGGGCGTGTGTGGGCGTGTGTGTGTGTGTGCCGAGGAGGGGAGGGAGGACCCCTCTTCAACCAATCAATCAATCAATCAATCAATCAATCAACCAATCAACCAATCAATCAATGATTCTTTTTTTCTATTTTTTAAATTATCTAAGGCACTCAAGAAAAGCACACCCCCCCCCAAAAAAAAAAAAATTCTTATGTTTTTTTGTGCAGTCCTTTAAAGGACGTGGGGCACAGGTCACGCGCGTGGCTGCGCGGCCTCGGTCGAGGACCTGTTGCCGGCCTCCTCGGCCGTGGCCGAGGCCGCAGGATCCGCGGCCGACGGTGCCACGTAGCGAGCGAGTACCTCAGACCTTACTTGTATTCTGCAACCTGAGCTTGAAGCTACCGCTCGGCCTCCCATATGTAGAGAGGAATTTGCCTCTCAGACAGTGACTTCCTAATCGCGAGGCCACCCAAGCAACCGGTATTTCCTCCCTTTCGGAAGAAAAGGTCATTGCAAGTTTTGATATCATCCGCACAGGGCCTAGAATCAGACTACTTGAACTAATATACACCTATCTACCGGTGTTGGATCTCTAAAGATGCCAACTTTTGTCTTTTTCTGCTTGACCCGAAATACCCGACACATCTACCGTACTTGGTGTGGTCCAGACCTACCTGCTACTTGAATACTTTTCTACTTCTCTTAAGTGTCATGGACCTCTTTCCCCGCTACTTGAGTGTTTTCCATCGCTGCAACCCTTAATGTCATGGCTACAGGTAAGTACCGGTGTCGGGACTAATACCCTTACAAGGGTATTTGCCCATGTTTTTGGTTTCGACAGAACGACGGTATTAACCACCCTATCTGGGCCAGTTTTGGCGGAAAAACTTATATACTTTGGTGCGATGCTTTGAGGAGAGAAGGTTAACAACAATCGTATTTTTCATTACCACTTTAGGACACCCTTCACCACTTCAGGATGCAGTCTGCCTAAACAGGTGGTTTTCAGGGTGTTCAGACCTTTCACCGCTTCAGGACCATTCAAGTCTGAAAATCCTGAATGGTCCTGAAGTGGTGAAAGCTCCGAAGACCCTGAAAACCACCTGTTTAGGCAGGCTGCATCCTCAAGTGCTGAAAAGTGGTTTTCATGGTCTTCGGACCTTTCACTACTTCAAAACCATTCATGATTTTCAGATTGCCAAAAACTCTCACTTGATCACTTCATAACACCTTTCACCACTTCAGGATGCAACCTGCCTAAACAGGTGGTTTTCAGGGTCGTCGGACCTTTTACCACTTCAGAACCATTCAGGATTTTCAGACTGCCCAAAACTCTCACTTCAGAATTTTCATTCCTGAATTTTCAGCTACCCAATAACTGCTTGTGGCTTTGAGACGTCTGGGTCACTGCCCTTACAAAGGTACTTGCCCGTATTTTTACATGTAACAAAAGTGGCGATATTGACTACCATGTCGGAACTAGTTTGAAGTATAAGTGTTTTTCCGCTTTTGCACGACACTTTGAGACGGGTTCCTCGACCATTGAGGCCGAGGCATACGGGTAAAAAAATTGATTGACTCGCACTTACGCTATCTCGGCGCGCGTCGGGGTGGATATAAAAAGTAATAATACCCACCCCCGATCGTTGAGTTCGAGGGGGTCGGTTAGAATAAATAACCCTGACCACTGAAGTCGAAGGGTCAGTTAAAATAAATTAGTCGGGTCGTCGAGGGCAACGACACGCGTGTGAGATTAAAGGTTAGTGCGTCGGCACGCCTAGAGTTCGACAACATGGTTAAAATTTACTATATGCCTCAACCGTATGACCGTATGGTCGGGATTATTAAGGAATTGCTTGTGGCATATGGTAACTGAAGGTATACTAACTATACAACAAGGGATAGGATGTCGAAGAACTTAGAGCTCGACGACGGTTTAAATATACCCGGTCGTATGATCGGGGTTGTTGGTAATAGGTCAGGCAGTTTTTGCTACCACATGCTCGAAATACGGAATGAAAATTAATAAAGGCCCCGACCAAGTGGTCGAGGCGACTAAGGAAAAAACTAGAAAACGACTACCGTCTTCCTCCGAATATAACACATATGCGTTGTATTCGAATTTTATAAAAAAACGGGTTGGGCACTTCAAATATAACACATATGCTTTCTATTCGAATACTACGCATATAAGTTAATTTTGAATTTCAAAGAGGCGAAAATTGTTGTATTCGAATGTAACCTCCGCCTCCCCTAAGGTCAATGCCTGCTCCGTTCTTGCCCTGGTGAACGGGACAGGCCCGTGCAACCCGTAATCACAGATCACTGCCCGTGGTCTCTCTCTCTCTCTCTCTCTCTCTCTCTCTCTCTCTCTCTCTCTCTCTCTCTGTGCCCCCTATGCTCTTCTTCAGGCAAGAAATTGCCCTTCAGGTCACTGACACGTGCTGCAGAGCTCTCTCTCTCTCCTCTTTCCGTGCGCGAAGGCGCTTTTGACAGCCAAGAATGTGGTGCGGCCAAGAAAGTGGCGCAACCAAGAAAGTGGAAAAATAAGAAAGTTAGTCACCAAGGTCCCGCTGCACTACCGTGGTCACTGAGACAAAAAAAAAAAATTGTATTTGTCCACATTCTAGTAGAAGATTCATTCGTATTTTTCACATTTGCTGAGGAGTGGAGCAAGGGCCCAAGTAGGGGAAAGGAATGAAACTCAACCAAAAAAATGGAAAGGTGCGGCGCTACATTTTTTTATTTATTTATTTATTTTTTTTTATACAAATGCTCTAGTTTATTCGTGGGGAGCGACACGTGCTGGGAACCGGGCCCAGTGTCCCATATCGAATTATACAGATTATTGAGAACTAAGAGAACATTTGAGATCATTTGAGATATCGGGGCCATTACCCGGCTTCGACTGAGAATAATCTGTGAACATCATATGATTCAGAAAGCATGGGGCGGATCATGAATATCTAATAACCTATTAAGGAACTACTCATGCAATAGGCTGCCATAGAGGTCCTACGAATGCTCAGAACCTTCAAGATCCCTAACAACCCTTCTAAGACTTTCCAACACAGTCTTACTCCCTACTCAGCTCTTCCAGGCCTCAAGCCCCCACCCTGCTGGGTTACAGGGCAACACAACTCACCCCATCTCTGACCTGCGTCGTCCCAGCAGCAAACCTTGACTGTCCCTTAGGATGCCCACCCAACAACATCCCTAGATCTCTCTACCATGCCTCACGCTCCAACATCAACAGGTTACAGGGCAACACCCCAGCACCGACCAGCGTCGTTCTGGCATCGAACAATCACAAATCACTGAGTATAACAACTTCACAACTGCCTAAGATGGGTTGCTAAGAGTCTCCAGAGTCTTAAGGCATTCATAAGAACAACCAACCTTTTTTTTTAGCTACTAGGACCATTACTCGGCTTCGACTAAGAACAATTGAAGAAAAAAAAAAACTCAGAAACATTAAGAAGATGTGTGTCAACAAGCCTCCCAACCATGAATGACATAGGTGAAACCTATTCAATCCACCTTCGACCACCACCAGCATAGCTGTTTTCGGCACGAACCGAAGGTCTTCTTGGCCTCATGCTCCCATCACGCTAGGTTACAGAGTTGCACCACCTTGCTCCATCAACACCCAACATTGCTTCAGTTACGTTCCCCGATGACCACTGAGACTGTCCCCGCAAACTGCCCCTCAGATCTCTCTACCAGGCCTCACGCCCCCACTAAGCTAGGTCACAGAGTTGCTCCACCTGGCTCCAGCTCTGGCCAACGTTGCTCCAACATCGATCTTTGAGGGCCACTAAATTTTCGACCACCCTACGCAGGATTACAAATGAATTGCCAGATATCACTTATTCCTACAACCTTCTCGAGAGACGAAATCAGTAAAATTTAGAAAAAATTTAGAAAAAACTTTAGTCTCACAGAACACCCCTGCCTCCATCATCAAAGGGAAGAACAAAGACTGATCTAAGTGAAGTTAGTGGTCAGTGGTTGGTACCCGCCGAAATTTCAGCGCCAATCACATCCACCACCCACTGCCTCCATCCTGATCACCTCCGTCCTCCCCCGACTCCGTCCTCGTGAAGAACTTCAGTTAGCCTCTTCTCCGCAGGGGCCGAACCCCATCATCACCCTGACATTCTTTGCCCCCACAAGAATCCTAGTCTCCGTCCTCGAGGTGGTGAACTAGTTGTACCCAATGCCAATCGCGCCAGAGTTCACTTTCACCACAAGTGGTTATCACATGGATGAATATTCATAGATGATTATTCTGAAAGTGAGAAAAATTAAGTGGTTTTTCGGATTTGAATTCATGTTTGTATGTGATGAATCATAATTTGCAATTGTGAAAGCTTGGGGTAGAATATGTTGTTCATGGTCAATTTTTTTTTATTTTTTTTTTCCCGTGAACAATCCTGAAGGGGTGAATGCCCTGAAGGTCTGAAAGCACCCCCTCCCCCGCTCCCTACGGCTCCCACTGTAAAGCGCTGAGGATTTGAACTATCCTGAAGAGGTGAATGCCTTCGGTGGTTTGAAAGCAAGAAGTCGAAAGGAGGTGCAAGGGCTTTCAAAGCCTTCACCCCTTCATGATAGTGAGAGCCAAAGGGGGGGTTGTTTTTAGGCCGTTCACGACATTCACCTCTTCGGGATTGTTCATAGTCTTCATGATTTTTATTTATTTATTTATTTTTCCGGTGAACCATCATGAAGGGGTGAATTCCCTAAGGCCTGAAAGTTTCCCCTCCACCCTATGACTCCCACTGTTAAGCGCTGAGGATCCTGAACAATCCTGAAGAGGTGAATGCCTTCGATGGTCTGAAAGCAGGGAGTCGAAAGGAGGTGCGAGGACTTTTAAGGCCTTCACCCCTTCATGATAGTGAAAGCCAAAGGGAGGGGGTTGCTTTCAAGCTGTTCAGGACATTCACCCCTTCAGGATTGTTCATAGCCTTCATGATGTTTTTTTTTTTGGTAAACCATCCTGAAGGGGTGAATGCCCTGAAGGCTTGAAAGCCCCCCCCCCACCCTATGGCTCCCACTGTTAGGCGCTGAGGATCCTGAACGATCCTGAAGAGGTGAATGTCTTCGGTAGTCTGAAAGCAAGGAATCGAAAGGAGGTGCGAGGACTTTCAAGGCCTTCACCCCTTCATGATAGGTTTTTTTTTATTTTTTTATTTTTTTTTATGAACCATCTTGAAGGGGTGAATGCCCTGAAGGCCTGAAAGCACCTTCCCCCCCATGGCTCCCACTGTTAAGCGCTGAGGATCCTAAACGATCCAGAAGAAGTGAATGCCTTCAGAGGTCTGAAAGGAGCACCCGTCCCCATATTTGGTTTCCACTGTTGTGTCATTTTGGCATCATGAACAATGCGAACGATCCTGAAGGGGTGAATGCCTCGAGGGCCTGAAAGAACCCCCCCCCACCCTATAGCTCCCACTGTTAAGCTTGAGGATCTTGAACGATCCTGAAGGGGTGAATGCCCTGCAGGCCTGAAAGAGCCCCCCCCCCCACCCTATGGTTGTCACTGTTAAGTTTGAGGATCCTGAAGCATCCTGAAGGGATGAATGCTCTGAAGGCCTGAAAGCACCTCCCCCCCACCGTATGGCTCCCACTGTTAAGCGTTGGGGATCTTGAACGATCCTGAAGGGGTGAATGCCCTGAAGGCCTGAAAGCACCCCATCCCACCGTATGACACTTGCTGTTAAGCTTGAGGATCCTGAACGATCAGGAAGGGGTGAATGTTTTGAAGGCCACAAAGCACCTCCCCCACCGTATGGCTCCTGCTGTTAAGCTTAAGGATCTTCGAACGATCCTGAAGGGGTGAATGCCCTGAAGGCTTGAAAACACCCCCCCCACTGTATGGCTCTCACTGTTAAGCTTGAGGATTCAGAACAATCCTGAAGGGGCGAATGCCTTCAAAGGTTTGAAAGGAGCACTCATCCCTACCTTTCGTTTCCGCGGTTCTGTCGTTTTGGCATCCTGAACAATGTGAACGATCCTGAAGGGGTGAATGTCCTGAAGGGCCTGAAAGTTCACCCCTCCTCCCCCTCCTATGGCTCCCTTATAGGCATTCTGAATTCACCTCTTTAAGCATCCTGGAAAAAAAAAACATGTTATTAATCTTTTCTCATGTGGATCAGCCCCGATGATGTCTAAGACCTCTCATGGCCCAAAGTACTGAGGCATGAGTTTGCGGGAAATCCCGTGCTCCTGTCCCAGTTCTAAGGACTTAACCCAGACTATGTCCCCAACCTGAAATGTAGAAGGGCGGCGGTGTCTATTCTCAGATTTTATCATTGCCGCCTGTGCCGTCTGCATCTGTTCTATTGCCTGCCGCATCTTCTGTTCATACCGATAAGCAAATTTTAATGTACCCGGTACTGCAGTTGGCTGGTTCTCAGGAAGGAGAAAATCTAAGGGTAGTCTAGGCTTAAAAGTCAGTAGTAGGCTGTTTGGGCTCACCCCGGTGACGCTGTGCACAACGTTGTTGTATAGGCTGGCGATGAGAGCAAGCGTCTCATCCCAGTCCACCTGGTTGGGCTTGACGTAATGCCGCAGTAGGTGTTGTACAACGCGGTTCAGTTGCTCGGCTTGGCCATTGACCTCTGGGTGATTCCCAGAAGTCATTTGCAACTGTGTTCCATGTTCCGCAGCAGCGGCCTTGCACAACTCACTGGTGAATCGACCATCCCTGTCACTCACGGTGGACTTAGGCAGACCGAAATCCCTGACCCAGTTCTCCTTAAAAAGTTTGATCACGTACTCGGTCTTTGCAGTCTCTGGCATGGCTATCAATCTAGCATACTTACTGAATCCAACCACGATGACGAAGATATGTCTCATCCCGCTCTTGCTGGTGACCAGCGTATCCAGGGAGTCCACGGACAAACTCTCACTAGGCCCTTCCGGAATTGGAAGGGGCTTTAGGAGCCCAAGAGGAGCCTGAGTAGTCCCTGTAACATACCTGACAAGTTTCCACGTTCAGCTGGGCATCTCATATCATCGTGGGCCACCAGAACCGTTGCAGCAGATTGGCTGCTGTCTTTTTATAGCCAAAATGGTCGGTGGCATCATGACACTCACCTAAAAATAAACTACGCAAAGTCTCTCTATTTGGGACACACAATCGTTTATTCCCTGCCTTCTCAAGGAACAGCAAGACGTTGACCAACTCAAACTCGGTAGAAGTCTTTTTATCCTTCGCCTGAAGTCTACGTATGATCTCAGACATGAACTGGTCCTCGCGATAGGCTTCCACCAAAGAGCATGTAACATCATCCGCAACGTCAAACTCAGTAATTAGCGCACCTGAGAAATCAGGTCTACGCGATAAGGCATCAACAACCTTGTTGTACTTCCCTTTCAAGTACTGGGGGTCAAAGTCATACTGCTCAATGACTTCGATCCAACACTTGAGAGCGTCAGAGAGCACCGACTGAGTTCTCATCCATCTCAGGGTCTGATGATCAGTCCTAAGGATGAAGAACCTCCTAAGGAGATAGTGCCTCCAATGGGTCAGAGCCTTGTAAACCGCATAAAGTTCCTTCTCATAGGTGGACTTGGCCAACTTCTGGGACGACATTTTCTTGGACATGTACTCGACTGGCCTCAACTTTTTCCCCTCCTGCTGTGCAAGTACGGCGCCCATGCCATATTGGCTAGCATCCGTAGTTACTACAAATGGCTTGTCAGGATCAGGAAGTTTCAAGACCTCATGATGCGTCAACGCATGCTTCAAATGTCTGAAAGCAGCCTCGCGTCTGTGAGTCCACTCCCATGGGGTGTCAAGGCGGGTCAGGTCAGTAAAAGGGGCGACAACTATGCTATAGTTCTTCACAAAATTGCGATAGTAGTCGGTCATCCCTAAGAAAGACCTCATCTCGGTCACAGACTGAGGACGCGGCCAGTCACGAATGCTGGCCACCTTCGCGTCATCGGGCTTTAATCCCTCCGTGGAAATCTCATGACCCAAGTATAAGACACGGGTGTGACCAAACTCGCACTTCTCACCGTTGATCTTGAACTTGTGTTGTCGCAGAAGACTCAGGACTTTGTCCAAGTGCGCTACGTGCTCCTCGACAGTCTTACTAAAAATAAGTATGTCATCGCGGTACACGATGACAAACTTATTCAAGTAGTCATGAAATATCCGATTCATAGCGTGCTGAAAGGTGCCAGGAGCATTGCAAAGGCCGAAAGGCATCACCACAAACTCGTACAGACCGTACCTAGTCTGAAAAGTGGTTTTGTGTTGATCCTCGGGCCGGATTGCAATCTGATGGTACCCGGACTTCAGCTGAAGTACCGACACCCTTGCACTCTATCTAGCAAGTCATCGATGTGCAGTAGGGACTCTCTTTTCTTAACAGTTATGGCATTGAGGCCCCTATAGTCAATGCACATCCTAAGTGTTCCTTCCTTCTTCTTGGGTACAAATTGGACTGGAGACCCATAAGGAGCAACACTCGGCTGGATCCAACCCTTTTCTACGAGTTCCTTAAGTTGTTGGCGAAGCTCGTCAAGCTCGCCTGGAGACATCCGATAGATCCTACCCTTTGGGATGCTAGACCTTGGGATAATCTCTATCACATGGACGACCTCCCTCTTAACAATCCCAGTCGGCTCTTCAAATAGATCAGGGTATTTAGCAACTAGTCTCTCTATCACGGGCGACATTTTCACCGGCTCGCCTGCAGCAGAGCCGTAAACTAGATACATACCCTCCTCCTAATTTTGCTTATAGTAATTATAGAACGCGGTCACACACATGCATGCATGAGACTCAATCAGACTACTAGCTTTGAACTTATGTAATCTGGCGGTCCCTCCACCTGGCAAAGTGTGTTTGACCACTTTTTGGTCCCTGACAAACTGGGGCTGTGCCACAGAGAGGTAGTACATACCTCACACGATATCCATGGAGAGTTCATCACTCACTAGGAAGGAGGCACGATGTCTCAGTTCCCCTCCCGCGTACGGGAAACAACACTCAACATCCTGGACGTAGTCGTTGACTACCATGCGCTGTTTCTTGGAACAGGTCGACTCCACATGTCGACTCAGGCGCTGCACTTGCCCCTGTAAGCGTAGCCTCTCAACGCACGTGCGACTAATGAAATTCCGTGTCGAGTAAGTGTCATATTAGGCCATGGCCTTGCGACCGCTAATGACCACCTCGCTGACAAATATCTCACCCTTAGGGGCTTTGACCAATGCCGTCCAAGAAGCTAGAGGGTCTATTCTAGACCACTCCTCCTCTAGCTCCTTTAAGGACTCAAACACATTCATCGAACAAAGGCTTGATGGGTCTGAACGTGTTTGCGGGACGACGATGGAGTCAATAGCTTGGGCCATCTCTCGAGTTGGTGAGGGTATGTCCACCACCTCGACCCTAGCAGGAACAACTACTATTCCTACTGGCCCGACGTGTTTCCCGGAGCAGTGCCAGAAGTGCTAGCAACATTGTTACCAACGAGAGTGGAGGATCCCAACGCCTGCCCCATCGTAGGCGGGATCTTCTCGGTCACCTTCTTATTTCGGCATTTGAATTGGTCATGGTCATATTGGCCACAACGGATACAAGTCTGCAGTGTGTACCGAGCTCTCCAGATGTCCTCAGTGAGACCCGCTTTCTCCCATGGAGGAGCATTGGGGTCAACTTGATTCCTTGACTGGGAGCCTCCACAGCGTCTACCGGTCGTTTTACCTTTTTGTGCTACGACAACAGTTACTCCACCCCCTGAAGCTTCTACGCTGCCAGCCTATGAACCTAATCCCTCCTGAAAGTTGTCATCCAACTCGATGGTTGAACCATCGTTATCGTCAAACATAATGCGACCCTTCGCCTTCCAGTTGGAAGGCAGTGTCTTCTTCCTTCCATCCGTCGTGGGGTTATCTCCATGCCCTATCTTCGCCTCTAGGTCTAGGGCCTTCTTGCTGAACGAGGGAAAGTTGTGCATATTGATGTTGGCCTCACCTACCAACTTATTCCTGAGAGGCATGGGAAAGCATCTCGGGTAGGAGGTGAGTAAGACCTGGGGTCATAGCGAACCCCAGGGACATAGATTAGACGCTCTACAACATCAGTGACCTCCCTTACCGACTTGAACTGCTTCGTGTGTAGTGTCAGGATCATGTCAGTAGCCTTTTGGGCCTCCTGAGGATCGTGCCACTTGTCTTCCACCAACTTGAGGAAGTCATCCAGTTTCAGGGTGACTGCCCAAGCGCGGAAGTCATGACCATACCCTTGGAGCTGCACTAAACCAGTCAACCATCTTGTTGCACTACCCTCTAGGTAGGATGCAGCCACAAACACTTCCTCGTGCGGCAAGGTAAGTTTGCACTTGACATAAAAAGGCACTGCCCTCAACCAAGTGTCGAGGTCTTCGCCCCTCTTATCCATTGTGAAGAGTTTCGGAGCGGGGATGGCAGTCTTTGGCACCCACTGACTTTGTCCCGGTCCCTGCATCACTCCGGGCTGTGGACCCTGTGGTACAGGTTGCTGCACTGAATGCAGGGGCTGTGTACCCTGCGACTATGCACGCTGCAAGACAACAGGTTGCACACTTACTGCAACCTGCGACCGAGGTTGGGTAAACACTGTCTGTACAGGAACCTGTAAACTAGGACCTGTTGAGAGCCCTCAAGCTAACGACATACCCAAGGAAACGGTCTGGACCGATGTTGGAGCTGTATATGGGGATACCCAAGTCACCGGTGGGACAAAAGGAGGAGGATGTACAACGGGCCAGGCACCGGGCCGAGACGGTGATGCTGCCGCTTGCATTCGCCCGACTAACATAGTCAGATTCTGTTGGATGTCATGTAAGATCTTCATCTGGTGATCTTGCATCTCTACTACACTTAATAAGACCGACCGTATGGTCCTCACATCATCCCCCATCTTTGATGGGTCCGTCTCCTCTAACTCACTAATGTCCGCTGCATCCTGACTCTTCTTTTAATCATTCTCTCTTTCTCTGCTTTAATCTCACCCAAAGCCTGCTGTAGTTGTTCCTCGAGATCAGCAACTCGCTGTATGGCAACCTCCTCGGGAGTCATCACTAAGGGCTGGCTTGCCATTACGCGAGTGGACTGACTTAAGTTCAGCGCGACCGTTGACCCTACAAATCCTGAACTACCAGCCTGAGAAGTCTGCTGCACAGCAGTGGCCGTGACTGCTGAAGGAGCGGTCTCGCTTACGAATGCCCTGCTTGCCTCTGCAGCCCTAACTCTTCTCTGCTGTTGCTGGCTCTCTCTAAGCTGGCGGAACAAGTATTTGTCACCCTTTGGTCCTAATGCCAAATGGGCTATCGGGCGTCTAGCAGATCGCAAGATCCGGTCTCATTAGTGGTGTCCCTATCGCTCATATGCTACAACACTGCACACTGTCTGTACTAGGACACACAATGGATGCCTACCGCAGCGACATGTATAGACCGATATAAATAAACGACGACTATATTAGAGACTAAACATTCGAGTCCAGCAGGTAAGTTCAGATTCCTACAAATAATGTTATTTTACTTTGACTAGTTCGCAAACAGAAAGCACAATGAACAAAACCAGTTATAAACTATGTTGTCTGTCAGATGTCAATGGCAGTACAACCGAAAATAACATCATTTGTTGGGTCGGTTTGCTGCATAGGATCTTACTCAAACTCATCACCTGGAATCTACGCCTTCCCCAATTCCCCTTGATTGTCACTTGACGTCAGCGTCCTTGAGCAATCCGATTTGGTGTGCGGGACTATAGGTGTGCACACTGCCCACCCCTGTGCCCCGAGTATCTGCTGAGCTGACCAGCCCTGCACTCTGTTTACCCTCGCGTGCAACGAGCTTTACACCAATTGGCTGGTCCAGAGACAATTTAACGACCGCCCCCAAATGTCATCAAGAATTATTTGACGTCGCAGCAGGACGACGATCACAACCAATGGTTTCCTCAGGCGATGTTTATTTATAGACGCCCGATACTCGTTTCTCCCATAGGGTTGGTCTGCCCTTCAATACCCTTTCTATGAGCGCAACAAGCAGACAAGGACAAGGCAACAAAGTATGCGTGCTCTACTCCCAATGGTTTGGCATGGTGACCGTGACCCACTGCTTCGCCCAGGGCCCTTCAAAAAGCACCGCCTTCAACAAAAAAATTGTGGCATTTTTTGAGACAGGATTATCACATGCGGGCCCCATTTATAAACCGTTGGAACTGTGTTAATAAACTGTTTGGCGGGGGGGTGTCGTATGGTCCACCAAAAGTGAATGAATTTAACGCTGATCACAAATGTCGTAAACAAAATATAGTGTGTCCAATTGTTGGTTCATTTGTTGAAAACTTATTGAAAACTTGTTGGAAATTTGTTGACCAATTGTTAAACATTACACTTCTTGTTGGGAAGAAAAAAACTCGTGTCGTACATTTGTGTGTTTTTTCCCCATAGTAATGTCTGTTTGTGTCTGTAGCTAATGAGAGTGTGACAAAACAACGCAAATCATTATGGCAATATGAGAATCCGGTTGCCACGTTGACATTATGGCAGGTCAAGGCACGTAGGGTTTCATCACACCTGTACGAGGTAATGATAGAAACCCAACATTTTCCTGACAGATCGTGAGTTTGCCATCAGAGGGGAAGCTACGGCACAGTAGAAGAATTACAGAACTTTGGCAACCACGAGACCATTTTTTTCTCCTACTGCACAATACACTATGCTCTTTCACATTTTTCAATCTTCGAGTTTTCTACTACTCCTGACATGCAATACACACTGAATGCGAAAATGAATGTTTTGTTGACGATGGTCGAAAAACAAGTGGGGAGAGAGAGAGAGAGAGAGAGAGAGAGAGAGAGAGGAAGGGAACAACGTGGCATGTACGGTTTGCTTTTGGTGGAAATGGACCGAATTTATGAAGTGGCACTCAGTAGCCAACGTTTCCTTTTTCCTCTTTTGGCTTGGACCAGTTCATACTCCGAATGGACGTGTGGGGGAGCCTCAAGAATATGGTTCGCTGCCCTGCTACATGCAGGGTGCACTACTGCGTGACACAATTTCTCTAACATGTCAATCCGAGAGAGAGAGTTGCACGTAGTAGCCAACCTTTCTTTTTTTCCTCTTGTGGCTTGCGGTAATTCATTCTACGGATGGACACATGCGGGAGCCTCAATCATATGCTGAGATGCCCTGCTACAAGCAGGGTTGACTAGTGCGTGACACAATTTCTCCAACATGTCAGTTTGATAGAGAGAGTGGCACGAAGTAGCCAACTTTTTTTTTTCCCTCTTCTGGCTTGCGGTAATTCATTCTGCGGATGAGCGCATGCGGGACCCGAAATCATATGCTGAGCTACCTTGGTACAAGCAGGGTTTACTAGTGCGTGACACAATTTCTCCAATATGTCAGTCCGAGAGAGAGAGTGGCGCGCATTAGCCAACCTTTTCTTTTCCCTCTTCTGGTTTGCGGTAATTCATTCTGCCGATGGACACATGCGGGAACCGAAATCATATATTAAGCTGCCCTGCTACAAGCAGGGTTCACTAGTGCGTGACACAATTTCTGCAACATGTCAGTCCGAGAGAGAGAGTGTGGCACGCAGTAGCCAACCTTGCACCGACAAGATTGAGAAATATTTGCATGCTGTGAGTGATGTTTGTCAACCAAATCTTTTCATGTTTTTGGTGTGCGTAGTTCTATTTATGGTTACTGCAGCAAGTCCCAGGTCGCAACGATCCTTGTCTTTTTGTTGCCGAACTGTTTCCCTGTGCAAACTGTGAGGTCTTTATACATCATGGTGTTTGCACATTACATAGTCGCTCACTCTTGAATAAGACAATGATTTATACACAATGGATTGTACAATATTGTATCATAAATGACACAACATATATTGAAAAAATTATTGTTCGAGTATCGTACTTCACAGTCATTATCTTCATTTCTCTCTCTCTCTCTCTCTCTCTCTCTCTCTCTCTCTCTCTCTCTCTCTCTCTCTCTCTCTCCCTCGCATGCAATGACAGTGACCTCCTGCAAGTCCTGCTGAAAGATTTTGGTGTGAAGCTTCTGATTCACACAAATGTGTTCCCCTCTTCTCCCCCGCCCACTGTTCAAGGCCTGGCACACAAACTTTCTCTACCCCTCTCCCCGTCTCTGCCTCTCTCACGGGGTGGTGCAATGAACTCCAAGTCGAAATCGTCATTTGTTATCCTTATGTTATTTGGCCCACTCCCTTCGATAGAAGACAGGCCATTTCGAAATAATGCAACGGCCTTTTAAGAAACAGATGCCGCTCAGTCCAGCTTGAAGATAAAAAAACTCACGATTGTGTCGCAGCTATGGACAGATGAAGTGATGTCCTGCTTTATACATGCCAATTTTTGTATCTGGTCGGCCGCTCTACTGGTCTTTGCTGTCTGCTCGACTTCACATTTGATAACCATTTCTGCAGAAGCCAGTTGCTGCAGCGTCACCGTAAGGTTCGTGCCATCCCTCCTCATCTGAAAAACCTTTGTGAGTACTGTCTTGAACGCTGGTGCGCCCCAAGGATCGTTGCCGCTCCGTTTCCATGTTTTGTCCTCCTTCATCTCTGCTCGCATCTTGTTCCGAGTAGGGACCTGGTAATCCATTTGTTGCGATCATACAAGCGAAAGACTTTTTTCTGCCCAAAATCAATGCTTCAGTTGCCATGTTATCTCCCTACATATTGTAGTCATCATCCTGTTGCACTCCCCTATCACCCCTCGAATACCGCTCTCCGCTATGTGTGATCACAGTCCTTCCTCCACATTCTCCCCTATTAGTTTTGCTGTAATTTGTAGCGCCGTGAAAAATCCGTCCTCCGTTGGGTATAGTGTTGCATCCTTCGCATCGAAAAATGCAAAGGCTTTTGCGACTGAACGAACAGTCTGTCCTTCCCTCGTCGCTTATTGCCTCGTCTTCCTCTCCGTCCGTCTTTTGTGATATGGAGTACTCACGTTCGTCTTCTGCGTTCTCTTGAACGACGCTGTGCAAATCCTTCGAGACTCTGCAATCGATCGTCTCCACGATTTTGTCCTTGTATGAGATTCTCTTCTTCGTCATGTGTTCTTGCTGTGGTGTTTTTTCTTCGCGCGACCTCTTCTCGGGCGCTCTCGGTGGACGGTTATCGATGCCGCTGACCTGGTTCATCCGGACGGGAGTTGCTGGGGGTGATTCGTTGCGTTCTTTCAGCCTTGAAGTCTCTCTCTGACGTGAAGGAACAACAATAAGTGGTCCGTTTCTGTAAACGTGCGTCCGCTTTGTTTTCGACTTCTGGCATCCGCTTTTGCGATGTTCTCTCCTATTTTTTTTCTTATCAGCCTTGCATTTCTTCCTCCCCTTATCATTTTTTTCCACGAGATTCAAGAACCTGCACACATCCTCATATTTTGGCCTTGCAGCGATGACCTTTTTTCCCACATACATGAAATTGAATACAACAACAATTGCGTCAGCCATGTCGTGGGTTATTTCATACACCTCTGAACTGTAATGGAGGGAGGGAGGGAGGGAGAGAGAGAGAGAGAGAGAGAGAGAGAGAGAGAGAGAGAGAGAGAGAGAGAGAGAGAGAGAGTCTTATCATTATTACTGCGATTCATTTAAGTCACCAACTTTTGTGCGCGTTCTTGTCGTCTATCTATATTGTCAAACGATACGGATTCGCATAGTCATTATAAGAAAAAAATATTAAAAATAAATAAAAATGAAGTTCACCTTGGGAGAAGTCCCCGACTATCTTCGCGAGAAGGTTGGCCACTGCGTGTCAATCAACTGGTGAAGCGACCGGTCTTTATGTTCAAATTGCACAGCGCACTAGCCAGTCAACCATAGATTTATGAAATTGGTGAACAATTATTTCGTTGACATGTGTTTTGTTAACAATTTTCAGTATGTCCTTAGCTTTTACCTCCATCGGCGCAGTTGCTGCAAGAAATTGTATTATTGTGGCAGTGATGCAACATACATAAACACCACAGTCGGTTAAATTGTTCTATTGCGGACATACATGTCACCGACGATATATCAACCTTTTCCGGAGTCAACACCTTCGCGTTGGATGCCTTGTACAGGTACTCGTGCCACATAAATGTTCGCATGGTCTTTCATTCCCCTCGTTTCTTCCTTTTGAAGGAGTCAACAACGATGGCAATAGGAGGTACGTCGACATTGTTGATCTGATTGATGGCCAAGAAGTCTCTCACATTCCGCAACAGAAGCAAAATTCGGTGGCTGTTATGGTTCACAGGTATCATGGTAGCTGTCGTGCGTCGCAGTTCATTGCTTACGAGTGTTCTTTATCCGCTTTTCGCCACATGCATTTTTTGGTTAGCAATGATTTGGGGGAGTCAGAAAGTTGTACACACATGGACTGTTGCGTTGTCCCGTGCCTACGAGTGTTCTTCATACACAGACTGCAAATAGATGTCGATAATGTTGTCGTTCAACCATTCATTGTCGATCAATTGTGCAATGTCCGATTTTGTTACATGAATGATGTGTTTCGGAGTCTCCTTGATTTTCACGTGAAGGGGAACAATTCATCCTCATCAAACATGTTCGTCTTTTCTTCTCTTGTTCTGGCCGTGTCCCCAACTTTCGCCTTTCCCTTAATGCTGTATGACTCTTCAACCATCAGCTGGGGAGACTTTACTTCACCCTCCGTTATTATTGCGTACATTTCTGTGTACCAAGGATCCTTCAACATTTTCTTCCACCTCTTCACTGACATCTCAGTGGTCAGTGGCAACAAGGGTTCGCTTACGACCTCTTTGCATGAGTCTTCGTCGTTATTTTTTGTCATGGGACTGGTCGTTGTTTTTGTACCCATATACGAACACTTCTTTCCGCCACCACCCGTATTGTTTTTCTGTGACTCTGTCATGCTCACTCGGTTTCTCTTACCTACACCGTCTTCTTAAACCACCAGTTCACCCACACCTGTTTTGAATATCCCAAAAATCAATTTGCCGAGCCTGAAAGTGCGCTGGTACTCGCCTCTTTGTGCTGGACCTGCTGCAAGCTGATGGACTGAAAAGCAGGCCGTGGGTAGTTTTTTGTTTTCAATTTTGTATCTCGTTTTTTATTTCTACTCCGTTTTCACTCATGTGCCACGCTAGTCAGTCTGAAGAATAAGACAAAAGGGTGCATGGCAAAGTGTGTCTGACTATGTCTGTGCATGTCTGTGTATGTGTCCGTGTATATGAGTGTATGTGTATGTGTGGCTGTGTGTATGTTTGTCTGTGTATGTGGCTGAGTGTGTGTCTCTGTATGTGTGTTTGTGTATGTGTCTGTGTGTGTCTGTGTATGTGTATATGTTTGTGTATGTGTGTGTATCTGTATATATGTGTGTGTCTGCATGTTTGTTCCCAAGTTAGCTACTGCGTGATATTTGAGCTCGCAACGGACATGTGTGGTCTGTGTCTGGCACGCAGTAGCCAACTCGAAGGGTGAATGGCAGTATGTCGCTGTGTGGCTCTGTGTACGTGTGTGTGTGTGTCTGTGCATGTGTGTTTGTGCATGTGTCTGTGTATGTGTATATGTTTGTGTATGTGTGTGTATGTGTGTCAGTGTATGTGTATGTGTGTGTGTATGTTTGTGTATGTGTGTGTGTATGTTTGTGTATGTGTGTGTATCTGTGTATGTCTATGTATGTCTGTGTATGTGTATCTGTGAGGGTGTGTGTATGTGTGTCTGTTTAACAGAATCTGTGAGGCTGATAGCGACAGACGACGACAGCGATAGTGACAAACAGACACACAGACCAGACAGCGACAACGACGAACAGACACACATACCAGACAGACAGACACACTGCGACAAACAACGACAAACAGACACACAAACAGATAGACAACGATAAACAGACGCACAGACCAGATAGACAGACAGACAGCGACAAACAAACAAAGACACGTGTAATGACCCACCATAACACCTGTCTCTTATACACATCTAGATGTGTATAAGAGACAGGACCAGACAGCGACAACGACGAACAGACACACATACCAGACAGACAGACACACTGCGACAAACAACGACAAACAGACACACAAACAGATAGACAACGATAAACAGACGCACAGACCAGATAGACAGACAGACAGCGACAAACAAACAAAGACACGTGTAATGACCCACCATAACACAGACTGAAAACACTGCTGATTTCTGAAGTTTTGCCGACGGAATGGATGACCAGTAGCAATAGGTCAGGTGTAGGCCGGTACCAGTCCATCCACTCTGAGTCTGGAGCCTGTACGGGCAATTTCATAGTCTGCAATGATAGTTTCCCTCCGAAAGGGAGGAGGTATTGGTTGCTTGGGAGGAGGTATATGTCTGAGGACTGCTACAACGCTGCTGGGATAAAGAAGTCGGGAGCTTCCACCTTGGCTATGGTGGAGCTTTACCGGTAGGAGGAGGAGGGAGAAGGGGACTAGGGAGGAGAGTCGCGAGGTACCTACCTGATTATGGTGGACACCATCGTCATCACCTAGTTAGGCGCTGCATCTGGAAGGCCCCCGTTGGGGTAGTGCCGCACCAAGGAGGCTCGGGGCAGAGTCAGGCATGGCGGATTGTTGAGCAACGACTTAGCCACTTTGTGTTGTCCGTTGGACAGGAAGACGGCAACGACATATTTGCTTTGTGTTGTGTGGTGGACATCAGGGCAACGTGGCAACGCTCCGCCATAGCCTAGGCATGTGAAAGGAGGAAGAAGGAGGGTGACCATGGCTATGGTGCACCTCATGTTGTGCCTGCAGTAGAAGTGGGATTCAGACTTTGATTCTGGTTCAGCCATTCGACATAGCAGAGACATTTTTTGTTTCAATTAGAGGGGAGGAAATAAGGAGGAGGAGATTGATTGGCGAAGAAGAAGAGGTTTCTCATTGGTTTATGCTGGTGTATATCATCTTCTTTTTCTTTCCTTCTTCTTCTTCTTCTTCTTTCCTTCTCTCTCCTTTTAAGTTCATATTTTTTTTTTTGCAATTGGACATCATTGAACTTTCTGATGAGTACATACTTCGAAATTGGTCAGGATCGTAACACAAGACAAACGGACACAATGAGGTTGGGAGAGAGAGAAGCGCATGCAGAGGTGGAAGAGGGAGAAGAGGGCTCGAAGCCAACAAACCAAACGTACAAATTACAGCTCAAGGGATGAAGTCCCGCAAGGCCCAAACCAAGAAAACAACAAACACACTTACTATACAGTCCCACAGGGATACTACGATGCCCTGCGTACATGTCCACAATTGCGCAGCAGGGAAGCAACGCGACCTCCACTAAGCCCGTGAGAAGTGTGTTTGCTACGAAAACAACCACAAATTCGTCAGCCTCTGCGTACTTCTACCCAACTTCCCTAGACCTACAACAGAGCATGCACCTACACACCTACACAACCGTCCAAATAGCAAACATCTACGACCCAACAGTCAAGATCTACCTATATGTATGTAAATGGAAACCTATATACATAAGATAGACATGGGGACGCATACCAGTTTTCTGAAGGGCAGAAATTGACAAAACAACAAGGCTGAAAGGCCTAAGACTACGAAGTAGAGACTACTAGCGACAGGTTCAAGCTTCGAGGTCAATGAAAGCCGGATCGATATGAAATAAATAAATAAATAAATAAATAAATAAATAAATAAATAAATAAATAAATAAATAAATAATAAAGAAAGAAACAAAGAAAGAAGAAGAAAAAAAAACAAAAATATATGGAGTGCACTACTGCAGGCCAAAATCACCAATAGAGTCGTCGTTCAATACCTTCATGCCCCCCACTAGTAAACTCTCTCTCTCTCTCTCTCTCTCTCTCTCTCTCTCTCTCTCTCTCTCTCTCTCTCTCTCTCTCGTGATGTTTTGAAAGACCCCAGATTCACTCTCTCATTCCCTCAACAACCGCTGTATGTGTTGTTTTAAAGGACCCGTCTGCCGCCCAAGCGCCACAAAACAAAAACTTTTTAACACAGACATCATCAATCGTCTTCCTACAGGCATCACGACACACTTGACAAGGCAATTGGTTTGGAGGGCCAACTTATATTTTTTGGTCTTCTCTTCAAGAGACCGAGAGAGAGAGAGAGAGAAAAAAAAAAAAAAAGAGAGAGAGAGAGTACACAGGTAGCACAAAGTTGTATAACAGTGAGCATCACAGATGAAGTGAGACATGGTTCGTCTTGCCGCCGTGCTAAGTTGATCATTCCACCTAATACCGCAAAGACTACCACAGTGTCCAAGTTTGGACATGATATGCGTTCTGCAGTACATACTGTTATTTGACTCACCTTATATAGTACAATGCCTGTGAGTTGCTATTTTTGGTTGATTTCTCACGTTGCCTTTTTTTTTTCTGTGCGTTGCCTTTGCGTGACACTCCTTTCCTCTTCGTTGCCCCTGCTCTTCTGCCATCTTTATCCGCCTGTCTGGCCTCCATCCGTTGCTGTCTCTCCTCACTTCTCGCCTTCTCGTCCAACATACCTTGATATTTATCGACCCAACGAGGCTTCGATAACCTGTCAACCAGTCTCATGTCCCTGAGCTGGATCGTCACCCTCTTCGAATGGATGGTCACCTCGTTTGTGTTCCCGAAATTGGCAACCAGATAAGCTTCGAGAACCTCCATCAATGCACGCACAACAGTCATATGAAACTTTACACCCATATCCAGAGCGATGTCCTTCTCCACAATCTCGCGCACGAGCCGCATGAATGGCCTGAAAGTCAAGCAAAGGTCATTCGATCGTTGCAGTTTTCTGATTTTTGTCAAAGCTGCCATCCCCGGTCGTCGGCGGCGTTTGGGAGGCCGAGTTGGTGCACCCCTTGTTTCACCAGTCGCTAGTCACGCATTCTGCATGTGGCGGTCCAGACGTGCACTTTTTCATCTTCCTCAGGCTCTGTGACATCCCCGCATCGCTCGGGCCGCCTGTGTCAGCTTGTGTTGCATAGCACCCCCTGTCAAGCCGAGGATCGCACGGGCCCTCCACCTCATAAGACAAATGAGAGATGTCTTATCGCTGCTTTGTTCTTTTGCGTGGCTGCGATGGACCGCCCAAGTCGTCGTCTGCCACATACTCAAATCTCTCCTCAGTCCATCTGAGTGGGTCAGATGGAAAGGCACACCAAGCGGGTCTCTGAATCTCATGCGGACATGTCCACCATGCTCAAATGTCATGGGACAGACAATGGGGACCCAAACAAGAACTGTCGTGGACTCGTGCTTGCGGCGAACGTCAACCATGTATCTGTTCTGCATGTCGCCCTTATTTTGGCCCTACCCCTCTCCTCGACCATAGACCACATCGCCTGGTCAGCCATGGGGTCATATCTCCTACACACCATCTGACGGTCCTCCTCCCTGATTTTCTCCCAGCAACGCTTTGCATGTTCAGCCACCAACATGTGGTCCTTCACATGTGCATTAAAAATTGAGACACGTGTCACAACCACAAGGAACTGCCAATACTCCACAACACCTGTGTACATCCAACCCAATGGTAGTTAGTGCCCTGATTGCAGTCGTGCTACGAGCTTGACTTTGCCATCGACAATTGCAGGATGCAAACATCCAGGAACCCAATTGACACGATAACCATACTTTTCAAGGACCATATGCTGCTACAGCTGTCCTTCCGGGATCGCATGGGCCCTAATGTCAGTTGCAGACTGAACGTCCTCCCTCATCGCCACATGGTCTCATATCTTCATGCATACTCCATGAAATGTGGCTTCTTTCTCTCTTGCTTGCTCGTATGTGATGCAATTGTCACCACTGAACACTTTCCCTTCAACGACGTCCAACTCCACTGGGTTCCGAAGCGGCGGGACGAAGCAGCCTGCAGTATGGGGACGACATGCCATTGCCTCCTTCTCCTCTTGTGTGACCTCCCTGTCTAGATGCCTTAAGGAGAAGTTGCCATTCACGTAATGTGTGCTCCAGACATTTCCCATCGCATCGTACATCGTCATCCTTACACGACCATCTGGCACTGGGATCGTACACGGTACCCAAAACCATCGAGGATCCTTCCTTGCGTCGCTCTTCCTGGCATGCCATACACCCTGTCGCTTTGTTGCCACCAATCACCCATGGTTGTCCGTAATTAAAGTGTCATACAAAAAATCGTTCAAGCGGAACTTCCCCTGTACCTCCAGAACACGCCACATTTCTAATGCATATTGTCCTTTGTCCTGTGTCGTTGCCCCATCGTTCAACCTTAATACTCTGTCATGCACAACTGACAGAGTTATGTTTCGCCATGTACTCTTCATGGGAGCTAGAAATGGAACCCACGTGTCCTCGACCTTGAACGCAAAGCACGGTGTGCCTTCAACAATACCCGGTTGAACACGACCCGACACCCAATTGGTGTCATATGAGTATTGTTCTCCTGTTGATGTCCTCATCACATTTTCATCTCTGACAATACATCCTGCAACAGATTCCCTGTTTCCCGCATGATTCGCCGAGAGTAGGTTAACGACAACCTTTTTTTTCATCATATCACCTGTTCAACAACAGTTTTGTATTACCAATGAAACTTTTACTCACTTCAAGGACATTTTTCATCACGATTTTGAAAACTTTCAAGGTGAATACCTATCATCCTTTACCTGCAGAATAGACTTATAGGAGCACTAGACCTGTCTCTTATACACATCTAGATGTGTATAAGAGACAGATCTTGAACTTGTGTTGTCGCAGAAGACTCAGGACTTTGTCCAAGTGCGCTACGTGCTCCTCGACAGTCTTACTAAAAATAAGTATGTCATCGCGGTACACGATGACAAACTTATTCAAGTAGTCATGAAATATCCGATTCATAGCGTGCTGAAAGGTGCCAGGAGCATTGCAAAGGCCGAAAGGCATCACCACAAACTCGTACAGACCGT
>BFEA01000168.1:1203710-1237400 GCA_003427395.1 Chara braunii | reverse complement strand
GAACGAGGCAACTGCCTCGTGGTAGGTGAAGAAACAGTCTTTGGGACTGTGTGGGAGCACGAAAGCTCCCACTTCGTTTTCTTTGACTAACTTACTGTGGCCGCGAGATCTTGAATCTCACGGCCCACAGTACTCGCGTGGAAGTGAGAGAGAGAGAGGGACGTGGGAGTTGGGAGGGGGAGGTCCTATTCCTCCCAACCTGCCAACTGCCTTCCGCTTTTTCAGGAGGGGGCAGAGAAAAGTAAGGGGTGGACTGTTGTGAGCAACTGCATGAACCTGGCCGGAAAAATGGCCAGGCGCATGCAGATTAGATTAGTTTTATTTTTTTTCTTTTTCTTTTTGTTTATTTCTGTGAGGACACTTGTCCTCACGTGGTGCTACCTTTGCAGAAGCTGCCAGAGGTAACTGTCAGGCTCCCGTTTTTGCAGGGAGCCTAAAAATTAAAGGGTCACTAAGGAAAAGGCTAGATACAGCCTTTTCGTCGATGTATCTGCCCTGGAAAAAGGGTCCGAATACATCAAACTGAAAAGGGTTGTATCTTTTCAACCCTTTATCAGAAAAATAAAAGAAAAGCAGATTTGGAAATGGCAGGAGCCCAGCTATCTCGCCAGATTCCGAGCTAGCTGGGAAAAAGAAAAAGAAAAAGAAAATAGGGCAGCTTTAACTGCCCTACACTAAGGCTGTGGCTGTGGTGCGGCCACAGTCAGCCCTGGATTTTGGCAGATCGTGGGCTCACAGTGAGCCCGCGATTTCAAGTTTGCCTGGGGGCTGGAGTGACGTCCAGCCCTCATCAACCAATATAAAACAGGCAGCTGCCCCCCATCTGCCACACAATGCACTCGTGATGTCAGTGTGTGACGAGCACACTTGAGTGTTGCTGGCTGCTGGAGCTGCTGCTTGAGGCAACGTGAGGAGAGGTTGAAGGACTGAAGAGGAACACAAGGAGGAGAACTGGGCAGCCATAGTCAAGGCAGGGAGCACTCTGCTCCCCTCTTCTCTGGCTGGTGCTGGTCCCACTGGACAGACCCAATGGTACTGCGGGACTGCGGCAGTGCGGCGCTGTAAGATTTGGGCCTGGGGCCCAAATTTTACCAATTTTGGCTTCCGATTTTCGCACTATAGTGGGGAAGTGCTGACAAAATTTTACAGTGGCGGCTCCGATTTTTACTGCGGTGGTACCAAAGTGCTGCCAAAAGTTTGTTGCGGCGGCACGAACTTTTACTGCGGTGGTACAAAAGTGCTGCCGAAATTTTGCTCCGGCGGCACAAACTTTTACTGATGTGGTATGCCGAAATTTTGTTGTGGCGGCACGGGCTCTTAATGCGGTGGTACGAAAGTGCTGCCGAAATTTTGTTGCGGCTGCACGGGCTTTTACTGAGGTGGTACGGAAGTGTTACCAAAATTCTACGGCGGCAACTCCGGTTTTTACTGCGGTAGTACGGAAGTGCTGCCGAAATTCTGCGGCGGCGGCACGGTTTTTTTTTTCCAGCGGTGGCACTAAGATTTACGGTGGCGACGGCAGTAATTTTATATTGAGTGGCAGCTGGGCCTTGGCGCAAGGAAGGTGCCGCTATAGTAGGGTATTTTGAGATGGCGTGGACTTGACGGCACTGTCACGAGGTGACAAGTCAAGGCTAGTGGCGGCGACACTTACAAAAAGAAATAAATAAGGTGGTGTTGTGGCAGGTGGTCGTCACAAGGGAGTGACGTGGTCCACTTTGCGAGCGGCTGAGGGTAACGACGCCTGATCATTGGGAAGCGATTGATTGCTGAGAGGGTGCTCTGGCAGGCGGTCGTCACAAGAGAGTGGTGTCGATCACTTTGGTGATGGCTGGTGCGGCAACCTTCTCGTCAGGAAAGCGAAAAATTTATACGGTCTTCTTGAGTAGACCGTACTACTTCACTCAAGGTCAGTGGTCAGTTAATTTGACTCAGTTCCGTTCACACCTGTGTGAACCCACACTTACTTTGACCTGGTTCGTTGAATGTTCATTGAAAAGGGAAAATAATGTGTGTTCTTGCGTGTATGACAGGGAGTCTGACAATAGTAGAGGAATGCATGGTGGTTTGTGAATCGTTGGGCTTGACTGCAGGTACGGCATGTGGGTTGGAATGGATGAGGGTGATGACGGTGAAAGAATGGTTGACCTTTCATCTCTGTGCTTGTGTTTTAAGTATGAACGAAAGAGAAAAGAAGACAGCGAAAAACTAAGCGAGCACAAGGAAGAGAAGTTCAATTGGATTTAGACTTATCCCTGAGGTGACCCATTCTTTTCCGAATGATCCTTCTCTATCTATGCCTGTCAGTCTGAATGATTTCTTTCTCTTTACAACTCTCTTTTTCTTCGTCCAAGTTAACTTTTGACGTTAGGCGTCAAGATTTTATATGTTTGCCGTGTAGGTGTTTTCCCTTTTTCTAGGAGGCATCTGGGGCGGGGGTTCGCTGCCTTAGGGGCCGACCCTGTTATCGAATCAGAGTGGACCGCTTTGCGGGGGGGTACCATGCCGATTCGGTGGAGACGGTCCGACTTCTGAGATCCGAGCTTTGTGCTTGGACGAGGAGGTGGAGTATCCCAGACCACCTCTTAGGGAAATGGAAAAGGCATCTTTCACGGAAGAAATTTATTCTTGACGCCTTGTGTAAAAGGGAAAACTGCTTTAGCACTCCCGTTCTAAGTGGTCATTCTAGATACCGCTGACGTATAGAGAGTTGGTGCCAAAAGCAGCCAACTCATGTCCTACTAGCTGAACGGAGTACATTTAGATACTCCTGACGTGGTTGGTCGTGTCATAAGAAGCACGGGTCAGGAAGAAGATAAATAACTGAATAATATTCAGGGACAAAAGTTTAACCTAAACACAATTGTCTTCTCTTTTTCAGATGATTTTGAGATCTACAGACTTGTTTTATTTCCACAACCGAGACCTGGCACATGAAAGAGTTGAACTTCAGAGGCGTAATGGAGTAAGAGTAGAAAGGATTGGACGACTTGTTTACAACCCGTCTGAACTGTATTATGAGGAGGATGTTCCTCGATTCTGGAGTGGGAGCGCGCAGAGACCTCCCAGACGACTTATATTTAGAACAGAATCTGGCCTGGATATTATCTATTATGAGTTTGCACCGCCATTGCCCGAACGCGACTTCATCAATATGAACTTGGTAATATAGCACCCCTACAAGCTCAATCCACGGGTGGACGAAATTGCTGAAATAAGGTTTCGCTCGATACGTGCTTTGGCTAAACGAACGACAAGGACCTTTCTTCGGTATATACTACGTAGGATGGGTGCGAGCAAATAGGTTCGCAATCATAGACATCGAGCCATTATACAATGATGATTTGGAGGTCGAGGCGGAAGAACTAGAGGAACATCTACGCGACTAATTTTGACTTTGTTCTGATACGCAGATGCTTGGAGCACGACGAGATTTGACAATTCCGAGGTATTTGCTGGTTCGTGATACGCCTGAGGAGGATATTATCAGGGGAGCAGAGCAGCTGTTGTGAATTCGAGATGATTCTCCTATTGATTGGATCAGCTTCATTGCACTACCCTTAAACGGCGAGGGATTTTTCCCTACTACTCGCGCGGATTTTCGGGCAAACACTGCTCGAACTCGCGACGAACTTTTTGGTTATACATTGTATTTCCACCGCGCTAGTAATCTCCAATGTCTCTCTCGAGTCATTGTGAGTATCAGAATTACCTCGTCCGGCAGACGTTTCGGCGTCATCCGGATCCGGGACACTCAGACGCTACATTTGTTTGGACTCAATCGACCCTTCCGAGTTATATTATGGAGACTAACTTCGTGGATGGTCTCTTTCTACAACACTCGGATTGTTACAGTTGTGCGATGTGGACGAATGTCTACCCTGATATTTGACGACGATAAACTGGCGCGTTTGGATTCATGGAGGCACAGGTGCACGGTGGGCGACAAATCTACCAGGGTTAGACATCGTCTTCTGAAATCTACTTGGATTTAGTAAACACATCGCATAAACTCAGTCCCGTTGAGGAAACCATAAGACTTATGGTTTCACGAGGTAATCCCAAAAACAAAAACAAAAACACTTTATACAGTTAGGACCGCCGGATAAATAGTATTCGGATTACCCTGATGATGTCACTATCATGCTTATGCATTGAGGGGTAATCGTTCGCATAAAAATAAGCTGGATAAAGTGAAAAGCGAACGTCTGAAAAAGTTATCAAGCGAAGCAGCGGAAGATGAAACATTTATGTGTTGTGTAACTTGGTGTTGGAGATGGATACTCCATCGTTCGTGGAATATAAAAAGTAATTATAGTCCAAGAGGACAAAGCGACCAACAAAGTTGTCACTCGCTCCTCCAGGTAGTTGCATGGTACCAATGGTATTTACTTGCAGAAGTTAATCATGGCGAGTTTCAGTAGTCATGATAATAAAATCAGTCTTAGTTATTTCTCTAATTAATAATCTCGGAATGATAATGTAAACGTTGTTCAGTCATACAGGTTGAAAAGAAACACTTGGCAGACCAGCTCATCAAGTCAACGGTTTGAATTGTGTGATTTTATTTTAAGGTATGTGAATCTATGTTGTTTTGATTATTAAGGGACTAAGGATTGTTTTCACGCTTGATTGAGACTATCCTAGTCGACCGACGTACGCGTCGTACTTAGGAGATCAGCGCCCCAAGGAACGATCGGTGTTCGGGTCTATTCGGCATTTAGCCAAACATTTCCTATAATGCAGCGAGACGAGCAAACGCCCTCGGCTGATTTACCTCTGTGATTGCATTTAAAAGCCTTCGCATGTGGATCAGTAGCTCGGTAGGGATATGCCCCTAAGGGTGGTGATAGCCCCTTAGGGAAGCAAGCTTATGCCCCGCAGGAACCTGTCCTGTCGTTGGAAACCGCGGGACGTACCGCTAGCGCACCCGGCTAGAGCGGCGAAGGAGCGTTGCAACCGCGTCCATCTCGGCGGTTCGCGGAAAGCAATGCGTCGTTTTCGAGTTGTCTCTTGAAGTTATGTTTTAGGTGAACTCCTGCGTGACATGGCCAGGAGGGCCCTCGTTTTTATGCGAGGGCCGATGCGGTCGACAACGGGATGATTTTCTTGCTTTATAAGAAAGGTGATAGATCAGAGATCAGGAATTGGAGACCGATTTTTGTCCTCAATGTGTCCTATAAGCTCTTGGTCAAAATTTTGGCCAAACGTCTAAAGAAATACCTCCCCACCTTGATTTCCAATGATCAAGCGGCCTTTGTTAGAGGCTGCTCGATCTTCGACAACATCATTACTGCTATTGAGGCCTTGGAAGTGGTGCAAAACACACAGTCAAACATGACTATCCTAATGTTGGACCTCGAAAAAGTTTACGATCGGGTAAACTGGACTTATATTCTTACAACTCTGGGACATCTGGGTTTTGGTAAGAATCTATGTAACTGGGTAGTGGCCCTGTATTCCTTGTCAACTGCTTCGGTAATGGTGAATGGTAACTTCTCTGCACCTTTCTCCCTCTCGCGTTCTCTGAGACAGGGGTGTCCTTTGGCCACTCTCCTCTTTGTTATTCAAATAGAGAATATGCTCTGCAACATTCGATCTAACCAATGGATTATTGGCCTAAAGGCCGGCTACTCCCAGTGCAAAGTAAAGGCACTGACGGATGATTTATTCGCTATTTCTAAAAACTCGACACAGTCAATGAATGCTCTCAAGTTGTGCCTGGACGAGTATTGAGAACTTTCTGAAGCTTCGGTTGAACTTTCTGAAGCTTCGGTTAATTGGGCAAAGTTCGTATTCTACCTCCCAACTATCCACGTATTGCCTGTGAACTGGGGTATGAAGCGCATTGTTGCAGAGGAATCTGAGCGCTTTTTGGGCGTCCAGGTTTCACTGCTTTTATGCAGTATTGACCAGGAGGGCATCCTCCTTCAGCGATCATGACAACAGACAACTACATGGGGAAAAGTTACTCACCTGTCCTTGTATGGGAGAATATTGATTATCAACAATGCTTTATTATCCTTGCTTTGCATTTTTTTGTTATACATTCAGTCAATGTTTGGGGAATGACAACTCGAAAGACAAGATGCTGCCAGAGATAACACCAAATTTACCATAATTTACCAAAATCAAACATTGAACACATGTTTCTTGCAATAACCAATGATTCACTTATAAATCTATCAAAACAATTTATCCTTGCTTTCTGCTTGAAATGGGTCTTGCTTATTACATTATTCACATCATCGCTTTGTCGAGATGGGCAATAACGTGGGGTGTGTCATATCAAACCACAAGAGCGACACCTCACTTTCTTCCACCAATTTTTTGCTCGTCGAGAGCGACAATTGTCATGATTGTCTTTGGCCGCATACTGAATATTTTCAGCTTTCGGTACATCCCGAATACTAGGTTGAACCTCCTCTCGTCTATGCCTTACATCTCTGACAAAAGAGTCAACTGTACCCTTCCGCTTCTTATTGTCACACTCCTTCGACAACCCGATAACAGTTGTTGTCTCAGAATCTTTTTCTCTCATGACTTTCAAAGACTCTTTCGCCTCAGAAAGTTATCTCAAAATACGATGATCACGCTGGTATGCATTGTTATCAGAGACTAATTGTTGATGTATGGTTTTCAGATCCAGATGAAGAACCTGATCGAATTTTTTCACGGATCTTCTGCCAAACAAAGAAGATCTAACACCTTTAAGAAAAAACGCATTTCTCCCTCAGAAAAGTTCGCGAGAAACATCCTACTCGTATTCATTTCTGAGAGGTCCGGAACAAGACGAACCACTCGTTCAAACACAGAAAGGAACTTCCCGTACGTAGGATATTTGTCATGACAAACATTCCGGAGGTCATAACGAGTCAGAGTTTCGTTCTCGAGCTTGAACATGTCGAACATCTTTTGATCGAAATCCTTCCAACTTCTGGCTTTTGAAACTAGTATCGCTACCTTCCGACGAACGTCTTTATGCACCCATGACACCACTATTTTCAGCATCGTCTGCTCATCCCACTAATGAGCAGCGGCCAATTGCTCAAACGCTGAAATAAATTTCACAACATTGTCACCATTAAAAATCGAGACATCAATCTTTGGAACAGTCGCCACTCTTTCGATCTTCTCTCCGAGTGTTTTAATCAACTTGTCTATTTTGTCTCAAGGACCGTCATTCAGCCTGCTACCTTCCGCCATCTCGCTGCGAGAAGATTAACCTGCAAGCGATGAGGCATAAAGGTAAGAAGTTGAAATGACTCGTGAGGTCCATCACTTGTCAGCATATAAATATTATAAGACTTTCCTACTATTTCGTCGAGGTAAGCAGAACATAACCGATTCATACCTTGTCTTCTAAAGAAGTAGCATTAATAAAAGAAAATGAATCTAACTATCTTTAAAAAATAGGTTTGATAACGGCATGTTATCAGGCTTATTTTCAAATGATGCTCGTTTGAAATTAAAATAGTTCAATAAAACACTTAAGTGTCGTTTCGCTAGGGACAACGGTGGTTTGTCGTTATCCCCTCAACGGTGCCACCCGTCGAGCGCATCGGCTCCCGCCGCTCTGGCGGCGGCGAGAGCCCTCCCAGCCGCGTCACGCAGGAGTCAAAACCAAAAACCAAAACGAAGAGAGACAACTCGGGAACGGTGTGACGCAACGCGCTGCCGTTACACTACACGCCGCCCGGCTTCACCACTCCGACCAGGTGCGCCAGTTGTACTTCCTGCGGCGCCCTACGATAAGATAGGGTTCCGCGGGGCACAACTTACCCTCCTCGAGGGGTTGTTACCACCCTCGGGGGCGTATCCCTACCGAGCTGCCGACCCACGTGTGAAAGTTTTCGAGGATGCAGATGCAGAGGTGGGTCGGCCGAGGGCATTTGCTCATTTCGTTGCAATATAGGAGACGCTCGACCAAACGCCGACGAACCCGAATATCGTCCGTCCTTTGGGGCGCTAATCTCCTGAGGCGCGGAGTGTCGTCGGTCAACTAGGAAGAGTTCGGTCGAGCGAAGGAAAAACCCAACGTCGATAAAACAATCTTAGTCTCTTTTACCTATAGACAAAAGAGAAAGTCACAGACAAGAATAACGTGGTCTAATCAGTTCAACACGAGTTGACATTGAATTCAATCGATCATAAAAAAATAAATGTCAAAATGAAGGAATAAACGGTTTCAACATGAATAGACTCGGTAACTTAAGTCAAATCAGAAAATGAAATGAAAATACGAAAACAAAAAGAAAATCAATCATCATCAGCTTGAGTTTGACAAAACACTATAAGATGAGCCAACAAAAGTTGGCTTAGACAAAACTCAATCCGTCCGACAAAGTAGCTGGACTGACACATTTTTAACTTAATGAGACATGTTGCCAAAGTTATTCATCCCATTCTTATATTGACCAACGACGAAAGGAAAGTCATACACCTTTTGTTCCCTATGAAAATATATTTAAACACAACCACGTTAGCGGTCGAGTCTTTGAACGAAGACGTTTTAACCGTTCTAACTTAGGTGTGAATGATGTCTGCGAATAAAATTCAAGATAGTCACACAAATCAACCACCAATTCAAACGAACTCAACATTTCGGCTATCTCGCCTGAGGTAGAGGACCATTTTCAAGTTTTGTTGGTCGCCTTCTCCTTCTGGACTATGATGGCTCTTTTTGTCCCACGAATGATGAAGTACCCGCCTTCACTATAAGGGCATAGCATTGTCATAATTGTATTTTTTTCCAAAGAGAACATCATCACTTCGTTCTACCTATACCATGGGTCTGCACTTCTTATAACGCAAACCGGATCCACGAAGGTAGTGCCTACTCGCACTCCATTCGAAACTAGTGAGCACACAAACTGGGCTTCTTGTGACCCCAGTTCTCCACACGTTGATGGCTCCTAAGGTGGCCACCTGAAGAGTTTGTAGGTCAACCCCCTTCCCGCTTACCAGTACGGAAGAACCGACGTTCATCCTTTGTCACAGCGCGTCCAACCCTTTAGGAAGTGGTTTGGGATACTCTTCCTCCTCACCCGAGTAGAGACTCGGATCTTAGGAGTCACGTTGGCTCCTCCACGACAGCAAAGTACCCCCCCGTCGAAGACGGTCCACTCTAAGCCGATAACATGGCCGGCTCCTAAAGTAACGAACCCCCGCCCAGATGCTTCCTAGAAAGAGGGAGCCCTCAGACTCCGTCCGGGATCAGATTACCCATCCCCTCTTGCGAAAGGGTAACTTAGACGAAAAGAAAAGTCAAGAGCGAGTGATAAAGACTCATTCGGACAAGCACAAGTAAGAGAGTCGTTCGGGATAGAACGAGTTTCCTTGGGAAGAGTTAAATTCATTATTTTTTTATTCTTTTTCTGTTTTCAAAATTATTTTTCTCACGGTACCCATCGATTATCCTTCAAAAATAGCAAACAAGTTCACCCAACTCACAAACGAAAGGAAAAAGTTAAGGAGGTGAAACTCTCTGTCATTTTGTCAAATAGCATTTTGTCCCACTTTTATACATAGTCTTTTTACTCACCTGAACACCACGCAGACAACACAATAAAAAAAAGACAAGCAAAGTCTCACTACTCTTGTCAGACCCACCTTTCACTCATGCATGACACCCACAACCCCACTCAACCTTTTCTCCTGAACATTCAAAGCAAAAGGGTCAAGCAATGTGTGGGTGCACACAGGTGTGAAGGGAGTCCGAGTTGTACACTGACCTTGAGTGGTGGTGCCAAAGAAGCGCCCTGGCTCACTCAAGAAAGTCAACCAACAAGCCGTGTGTGCCGCTGAAAGTTGTACTCTCAAGGAAAATCCTGACCAAACCACCTCTCACTCGCACGCCTCACCCGCGGTAGCCTAAGCGTGAAGACGAGCCGCATGCATCCCAGAAAAACACTCTTTCTGGTACCACGTCAGTCCCAACTGGTTTCAAGCGGTCCTAGATAGTCCCACGCGGTTCCATGTGGTCCCATGCTATCAAACACTTCGTCGAATGACTATTGAGTCAAAAACCGTTTCCGCCATACTTCTCAAAAAAAATAAAACCGGTGCCGAATCTCAAAATCGCATGCGTCGAGACTGCTGCAAATGACCGTCCGCGTCCCACGTCAGTCCCAACTGAACCCAGGCAGTCCCAAGTAGTCCAGTCCCACTGCCGCAAGTGTTAAGTAGTCCCAACTACAAAACATTTATCTCATATGCCGCATAAAAAAAATAAACCCGCCCGTCGAGCTCAGATTTCGTACCGTCGCATGTCGTCAACCGCCACTATGTCACGCTGTTGTTGTCGTACACACCAACGGTAGCAGACCTTCATCAAGAAAAGCAGACGCCGCGCCGCAACAAAAAACTTTTTCGTATCGTAAAAGAAACTTTCACTTCTGCACCGCACGTCCCACCGTCGTGCCGCAATTCCATTGTCGTGCCGAAACCGCGTCGAAAAATAGCAGCGCGTCGTCGCGCTGTACCCCGTAAAAAAAAAACGGCAGTGCTTTGCCGTGCCGTACCACTGTAAAAAAAAAAGAAACGGCAGCGCTTCGTCGTGCCATACCATCGTAAAAAAACGGCAGCGCTTTGCCGTATCGTACCATTGTAAAAAAAACGGCAACGTTTCTCTGCGTCGTACTGCAGTAAAAAAAACGGCAGCATCACTCTTCAAAACAAAGTGTCGCGCCGACGTGCCGTGAGAACGGCAGCGTCACCCCTAAAAAGTGTCGTTGACGGTAGTGTCACCCTTCAAAATAAAGGTGTTGTGCCGACGTCACGGTATTTCGACAGCATAACCCCACAAAAAATGGGTTATGGTTGTCGAAAACATCGATCGGCACACTTCTACCAGTTGTCGTGCTGCCCGTCACTCCTTCCCACGCTGTGTTGCCGCTCCTCACCACGCTGCCGCAGAGTCTCCCTAGAGACCAGCCTGCCAAGGGGTGGAGCAGAGTGCTCGAGCCAAGGCTATGGTTGTCTCCTCCCTCGCCACGCTCCTTTGCTGTCCTCCAGCTTCGCCGACAGCACTCCTGCCTCCTCTCCAACACTCCAGCAATGAGGCAAGTGTGCTATCACACTGGCAACTGGAGGCAAATGTGAGGCAGTTGGGGGACAACTGCCTTTTTTGTAGTGGATGAGGAGGGCAGCAGCAGCCTCAAGTGCCCCCAGGCAAAATTCGTCACTTGCCTGGGGTCGTTGATCTGAGTCAGATCAACGGACTGAGGCTATCTCACCTCAGGCACACACTTAGGGTGGCAGTTGTACTCAATTGCCCCCCTTTTTTTCTCCCTTTTCCCTGCACTCAGCCCCACACTGAGTGCAGGTTCAGCGGGAAAATGGTTTTTTCCAGCCAAGTTCCCCTCACTGACCCTCCAGTTCACAACTTTGGCTTGAATGACTGCATTCAGGCCAATACTGCTTGAACTTGGTACATGGCCGCGGCCACGTTCGCGGCCGTGACTGCTCCTTTCTCTTCGCGGCCGTGACTGCTCCTTTCTCTTCCCACTCTACTTTTCTATTTCCAACTCCGCACATGCGGCGATCTTGACCGCAGGATCGCGGATCCCAAGGTCGAACTTTGTGGGAGTCTGTCGTGCTCCCACGCAACAGCCAAGGTTGTTGTTTTGCTTGCTGCAGTTGCCAGCCCGTTCGTCGAAAACGGGCGCAGAAGTTGTCCCCTGTACTGTTGCAACCCGTTCGGACGAATGGGCTCCCCTTCTTTCTTAGTCCAAACTCCAATCGCCACCCTACGCCTGTATCTGGCACTGAAACGCGCCAAATTCAGGCACAGGTGTAGCAACTGGAGTTCCCCCCAGCTGTTCCAGCCAAGTACTGTAGCATCCTGTATCGGTCCGCAGTCACAGAATAAGGGACGTTGTTCCCTACTTCTATAGTTGCAGCCCGTTCGTTGAACGAACGGACACCTCGAATCCAAAATGAAGAAAAAAAAGGGGAAAAAAAAAAAAATCTTAAAAAAGAATTTAAAAATAACAAATAAAAAAAAAGAAAAAACTACTTCGTTCCCCCATACTGTTGCCCGTCGAAACGGGCAGCACACAGTTTTCTGAAGCCTAAGGCTCCAGTACTTCGGAAAGCGCCACTTGGCACCGTTTTTTTTTTTTCCGTTGCAATCGCTGGCTTATACCAACGACTGCTGCTACCTCCCCTCCCCGGACTAGTGAAATACAGACCTGAGTTCGTATCGCCCTTGGATCGAACAACAAGAAAAAAAAAAAAAATTCGGACCATTTCTCGATTTATGTGTGTCGTCCTTGAGCAGGGGTCATGCTAATCTCGCGCGGCCAATCTCGGTCGGGCGATCTATGTGATCGTGCAGTCGAGATCGACCTCGCCCGCTGCAAGGCAGTTCCAAAAGGAGTTGCGCCTAGTAGGCCCTTTCGGCTTCGATCCCGGTATCTGCACGGTAAGAGTTCAACATGGTAACCTACTGGGTTAGCTCCTTTCACAAAAGCTAAGCCTGCTACCCTTCTATATGAAGGGTAGCAGCCCAGCAGGATGCCCAACCATGGCCATAGGCGGGCCTCGTCAGCCCCTTTTCACAAAATCAGTCGTGTCGCCGTTGGCACGGCAGCCTCCTGGTCCCGCAACACTCACGTCGCCGCCCATTCATCGGGCGGCTCAACCTGATGGTGTCGTGGCCAGCCTTTTAGGCAGCGGATACGGCACTGGCCTTTCGTACGGAGTAAGCCCCACGGTCCAAAAACAATAAAGAAAAATGTCCCCTACTTTCTCCGCGTCGCGGCCCTATACCTCGCTTGACCGCACTTTTGAGCCTACTTAGGCCCTGAATCGCGCGGCTGCTAAGCTAGGTCTAGTTTCAGCATTCCCACGACCGTGTGTTGTCACGACTCTATTAGGAGTCACGACTAACAGGTCACACTGGCGACTACCGCTATTATAGTCGCCCGTCACAAGGGTCTGAACCTCGACTCAAACAATTGTAGTCTTCTCTGTCACAAGGTAGGTCTGAATAAACGTTTGGCAACGTCAGTCCCATCAAGTCCCGTTTCAATGAAAATGTCAGACAGCGTCTGACAAGGAAAAACCTGGGCAGATACCCTTGTCAGGGTTTCTGCCCCCACACCGGTTCTATCCTAGTTGCTTTCATAGCCTCACATGTATGTTTGCTCTGGTCTCACTTATGCAGTTCACTCTTTCTTCACTTGGTGATGTGTCGGTTCAATCCTCGTTGCTTCCCTAGCCTCACATGTATGATTGTTCTGGTCTCACTTGTGCAGTTCACTCTTTCTTCACTTGGTGATGTGTCGGTTTAATCTTCGTTGCTTCCCTAGCCTCACATGTATGATTGCTTTGGTCTTACTTGTGCAGTTCAATTTTTCTTCACTTCGTGATATACCGGTTTTATCCTAGTTGCTTCCCTAGCCTAACATGTATGATTGCTCTAGTCTTACTTGTGCAGTTCAATCTTTCTTCACTTGGTGATGTACTGGTTCTATCCTACTAGTTGCTTCCATAGCCTCACATGTAAGTTTGCTCTAGTCTCACTTGTGCAATTCAATCTTTCTTCATTTGGTGATGTGTCGGTTCTACCCTAGTTGCCTTCATAGCCTCACAGGTATGTTGCTCGAGTTGCACTTGTACAATTCAATCTTTCTTCATTTTGTGATGTGTCGGTTCTATTTTAGTTGCTTCCATAGCCTCACATGTATGTTTGCTCTAGTCTCACTTGTGCAGTTCGATTTTTTTTTCAATTGTTGATGTACTAGTTCTATCCTAGATGCTTCCATAGCCTCACATGTATGTTTGTTGTAGTCTCACTTGTGCAGTTCGATCGTTTTTCACTTGGTGATGTACCGGTTTTATTCTAATTGCTTCCATAGTCTCACATGTATGTTTGCTCTCGTCACACTTGTGCAGTCCAACCTTTTTTCACTTAGTGATTTGCCGGTTCATTCCTAGTTACCTCCATAGCTTCAGAGGTATGTATTGCTCAAGTCACACATGGGCTTTCACTCGGCAGGATCCCGGCCCATCCATTCGATGCTCTCCCTTGCTGCCTAAGCATGAAGGGTGTTGCCTTTGCAACAGTCTGCCCCCCCTGCTCTAATCGAACACAGTAAGAAGAAGGTAGGTAGGAGGTCGGTGCTGCTGCAACTGCTATTGCTAATGCTGCTGTTGTTGGGGATTGTTGCTGTTGCTGTTGCTGTTGATGCCTGGTCAGGTCAGGCTGCTGTTGTTGCTGAGAAACGTTAGGTGGTCCCCCAGAGCAAAAACCGGTCCAAAAAATGCTAAGGCACCGGTGTGGGCAGAGGGCATCGGTGACCAACACCGCCAAAATAGGGGAATGGGAGCTGTGACTTCACAGACCCCATATCCTAGGCATAGATAGATGGCTTGCAAAATCTGCAGGCCATCTGAGTCCATTTTCCTGCAAAAACGGAAAATGGATTTCCCCGAACTATTCACTTAGAGCCCGGATAATGCCCGAAAAAGGTAAGTAGGGGCATACGACGACGGAATGAAACCAAACTTTATGGAGGTCTTCCATAGAGTATAGACAGAGGGCCCACTGAGTTACGTGGGCATCCGATACCATTAAGGCCACCAAACGCAGGACTGAATTTCTCGGCTCTCCCACCTTTAGGAAAACGGATAAAAATCTGCAAAATCTACCTTTTCTGCAAAATCTGTGTTTTTTCTGCAAAACTGTGGGTTCAGCAAAATTTTTGTTTTCTGCAATCTATATTTCTACAAATTTGTGACAATTATAAGCCTATGTATAATATGTGCACACTGCAGGACCGAGTATTTCGGGGCGTCCGGGCCCCGGGAAAAACACTAGGTGGACAAACGCGCCCTTAGAAGTAGGGGGAAGCGCCGAACCACCCCACACCTCACTTTATCCTTCCTCCTCTGTCTCCTTCACCCATCCACCATAGCCATCCACCTTGCTTCACTGTCCCCCGCCATTCCCTTCGCCCATCCGCCGTAGCCGTCCACCTCACTTTATCTTCCTCTTCCATCACCTTCACACATCCACCATAGCCCTCCACCTCGCTTCACCTTCCTCCTCCATCGCCGTCATCCATCCGCCATAGCCACCACCTCACTTCATCCACCTCCTCCATCTTCCTCCTCCATCTTCTTCACCCATCAGCCATAGCCACCATGTCACTCCACCTTCCTCCTCCATCGCCTTCACCCATCCGCCATAGCCAGCACCACACTTCGCCTTCCTCCTCCATCGTCTTAAACCATCCACCATAGCCACCACCCCGCTTCATCATCCTCCTCCACCTCCTTCACCTATCCACCATAGCCACCACCTCCTGTCATATTCCTCGTCCGCCTCTTTCACCCATCCGCCATAGCCGACCACTTCAGCCGCGCCTTGTCGAAAAGAGAAGGAGGGGTGGTGATGCCTAGGTGGGCCTCAAGAAGGACGGTAGGGCAACTAGGGGATAAAGCTTGATTAGCCATAGGGAGTCTCTCTCTCTCTCTCTCTCTCTCTCTCTCTCTCTCTCTCTCTCTCTCTCTCTCTCTTCCCCATCTGTTCCTTTGGTTCTCTTTCCCCCCCCCTACCCCTCTCATATCCCAAGTCTACCACAACATCGGTAATCATTCACACACGCACACACACACACACACACACACACACACAAAATATACATTTATATATAAGGAGAAAATGGATATATATGTATAAAATATATATATATATATATACACATATGTATATATGTATTTATAAGAAGGAAGTAATTATAAAAGTATCTATGTCAAGGCTCCCTAGGATTTACGCCTGGGAGTAACGGAGTGCTGCACTTAAAATTGAGGTACTGACTCTGTTGAAAAACCGCCTTGGATTCTAATTTTACCCTGCCATGGGTCTGGTTGTTGTTAAAACTCCTCTCCTTGCCCCCACCCCTCCACCCCTTCCAACTCCTATGTTGGTCCTTGTGCCCCTTCATTCACTGACTCGGGCCTTCCAAAAAAATCAAAAAATTGCAAAAACCATCGGAAGTGTATCTGGTCTTTAACCTTGCCGAGGGTCTGTCTGTTTGTTTTTAAACTTCCTCCCCTTGCCCCCACCCCTCCACCCCCTCTAACTCCTACGTTGGTCCTACTGTCGCTTCATTCCCTGTCTCGGACCTCCTTCGGGAAATTGCAAAACCATAGGTAGTCTGTCTGACTTCAACCCTCCTCTCCTTACCCCCACCCCTCCACCCCCTCCAACCCCTACGCTGGCCCCGGTACCCCAGGTCCCCGCCTCGTAGTCGGGATGGAATTCGGACCACCTTTGTCCCGTTTGCCAGACTGGGCCAAATATTTATTTACGGAGTCCATCATCATTCTCCCTCAAATTGTGCGCATGCGTTGGCGGCGCCCTTCCTAGTAACTCTACGGTAGCTATTGGGGAGTGCAGCGCGCGCACGCACTGCGCTCTATTGCGTGGAGTCGGGTGCGGCCGAGGAGATTGGAAATTGGCGCTATTTTTTTAGAATTCCCCCTACGGCGTTGCGCATCTGAGTTGATCATGGTCTGTCTCCATAACCGCTCCCTGGGAGCATGCTGGCAGCAGTCCTGATGTCCGAGCGAAGGCTGAGACTCTTCTGCTATCTGCATGGGTTTCGAGCAGTGCTGCATGTCTTGATCGGGGTGGTTGCTCATACTCTACTAGGATCGCTCCCACCTGGATTCCATGCGCTTTGCTGCTGTTTTGAATGCTGCTGGCCAAGTGCTGACTGGGCGGAGTGCCTGTTGCCGGTGTGGGCTCATTGCTGACGCAGCTCTTTATGACAATTGGCTCATTTGCACATTATTGTTCCGCCTATAGTTGTTTCTGCATTCGCTTAAGGCCTGCTACGATTCGTTTTGCTCTATCGGATTGGGCTCCTTGCTACCTCACGAGGTGGTGATTGAAGTCCAACAAGGATTAGTGGCTCATGGCAGTGTTTCCTCTTTAATCGACGTAGTTTCTTTATTCCTAGGTTATACTCTGCTTGATTCTTCCGTCAGAAAGCGTTGTTCTGAGCTTCTCTATGGGGTATTGTGGAGAGGTCCGTAACGCTGTTTCTTCGACCGGCGGGCTGGCGAGGAGGAATAAAGAATATTGGTCTTCGTTTGCTGTCGTGATCTGCCTTCTGCTTGGACTTTTCTAATATGGCATCGTCTTCTGCAGCGGTAACATCTATCTCCTTCCATATATGTCCCCTTTCCCCCTCCCCTCTTCCCATGAAAAACTTTTTTTTGTGGTATCTAACGGGGATACCTTCTCCCTTCGGGAACGACAACCAATGGGTGTTCATCCCCTGACGAGCTAGTTCGACAGATGCTAGCAAAAAAGCTTTTGGGATAAGTCTGTCAAACCCATTTCACGGTTTCGTCGACCTATTAGGGTTGCTTGGCCAGATTGGGATGCTCATCGTCAAAAAAAATATTTTTCAGTATCATATTTTTTAATGTCCTCCTGATCAGATTGAATGCTTGCTAACGAGTTCCTCTATGTTCAATTTTGTCTATTGGTTGATTGCGCTGTCGTTGTTTTCTAGGATTTAATGAGGGGGTCATAGCTTCTATAGGAGCTTCTCTTCGAGCTTGTTGAAAGAGTCTCCTTCCTCTCATGGATTTCTCCTCCTCTGTGCTTGGATTGGTCACTATTCTGCAACTACTCCTAGCTACTTTACCTTTTTTAGTTTTTCTCGACAACATACATCAGCGTAGATCTTTTTGTTGCTTCCCCTGTGTGAGCAACTTTTCTTCCCCCCTTGGCGCCACCCATAGATGCCTGGCAGGACCCTAATGTCTTCGTTCACCATGCCACGCTTATCCACCATCTTTCTTTTTTCTATTTTATCTGTTTTCGCCCTCTTCATTTCTTTCTTTATAGTTTCTATTTTGTTTCTCTCGTATGTCACCCCACGAGATGATGCCCCTCTTCAGTGCATGCGTGATAATATTTCACCTCCCTTTATTTCCCCCCACTCCTTCTTTCCTTTTCTAGCCGCAATCACCGCCTTGGTCACAATTTTTCTCGTCTTTACCACGTTCTCGACAATGGCATTAATCTGTGGCAGCAATCGTCCCTTTGAAGTCACTTATTACCCTCCATAGCTTAGGATAGCCACACCCATTTTTCGATTCTCCCCACGTGTTACATGCCTCTTGGGATTATGAAGTTCTCTGTGCTTTTAGCCTTCAATTTGAATAGGTGGTTCTCATTTGCTCAGCGGATTTCGAGGCACATGTCGAATTTGCTGGATTGAGTAGGTCTGAGCTATGTATTCCTTTTGATGAGTGTCATCTTAGGACAGCCACTATACTTGAATTTTGGTTTGAATAGGGAACTACCGCTTTTTAGAGTTGCAGGTTGGGGGTAATTGAGGTCTGAGCAATTAATACCTTCATCAGGACTAGTGTGCCAGCCATAAGTTTGAATCTAGGACTTTAGCTGGGGAAAACCAAAAAATTCTTTTTTGATTTGTGGAGATCGATGGATCATTGTCTGTATCTGAAGTCACTTTTGAGGCAAGCCGTCTCTGTGCGTTTCTGTTATTCTCTTTTTTACGGCACGGCATACTTGGCTTTTGACAAATTTGTTGCTCATCCAGGTTATAAGTCCTCTTAATCTTTTTGATCTGTAGGCTGGTTTTCGGTGAATTCGTGTTAGTTTGTTGAACGAGTCTATGGTCTGGTCTCTGTTCTGATTTTTCTCTCGATGAGGTTCTCTTGAGATAACTGCCTTTACTTTTTTTCATTTGAGTATGGAGCAAGGACCCTTTGCTTTCTGAATTTTTGTGAATCCACACGTTTTAAGATATATATATATATATATATATATATATATATGTATATATATATATATATATATATATATATATATTAGGTGATCTTTGTTCCCCCCTTTTTTTTTCTCTTATCCTCTCCTTCGTTGTTTGATCTCCGGATCGTGGCAATTCTCCCTTGGGTTCCCCGACGAATGATTGGTTTTGGGATTCGGAATGTGGTACTCGCTCTTCTATGATAAATTTTTGCATATTGGGAATTTCTTGCTAATATTATCCCAATTTGTTGCCTCATTGTACCATTGTGATATTCGGTCCACTGCTACGTATATTTCCAAAAAGAAGAGACCACGGTTGACACTGAACTTGGGTTGTGGAGACATACTCTGTACCTCACAAGGGTCACGAATAGTTGCATTCAGTATTGGAATGCCCAATGATTTCAGCTGGGTTACTTGTTGTGTTGTCATTTCCTGTTGGAACGCAAGCTCGCTACAACTTCCGTTGCAGTGGACACATCGCATCACACACACACACGCACACACACACACACACACACACACACACACACACACACACACACACACACACACACACACACACACACACACACACAGAGGCAATAGTGCACCTTCACGTAGTTTAACGGTAGATTAATTCGATTTTGCTTATCCTCTCGATTGAAGTACCAGGTGTCTGTCGCGAAATAGGAGACTTACCTGATCTCTCTCTCATCCTCGTCGTCGCCACCATCGTCATGGTCCTACAACGCAACTCGATCCGTCACGAAATGCAACATAATGAGGTTACGCGAGGATGACCACAGGCACAAGCGCGCATTCCATCAGTCGGGTGGATGACGAGCCCAACGTTGCTACATCATCGGCGGATGCATTTCATATTCGGCAAGTCTCCACAGTCGGATATGGCAAGCAGCGGATGTAAGGGCATAACTACTTGCACCACCTCTATCCGGCGTCACTACCAACCGCACGGTCAGGTACGTCGTCCTCACCCCTTCTCTCCTCTTCTTCTTATTCTCCTTCGTCTTCTCCTCCTCCTTCTTCTTTTTCTTCTTCTTCTTCTTTTTCTTCTTCTTCTTCTTCTCACGTGCCCCCTTCTTCACTTGCGAGCCCGTATTTGCCCTGCGTTCCCCTTCTGTCCTCGCACACTTTTCTTCCCCGCGCGCACTCTCTGCCGACTTGTACTACCCCTGCGCGGCTCCTCTTTGTGGCCATCTTCATCTCGCTCCTCCTTCTCTGTGTGCATTTTTCTTCACTATCCCCTCGCACACGTTTCTTCGAACATCCGCGCACGCACCCCCACATGCGCCCTACATTCCTCTGTGACGACGATCTCTTCCGTGTCCGGCTCGATCGAGATCGAGGCGGGGTTTAGCCGCAACGAAAAAGTCTCTTCCCTCTATTACTGAATTTGTCTCAAATTCGGAGGTAGATTCACAGGCGTGAAACTATGATATGGTAATCCGGGGCTCGAAAGAAAAATAACTAATAAAAATTGAGGAAAGTAAAGGAAAACCGTAAACGAATCTAAATTAAAAAAAAAGAAAAAACAAAAAGCAAAAGAAAATCCAACTACTAACTATCTTGTCGTGCCAACTGCCATAACAGGGTCTAACCATAACTAACCCCAATTTAGAGATAAAGGATTCAAGTCCTGACCGTCCGAGCGCCGATGAAAGAGTTGCGGAGCTTCTTTACAAAAGGAGCTAGCTCAGGGGTCAAGTGGATTCATTCCCTGTGCCCCTTGCTTCTAAGTCTGCAAGTTAAACCTATTGAGTTGGCTCCTACTTCGGATAGCAGTGGGGCAGGCCAGATATATGTAGAGTAGGGGTTCAATCCGCCTAGTGGCCTGAGTCCGTTTCTAAGTCTGTGTGTGTGCACGCATGTCGGTCTACATGCCTGTTTGAGTTCTTGTCGCCTATATTATGTGTGTGACCCGCAAGGGTACTTGGTTGATCGAAAGGCTCGAAACGCCGGTAATTACCTATGACCGTGATATTGAGGGTTGTAGTGGGGAAAACACTCAAGTGGTGGGGAAAGGGGCTTGCGACATTTAAGGGCAGCGGAAAAATACTCAAGTAAGAGGTAAGTCGATACCGGCCATTGCGGCCTGGTATGGTGGCAGCATGTTTTTATCGATTACCCCTTTTGCATGACCGAGGCTTATATCATTCTTTCAGTCTGCTTTACTCGGAGGTTTTTCCATACCGGGCGGTCCGACGCCTCTGGACTCGATCTAATTCGTTTTTGCCTTACCGCCTGAACCTTTGAGTGTTTTAGATTGTGGTCGCCTCATCCCGTGTGACCTTTTCTTGTTTTCTTCCAACCCTCTGGCCCTTGTGGCCGAAGACTCTTAATTTTTATTAACCCTTACCTATTGTCGTACACGTCGTATCACTGCATATAGCCACCTCAGTGGTCGAGAAGTTTGCTTCACGGCGCTATGCCAAAACAATTCTCACTTTTTACTCCAGACCGTCCCCGGCACGGCAACCAGCGTCGATACTATCTTGGATACAAAAACATGAGCAAATACCCTTGTAAGGGTTTTTGCTCTTACAACGACTAGCTTGAACTTTGATGGCGATGAAGTGAATTTAAAAATTAATGTTGAAGGAGGTAAGTATGAAGAGATAATGTGAGATGAGAAACTGCAGGCCGCTATAACAGAGGTTAAGAACAAGGCTGAGAGGAGGCTTAGATGAGACTATGTTAATGCCACGATTGAGGTCACTATTGCCTACCACGAAATGGAGACTTCGACTGGGACCACCGAGAGGAAGCAAAAAGACATGGATAGTGAGTTAGAGGTTGAATCGAAAACCAGCGACGCAGAGACCTAGTCCTGGCACGGATTGGATCAGTGGCAACGGGACCATCCACCGACGGTGCCTTTGGAGGACGGTCCAGAAGCCAGTTCTCTACGGGGACGCTGAGATTGTGAGGCGGTTATGATTTGTGAGTAGCAGAGAGATGAGGTGCAGAGTGGGGTACGTGCGACATATACAAAAGGAACAAACGGGATTACACCGTATCGCTCAGGGGAGATGTGCGAAGATGAGCATGCCTCTTGTTCGATGACGTCAACCGCTCTCTCAAACAGCCATTGTCAGTTGCTAACGAGCTTATACGGAAATCGAAGCACATTGTTGTCGTGTATGCTCTGATACTTAGCGTAGTCTGTTGTTGATCGGTCACCACCATCATGGAGGGACAGAGGTAACTTCACCAAATTGGCGAGAGGTGCACGCTCCTTGAAGTTGATGTCAATTGTGTCCTCATTCGATTTGGGTTGTCCAGCATTACTGGTTTCATTTCAATCAAAGTGAGATGAGAGCGAACGTGCGAGCGAGATATTAGTAATATGAGTAAGGGGTGCCATATCCTCATCAGCGACTACATATGAGAGGAGAGATGATGTGTGTGTCATTGACAACATGCACGAGGGGTATCAGAGCTCTGATAAGAGTCACAATCAATCGAGGCAAGGATAAATGAAACGACATACTTATGGAGAGTGTGTTTTCCGAAAGTAAGACTTAGTGTGATATTGCAAGAGAGAAGTATGTGTATGTTAAAGCCGACGTTACTTGCCTCCAGATGAGTTTTGTGTGTAGCTACGCTGAGATACCAGTAGCATGTACGAGTATACTCGAGAGAGGAAAGTCTTACTGGTAAGAGACATCAGAGATATACGTGGACCCAATAGTTGACGCCTATCTGCTAATTACAACTTGTGTTGATCGTCATCCACGTGCTACACTTTTGATATAGTGGGAATGACTGAAGTGCGGAATAAGTATTGCCTTCGTGCATTGAATTTATGAAGTCATCAGTTAACGACCCTGGTCGAGGTCATGATGCAGTTATGCTTGGACAGAGTGAATCATTCAAAGGTCAGACTAGTAATTTACGATTCACTTCATCTTCTTGCTGACGCTTTCAACTCGTGGCACGGGGTTAGAAACCACGACATTGTTTCGACTGGTGAGAGGGTGGTATAATCACAAGTGAGTAAGTGTTTGGCTGCAAAGTTACAGTGTGATTTGAGTGATAGTTCTTTGTTTTACAGTGTATGCACAAGTTAAACGAGGAGGACAAAAGCCATATGTGTTGTCAGAGTCTTAATTTACCTTTTTAAAGGGTTTGTAACCCTTGCGACAGGAACTCGTGCGATCGTACGAGTGTGCAATTGTCCGAGCTTGTATGTACGACGACTGTACGAGCATACGACCATATGAGCCTACAAGTACGGCGAATGTACAAGCGTGCGACCGTACAAGCCTACACGTACTTGTGTGATCGTACGAGCGTACAACCATACGAGCCTACATGTACTGCGACTGTACAAACGTGCGACCGTACGAGCCTACAAATACTCGTGCAATCGTACGGGTGTGCAACAGTATGCGCCTACAGGTACGGCGATTGTACGATAGTGCGATCATACTAGCCTACAAACACTCGTGCAACAGTACGAGCCTACATGTACTGTGATTGTAGGAGTGTGCGATTGTATTAGTGTACAAGCGCTCGAGCGAGCGTGGACTTAACAAGCTCGTGCGCTACCATGTGAATCTACAGATGTCCATGCAAACTTACATGCGCACAGCCTGTAGACATGATTATCAGCTTAACCCTTCACTTCGATTGATTCAAGACATATGAATGAGATTAGTTTCCTTGAGAGGTGAGGCTGATTAATGAACCGCAGGGGAAGGAAACGACAATTAACTTGAATTAAGTAAAATAGTTTATTTAATTGTTAAGTTTCTACTTGACGGGGACGTTGGTTAGAGATTGATTAATCTGACTGAGATGGTGATACGTTACCTACTACGTGACATTGTAAATTAGTCCGCTAGTGAAGGCAAAACTTCTAGCATATTTCAGTTTTCTCTTTTGATACTTGAGAGTTTCACGACTTTAGACGGGTTGTGGAAAAGATTTTGTCTCCTTTCTTTTCTCTTCAATTAAGTCAAGGGTTCATTCATTTGAAGATAAACTTCACTCATATCTTCGAATACTTTTAAAATCCTTGAAAAACCTGATTAGACAAATTTTAAGCGTAATCTCATAAATGTCACGAATCTACCTCACAATCTGAATAGATTGTGAACGCACTTCGATGATCAAGGGCAAACTTCATAAATACCCTTAATTTTCCTAAGTTTCGAAGAAGTACCTTGTTGTTCGAAGACAAAATGCAGATATATCATTAATTTTCCCTTGGTCTGTTTTGCAAGCATGTCCCATCGCCCGGGCCAAAATTGCATAACTAGTCATGATCTAATCTAACGAAGGTGAAACTCCTTGTATGGGACCACCAACACCAAAAACTCTAATCAAACGTTTCAAGCACTGATGAGGATTATACTCAAAACTACAGTGTTGAGCTCGTGCACTTTTCTCACTCCTTTTATGGAACCACCACATCCGATAAGAAAACTATATTCAGATTACCTATGCTTAAGGCTTCCCCATTGATCATGGAGTATCTCGATCGTGGTCATACGACATACGTGCAACTGTAGTATTACTCAGAGTTCTAAGGGAACTCATTTCGAACAACTTGTTAGTAAGATCTACTTAGATAGCGACTAGCGGCTCTGCATGGACTGCACAGACTGTGTACAAAGAGTTTAACAGAAAATTGATTGTTAACTAAAGGAGATAATCGCAGCAAATGTCTTACTGAAACATAATTTATTCAAACAACCTATAGCAATCGGGTTTGAAAGTTTTCCAGTAGGTTATTCAAGCATCATGTGACTTTCGATAATCAGTGTTCTGCATACCATCTAGTCTGCAGCCTTAAAGAGTGAGTCGACTAAAGGATCAGAATAAATCCTGGACACAATTTCTACTTATGCTTCTAGACTTTGGGTTGATATGTTGCGATAGTCGAGATCAGCATCTGGTAATCGTCTGGTCGGTCCTCAGTGAAAAGTCTAAGAATATCCTGTAGTTGGTCGTGAGTCCTTCTCAAAGGTCACATTGAAGACGAATATTCTTCTTTATTACACAAAATCTGTCGGGATTATTAATCATTTTTTTATCCTCTCTGGTCCTCGTAGGTTGGTATCTTGAAAGAAGTAAGGAACAAGAGGGATAAAAAGGTCCTAGTGATGAAGTATATAATTAACAGAGATAAGAAAGAAGGATGGAAAACGAAAGTCTGTCAGGACATGAAATTTCATAAACCGCTCATGAAAGAGCATGCAATTCAAAGGATCGGAAAAATGAGGTACACTGAATACGTTTTATATTATGTTGATAAATTGCACAGTTTCGTCTTATCTCTAGAAACCATCGAGCAAGTCATGACAAAACTCATGCCAACGTGAAATGCTCAGATGCTTCTCTCAAAGACCTTAGCAGTCTACCAATCAGCAAGCATCATACGATAATCTACATTTTCTCTGAGTACCCACCTGTCAAGTGATTGACAGACATCCAGTGACTTGCTAATCAGCAACGCTCTGTCAACTGTGGAGATATCAATGATCTTTAGACATAACCCATCATTATCCAGTCATTAACATCGATCAGACAGTGTTTTCGTTAAAGGACATTGAGATCAGTTTCAATATTTATTTTGGCACATGAGTATCATTGTTTTCTTTCTCGTGGATCGGACTGCCTTGTCTAGTCTCAACAGGATTGTTTCCAAAGATGTTTTTCATTATCAGTACATCAGTGCAGTTGGTTTCAAGCAAAAATATCTATCAATGTTCATGGTTCTCACTGAGTTTGCAGAGGGAACAATCCAGGATTTGATGATATATGTGAAGAAAGGCAAGGAAACTCATGAGCACTTTAATTCAGTCTAGACGTTTGCAACTAAACATCTTGAGGCGAGAGAGCGAGAGCTTGAGGGGAGTGACACGAAGTTTATTTGTAGCTTTGGACCCAAACTCTATACTTATTACTGAACCCTCAGAGTGTCGATATTTAACACGAGGGATCTTTTTTAAGTCATATTTTCCTACTCTGTGAGAGGATGTGTTATGATTGACTTTCATATCTTTGGTCTTGGATTGACGTTCTCGGAACGTGCACACTGTAGGTGGTTCTACATCTCTAGGCCACAATCTCGGAAGTACGTAGACGTGGTCTACAACACAAGAGACGCACAATCAAATAAGAAACCGAGGACTAGACTTGAGGGGGATGAGTGAGGACTCTTGATGAGTGTTGATCATGTCTTTTTACTTGTACTTCCTGATATTATTATGAGTTCTCACCTTTTCTCATTCACCTTGTCTTTGTCTTGTATCTGTCAGTCCTGATTCGTTTGCATTGACATTGACTGAGATTATGCTCTTTGTTGATTTATCCCTGTTCTCAAATTTCTAAATTGGCAAACTTGATACATTTATGACTTATTTAAAATTTTAGAATTGTTATTTGCATGATTTTTACTGTTCAGAATCATGATAAAAGATTTATAGGACCACGGACTGGCATAGACCATAATTGAAGGGTCTCGCTCGAAGTAGAACGCACACGATAGGAAGGGATTTGCTTTATTTCCTTTATTTAATTTATTTATTTATTGCAAAAGGCACGAAAATCATGTGTGATAGCCTATTGGTTTTCTAGTCATCAGAAGTGGTCTGACTAGAAAAAGGCGCGACAAAGTGCGTTCTTTGTTGGTTTCAGTCTCAGGGCGAAAGACCGGGAAAGGGCGAGTTGTGAATGACACATTGTCTCATTCCTCGACTTTTATATATATATATATATATATATATATATATATATAGATAGATAGATAGATAGATAGATAGATAGATAGATAGGGTCACCAGCCCGTACGTACGGAGCTCCCCGGGCAGACCTCTGTACGTACGGGCGTTCGCGGTCCCGTACGGGGTCCGAATCCGATGGCATTCGGCCCCCGCCAAAAATTATTTCGGGGCCTAAAAATATATATATATTTTTTAATTTGTTTTTGGTAGTTCTCTATTACGTGAGGTACATGCCTGTAAATTTTCAAGTCATTTGGCTAAGCCAAATAAGAATTACAAATCTCCAAAGATCGCGGTGTCAAAACGTGCTCGCCCACGTATTTTTTCACTTTTTACTTTTTGTTTTCACTTGAGTTTGGGGTCTAAACAATTTTATTATTTAAGTGGGTTTTGTATTATGTGAAGTACACATCTGAAAATTTTCAGGGCATTTAGCTATGCCAAAAAACAATGAAAACTCGCCAAACATGGCGGTGTCGAAAACATGCTCGCGCACTCACTAAATTTAATTCTTTTTTATTTTTATTTAATTTTATTATTAATATTTGTTTTTCGTATTTTATTTTTATTTCAAATTTGGTAAGGAATTCGGATGTAATGGTCAGGCAAATCTTGTTTAACTTATTTTTCTCCATAACATATTTTTTTTCCAGATTTGTTTGATGATTTGTTTTTGTTTTTGTTTTCTTTTTTTTGGGTCCGCGTTCGGCCCGAACGGCCGAACGCATCCCCAAGGTGTCCCATACGTTTGGGCATTCAGGTTCGGGCGTTCGGCCCATCCTGAATGCTGGTTACCCTGTATATATATATATATATATATATATATATATATATATATATATATATATATATATATATATATTAACTCGTGTTTTCGCTTGGCTACCGAGGGCGTTCATGATGCACCAAAGGTTAACAGGGACCCCCACTATTCAGCCCTAAGGTAACACCCCCAACCCTGAAAAGTGCATTGGAGATCATTTTTTTCAGTTTTTTTTTTTTTTCTCTTTTTTGCCCTGTTTTATTCTTGGTTAGGGTCTGTGTGTGTCAAGTTTGGAGTTTGTTGGGGTCTTGGAGTTCACTGTTTTGGCCAGCCCTGAAAAATCCTGAAAATCCTGAAAACTGAAAAGAGTGAATTTTGCATGCAAACGCACTTTTGCCTTGGGGTTTAAGGCCCCTTTGATCAATTTTTTTTATTTTTTTTTTCGTTCTTGGTTTATTTGGTGTCCACTCTATGGACTGGTGACAAGTCTGGCGTAAAAGGTATGGGGCGTTTGTTATAATGACCCTGAAAAAATCCTGAAAATTTAGAGCTCTGTTAACCTCTTCTCTCATGATGTCATATCATTTTTGTTGCGGGTTCACGCATCCCATTGTCGAAAGTACGCAGTGTGCGGTCGTAATCTTCAAAGACAATTCGGATTGTATATTGGTAATTTTTGTACTCGTTGTTGGTATTTTTTTCCCTCACAGTCGTAGTTGCAATGTCGCTTGCCTTTTCATGTTTATGTTGCTCAGCATGAGCAGGGGGGAAAACATTAGTTGGGTGATATTAGATGTGCGGGGGAAGAAAACAACATGACAACGAATATTTGTGGACGGGGTTGGGATTTTCGCATGCATGTGACGAGTAGTGTGATACACTTTGTTGGACATATCACATTCTTCTCTCCATACACTCACACACACACACATGCACACACACGCACACACACGCACACACACACACGCACACACACACACACACACACACACACACACATACGTACACACACGCACACACACACACACACTCACACACGCACACACACACACAACCTTCTTCCTGTGGGGAAGGAGATCAGATGGTCGTACTCCTTGATGAGTGCATCAGCCAAATCTTCGTTACCCAAAAGGGCACTGCAGAGACCCAAACCCAGCCCGTGTGCGGTCTGCCTAAAGAAGCCACAGGTCGCCCACCGGATCAGAGCGGAACCCAACTTCTGTCCCGCCGGCATAGGCTGCCTCGAGTTCGTTGTTTGACACTGTATATGGGGCGCAATGCGAAGAAGTATATCAGTTAACAGCGGTCGTGGCAGTCTGCAAAACCGTTGGAAGACCTTGTCATGCTGCGCTCCCACCCTCAGCAGATCCTTTCACACCCGTCCACTCCGCTCCACCACCCACAATCTCCACTGCCCATCCACTCGATTGCTCGAAAACCCAATAAAATTTGTCGTAAGCGACATGTTGTTCAAGAAAGTTTAAGTAGGAAGCAACAACGCGTTGGACATTGGCGGTTCGCACATAGGGATTGTTGAAGTAGCCTTGATCAGGGTCATGAATGCGACAGTCCTCTTGTTCATCCACTGCATGAGGATAAAGATCAATAACAAGAGTACTTTATCCCTATCGTTGGAGGTGGAACACGTCGTCCACGGATCCATGACACGTGACTGTTGACACCTTCTCCCATCCTTCATGTCAGTGTCTCGTATGACTAACCTTATTGCTTCGATGACAATTAACCTTCGAAGGGGATATTGCTTCCTTCATTGGCGATGGCGAAATGCTAGCATTGCACGATAACGTGAAACTCGGCGATGTCGGATACATTCAGAAGGCGGTTCTCTAAAAAAAATAGTAAAGAAAATAATATAAAGGGTACATACTAAAAGAAATGTATAAGCTAAAACTTTCATAAAATAAAGTTATTATATTAATTATATTTATTTCAATTTAAACTTTGTCTTTCATTAAAGATATGACAGCATATAAGATCAGGGTAACCAACGTTCAGGACGGGCCGAACGCCCGATACCGAACGCTCGAACCCGAACGCCCGAACGTATGGGACCCCATGGGGATGCGTTCGGCCGTTCGAGACAAACGCGGACCAAAAAAAAAAAAAAAAAAAAAAAAAATCAAAAAATCTGAAAAAAAAAAATGTTATGAAAAAAAATAAATTAAACAAGATTTGCCTGAGCATTACATCCAAATTCCTTACCAAATTTGAAATAAAAATAAAATACGGAGAAAAAATAATAATAATAATAAATAATAATAAAAATTTACTGAGTGCGCTACCACTTTTACAACACCGCCATCATTGGCAATTTTTCTTTTTTTTTTGCCATAGCTAAATGCCCTGAAAATTTACAGATGTGTACTTCACATCATGCAAACCCACAAAAAAAAATTCAAAAATAATAAAATTGTTAACACCCCGAACTAAAGTGAAAACAAAAAGTAAAAAGTGAAAAAAAACGTGGGCGAGCACGTTTTGACACCGCCATCTTTTTTATTTTTAATTCCGATTTGTCTATGCCAAATGATTTGAAAATGTATAGGCAGGTACCTAACGTCATAGAGAACTCACAAAAAAACAATCAGAAAAAACAAATTATTTTTAGGTCCCGAAATATTTTTTGGCGGGGGTCAAACGCCGCCGGGTTTGGACCCCGTACGGGACCCCGAACGCCCGTATGTACGGAGGTCGTCCGGAGGACCTCCATACGTACGGGCTGGTGACCCTGTATACGATATTATTTTAAAAAATGATTGTTAAAGCTTCTATATAAATTCATAATTGAACTAAATAAACTACTATTAATTTATAAGGCATATTTTAAAAATTAATTCTAAGCAAATTATAATTTTTAATTCAAAGTACTTTCATTTGATTTGTTTGTAATTGTAATATACATATTATTGTATACTGATTACATGATTATATATAATAAAATATGTTGTAATCATAAAAAACATTGGCAATGAATATCTAAATTATAGTTATTGATAACTATAATTCATATATTCATTGTCAATACTTTTGATGATTACAACGTATTCTTATTCTTATTATACCTTATTATTTATCTTATATTATACTGCATGAATTGCATTTTTTAAGCTATACAAATTATTTTTTTTATATATATTATTATATATTTTATCTTTTTAATTTATTTATGAATATTGATGTTTTTTTTTGTATTATATTATTTGGTTTACTCACAGGTACTGATCAAATAAAAGATTATACTGAACTTTATACAAAAGATTATTGGCTTGCTAATTGTCTCTCACTTTGTGTGCTTTCGTTGACCGTTTTTTTTACAATTTTTTTTTTTTTGGCTACAGGAGAATCTGGTTTTCATTAGCAGATTGACAATTACTTCTCCTTCGAACATAGCATACAATTTTCATCGTATTACGTTCTCCATAGGGAATTCAAGATTTGAATATCCTAATCTATTATTAAGATTCGTTTTCAAGTTCAAAGAATGTGAATCCATATCTTGAAATTCAAACTCTTTTTACTTTAGTGAATTTTCGGCAATTCCTAAGGTGCAGAAGGGAGAGTCATTGATGTTCGGTGGGTAGAAAGTGAAAACACACTTACTAATACATAAAGACTGTAAACATATATATTTTACAAAATGAGAAATTGAAGTTGGAGATAAAATAGCTAGTAGACATGAAAATAAGAGAGTCATTTCAAGAATATTGCCTAGAGAAGATATGCCTTACACTCAAGGTGGTACTTCTATAGATATGGTATTAAGTTCATTAAAAGTTTCCTCAATAATGAATTTAGGACATATACAACTAGTAGAGTCTTGGTCACGACCACCTAATGCCAAAGTTCCATTAAAGAGCGTTTCCACGTGGAAGTACCTTCTCAAGGAATATAAGATTTTCATGAGGCCGATCTTGAGTTGTCATCCAAATACGAATTCCTTCATTAACAAAAATATTATTAATATAAAACGTTTCAAATTCGGATTTTCTGCTACGCGTATTTCTTGAGAAACAAAATCCTAAGCTCTTAAGTTAAGAACAAGACCTGAAAATGTCGTCCGACCTGGCAGACGAATCGCAATTAAAAAAAAAAAAAAAAAAAACGTTGTGATATTCGACTTCGAACCTCCCCCCTCCCCCGCCCCTACAAGCCCCACGCCCTTTTTCGTCACCCCCAACTGGCAACGAGGAGCAACGACATCAACAGTTGGTGTCCTGGTACCTCGAAGAGAAGGGCCAACGGCACACTCCAGCAACGTTTCCATTGCACCGTTCACAGAACTGCCACACACTGGCACCCACGCTTCTGAGTCGGACATCGCTGACAACCTTGCAACCCGAATGTCCTTCGCTGGTCCACAATGACGGCATAATTTTGGAAAAGTCTGGAAAAAAATGTCTTCCCCGACGTTTTTCATCCTCTTTGGTGGGGTCCCCTCGTTTAATCTGCGAAATCTTCTAAGTGTCATTTCTACAATTTTTTTTTTTTTTTTTTTAATTTTAAAAAAACGTATTTTTCCAAGGTTTTTTCAGTGGGGTTCAACCCTAACGTTATACAAGGACCATGTCCCACGTGCGCACCGTTTAGTTGAGGCAACTCAAAGGTGTGACAACATAAATTGCATTTATAAATGACACGGATACAATTGTTATTTTTTTCACAATTGGAATGGCTTACGAATTCTTCCACAGCAGAAAAACGCCCTTTGGAGGAACAAGAGGATCGTTGAGTTGGTTGTCTCGAAAAGATAAGATAACTAACTGAAGGGAAAGTCACGATGGTCAGTGATAAAACCTTGCTCTCTCGTAACGGTGCGGGGAGGCTCTACACACTGGGTGCAAGTAGCCAAACTAGATTCCAAAGCAGGGTCCATAGTTGTTAGAACTAAAAGAATTGACAAAAACAACGTCATCTACGACTGCCCAGTTGGCATAGAGCCCGCTCATAAATTGGTCGTGTTGCCTCTACACACTAGGTGGAGATCAGCGGACTCTTCATATGTGACATGCCTGCTGGATTACAAACCCAATGTGGGATATAAAGCGCAAGTCAAAACGACCTCCATCCCGTTGGAAGCGAAGAGCAAGTGGATGATGAAAACGACTGAAAGGTCATCCGCAGTGTCTCAAGTTACGACAACCTCCTTGATGGGGATGTGGGCGAGCCTTCGGTCAATATCCTCAGCTAAATTTCGTAGCCTAACGTGACTTCAATCTCATAGAGTTATGTCAACGACAAAGTGGTAGTCAGATAACTGGATGAATGCGAAATCAGTATGATGTAGATGCAAGAAAAAAGAAGAAACAACAACACATCTATGGTGGGAATGTTTAAAGTCAAAAAGGATTTGGCCATGGTGGAAAAGGTTATGGAATAAGTTTGTGGGAGTCAAGTTTGAGTGGGATGAACGATTTGTGGTTGAAGGAGTAGTGGCCAATGTAGGTGAGATAGGGAAAGGATGGTGCTATGTGACACTGGTTTGCAGGGAAGCTATAATGTATGTTATTTGGTTGTTCAGAAACGATCGACTCTTCCGTAACGGCAGTTATGAACCTCATACTCTCGAACATCAGAGCACTCATTTGGTAAGATTGGAGGAAAACCATCCGGGTCAAGCACAAGAGGATTGTCAGGACGTGTTTTTTCAATTCACGAGGAAACCAAGGGAGATTGCTGAAATCGACTCCACATGGGATTCGCATAGAGCCTTGGCTCATGGGACGACGGCCCCCATGAAGTGCAGGATTCTGTTTGGTCGCTTGGTCCAGTTGAGTAACCCATGCGGTCAGTCTATTTTGATTTATTTGGTCATAATTGAATTCTTGAATAATTTTGAATGGTCTGTAGAATCTTGGCATTTCACTCAATACCCATATAGGAAGTAGTATAGCAAGTTCGTTGGGCTAGTGGAACACCTATTTCAGGTGCCCCTGGGTGAAAGGGTCAGTTAGCTTGTTGTATTCAAAGACTATATTATACCACTAATACCTCCACCAGGGTTGGAAAATTAGGGAAAAGTGAACGTTTCATTTTCCCCAAAGAGTTTGGAGGTATCACAGGCTCGGCATCAGTTGTATTTCCCATTACCAAAAAAAATAAAAACGAGAAGAAAAGAAAGAAAGGAAGGACGTCGGGAAGGCTGTGAAGGAGATGTGCTCACATCAGAACTCAAAGAAACGCATCTACCCAGAAACATAGCCAGTTTCGTTTTTTGTATGTGTTTTGCTTTCTTTTTTTGGTAATTCGCATTTAGTGCCCTGCCAACGAGAGGCAAGGCGCATTCCACGGGCAACTGACACTTTGCAACGGGGGGCGCATTCTCACTCGTACTCCAAATTTTGTATCCAGTTGCTTTCACGTGC
>BFEA01000168.1:1192700-1203525 GCA_003427395.1 Chara braunii | reverse complement strand
CTGCTTTCACGTCCAAAGAGTTGTTGCTGAATTTTTGCCTTTTTTCTTTTGTTTGTTCCTGCTGCCGTGATTTCAGCAGAGCTGTAACGCCGGTTGAAGGTGCACACTCTCATATGTACCCCAGAATCTGCATCCGGCTGTTTTCACGTCCCTAGCATAGTTGATTTTTATTTTATTTTTTTTGTTGTTCTTTTTTTTTTTTCGATTTATGAAGAGAAGCATAAAAAAAAACACAATGAGACCCAGGCTCGACAACTTTTGGTACACAGTGAAATTCAAGGTTGACGGCCTTTTGGCTAAGATCAAGTGTAGTATCTGTTCTGATTAGTTAAAAAAAAAAAAAAAAACATAAAAAAAAGGGTTGGCAAAAACAGGCTGGGAGGTGCTAGCGGTTTATGATGTTTGGGACGCTGGACCCGGTTTCCAGGAGGTGTGAGTGGAGCCATAGAACCTAGGCCCTCTTCCATCTTGAGGGGCTCTTACCACCCTGGGGCCTGGACCCACTAGCATCGATTTACGCTTCGATAGTTTGGTTTGTAACCACGTGGGGCGAGAGGTGACATCCGGCAACCATTGATCCTCTTGTGTATCTTCGGCGCAGGGCGATAAGAACCGATTTCGTGGAGGTATCTGTCCGCCGGCCAATAGAAGAGTTTCGTTTTCATTTTTTTGTCCATTTAGGTAGCCACTTCGCGTTGGCGCGAAGCTGCAATACTATGGTTTTTGAAGTGGGGGGGGTGTTTTTGAAGCTTCGCGCCTTGCTATTTTTTTTCGCAGAAATTGAGAATATGGAAGACTGCGAGCAGGCCGGCGGGAAGGTCGCATGCAGATGTACCGGGTTGGTGGAAGTGTGGATGCATAGCGTTGGCCTTGTTTTCTTTGCATTTCTGAAAATAAAAAAAGGATTCTTTATATGTTTTTTAAAAAAGAAATGGCTGCCACACACCGATTTACTCGATGCCAGTGGGTCCCGGCTCCTGGGGCCTCGACCCACTAGCGAAGCGTAAATCGGTGTGTGGCACTTTTTCTGCATTAAAAAAATGTCCAGAAATTGTTTTCGTCCATTTTTTGTTTCAGGCGATGAACACCAAAAAAATGAAAATAAAGTAACTGGCAATTATGACTGCCATCACTCATTATGACACCGGACCCAAAACGATGGAACGCATGTGACCCCGCTGGCTGCTGCCCCGGATGAATTCGGGTGGACATTGTGGGCATGTTCGGCCGCTGCTCTCGGTATGGAAGTGCAGCGCGGCCTTCAGACTGTGTGCTAGGAACCCACAAGACAACACTGACACATCTCTTCGCGTCGTGTTTCGTGGCCACTGCGCACAAACGACAGCCGAAGGACTCCGAATCCCACATTTTTCTACTGTTTTCAACGACAAAATAAGGAAAATCGAAGCTTCAAAATCACCCCATGGGTAAAAAAACACTGATTTTGAAGCTTCGCGCCAACGGAATGTGGCGAACAAAAACAGGCACAAAAGATTTTTAAAACTTCCTACTGGCCGGGTGCCATTACAACGGCCTTCCCCGACTGCAAAACATGACGGCAGTCGATGTGGATGGCGATCTGCGGCTGGCGTGAGTCACCCCAGGCCACACGTGGTCGAAACCAGCCGCGAAGCGTAACTCTTGACTAGTGGGTCGAGGCCCCTGGAGGCAGAAAACAGGGCTCGAACCGATGTTGACATAAAAAAAGAACGATGATAGGGGCGCATAGTTTTCGAAAGAAAGGATTTACTTCTTCTTTTTGTTGGAAGAAAAAGTGACGATAGTCTCCATTGCCTTTTTTTATTGAAAACCGACGGCTAGATCACTTGGAGAGAGGTGCCCCGCAGTGGGGGCGGAAGCCCATATGCGACGGCCCGGCAGCGACCGAGGATTGACCTACCAGTAACCTGCTGACCGACCGGCCTTGTCTTCGACGACCGGCTTCATGCGCGATCGTCACACATACAGATCGGATTGGATTGACCGCGAATCGCTGCCAGGGACGGTAGGGAGTTCCCCCCACCCCCGATGGTCCCCCCCGCTGGTCCCCCCCGCCCTGCCCCAACCCTCCTGCCAACCCGCCCATTTCCTCCGTTGCGGGTAACGCGCGGTGAGGTTGGTAGAAGTCGGTCATCCATACATCCTATCCATCCATTCCATCGATCTCTCCTGTATCCGTCTGCGTCTGTTCGCCAGGCATCTATGTGCACGGCCGTATCTCGGGACCATGCGTGCGTTCGATCGATGGATTGATAGGTCAGATATCTACTGCCAGTCCAACATGTCCGTCAGTCTGCAAGTCTGCCAGTCTGCCTGTCTGTCCGTCTGAGACGGGACGGAAAGCGAAGCCGCGAGAGATCGAACTGTAACGGTACAGCTCACGGAAAGAGATGAACTACAGGGAAGAGTGGCGAGCGAACGTGGGGGCGACACGTGGCAGCAACGCGAGAGAAAGTGAAGGGGAGAGAGGTGGGAGAAGGCCTTGTCTTATGGGGTCATTTCCCGGTTGATTTGAAGGAAAGGGGGAGAGGTGGGGAGACGGAAAAGGGGGGTGTAGGGAGCGGGATTTGGGTACGTATGACTGCGGGATGATCGACGAGGTCGGGAGGGGAAGGAAGAATCGAAGAGAGAGAGTGGGAGCTGCCTGAGAAATGCGTGCCACGTGGCACCAGTTGATGCTCGACCACGCCACGGCTACCTCTCGCGCGCCTAATCGTGTGCAGGTCATCAGAGTGCGAGGGACTCACGCTTTAACTTTGCCGCTTCTTGTGCTGCCGGTAGGTAAGGTGGTCCGGCTGGCCTGTCCGTGTCCTGGTTCTCCTTCTCCTCTTCTTCGTCCTCTTCCTCCTCTTCGTCCTCCTCTTCGTCCTCCTCTTCCTCTTGCGGTGTGTCATATATCATTAAATGGCGCCCTACCATCCTGGAACGACGATTTTGTATGGATTGGGTTTGAGTGACGTGCATTGCGCGCGCGCGCGCACACACACNGAGAGAGAGAGAGAGAGAGAGAGAGAGAGAGAGAGAGAGAGAGAGAGAGAGAGAGAGAGAATGTTGTCGCTACGCAGGCAGTCACTCTTTCAGTTTGATGCCATTTTTCTGAGAGGAATTGAAGGGTCAAGAGAGACTAGCGAAGAGTCCAGAGGAAGGGTAGCCGTCGTTGAAGGGCATGTACAAGACAGCAGTGTTCAAATGTCGTTTCCGTTGTTCTCCGTGTTGTTATGGTATCGCTAGAAATAGTCCGAACTACTACTTTTTTTTTTTTTTTTCCCTTTCCCCTCGATGTTAACGAAACGAAGAGGGGAAAGGTTGTAAAAATGGCCAGTTGGCTATTTTGACAGTTTGGTGTATGGACATCAAAACATATGGGTGCCTTTTATTTTTTTTTTAATAAAAGAAAGGTTGTCGCCGTTTCCTTCGGGACATCCGTTCAAATCGGAACGATAAGGAGACGATTGATCCGCATGGCCCCGGTGAAAGGATGGCACGCATAAATCGATAAATTGTCCATTTAAAAAATAAAAGTTTGTCCATTCTCTGGATAAAGAATATTTGCTGAGTTCTCGCCTGAAAAGGAAAAAATAAAAATAAAAAATAATCCAGAAAGGAGCACGTGGGCCTACCGGTAGTGTGTTTGGACGGAGAAGGGCCCTTTTAACGAGGAGGCGACGGCCCCTCCAAAGGTTCTGTCGGTGAAGTCTCGATTGATCTGCTTTTCTGCGTCTGTGCATAAAACACTTCCAGATTCAGGCGCTTAATCTAACCTTCTTTGCTGGCGGGACCTCGCCCCAGATACGAGTGACAACCGTCCTCAATCCCCCAAAATGGCAAAATGTCCATTTCTGTCATTTTTTTGGTGAAATTTTGTGACTCATTTCTGATCCAGAGGGGGAGGATGCGCGGGCTCGTGCTGATGATATATTGAAGAAGGGCAGCTTTTTCCCAAAAATTGAAAAAAAAAGAAAAGAAGCCGAAGAAGAAGAGAAAATGAATAAGGAGCCAAAGGGTGTCTAGCAAACGAGGTTTTCATTTTTATTTACTACCGTTTCGGTCTTGCACGTGATTTTTTTTTTTTTCTTCCCTCCCCGGGATGTCGTGCACGAGAATTTTTTATGCGCGGGCTAATTTGCTTGGATGGCTCGTGTCCATCATGTCTTGGTTCTGTTACGTCGTTTGTATAATTTCTCTGCCTCCATCATCTATCTACCAAAAATCCTGTCTCCTTCCTGCTGTTCTCCCTCCCCCACGCCCTCCCTCCCTCCCTCTCCCCGCGTGGAAGTTATTGTGGTATGAGATATTTTCTGCCCTTATCCTTTTTCATGTCGTATCCTTTTCGCTTATCCTGTCGCCCTTTTTTTGTTTTTTTGCCCCTTGCTGTTATCTTTAAGAGAGAGAATAAGGAACAATGCCGATCCTCTGTTCGTGTCATTTTGCTGTCTTTTTCTCTGCCATCCCAGAGTAGGCCGTATCGTTTTTTCTAAAATCCTGCCTCGTCATCCGTCGGATGATCAGAGCGTCTTGACTCTGGAAGGATTTTTTTCTCCCCTTGAGCTTTTCATAAAATTTGGAGCGTCTTGACTCTGGAAGGATTTTTTTCTCCCTTGAGCTTTTCATAAAATTTGGACCGTCGGAGGGCTGGGAAAGAACTACAGGTAGCGGTAGTAGGAATTTCGAATGTAACGGTAGACGAGAGAGAATGGAAAGGGGGGGGGGGGGGGGCAAACGAAGGCGAAAAACGAGACTTTTCTTTCATTTCCTTGGCTGTACTCGCTGGTGAGGGTCAAATTCTGTGGTGGGCTGTTTTTAAGCTTTTTCTCTTCTTGGGTCGTCCTTCGTTTCCTTCTTCACTCTGGTTATTAGTCTCTTAATTCGTAATCACTACTTGCTTTTTCGTAAATATATGTCTATCGGTTTGCATATCGCCCTGTGACAGCCGCCGTGTGTGGGGGGGGAGGAGGGAGGTGCATGGTCCTTTTTCTTTTCTGTCTGTATGATGACAATCCATTGTTTACGGGTTTTCACTTCAATTTGTTCTCTAGACTTCTTACGATTATGAGGTGATCAGGAAAAAAAAAAAAGAAGTTGTCGTTACTCTGTATATAACGTGCGTGTTTTTGGTAATCTGAGAGCTCGTCGTGTTTTCCTCTGAATTTCAAAAGATTTGATAACGATTGCTAGTTTTGCAGTCATTTGTTCAAGTGTGTATTTGAGGGAGAGCGTTGTCACATCCCGAGTTCCTTGTCTTTTCTCTCACTTTCTCCGTACGGCTCACCGGGCAGTTCTTTTTTGATGACTATGTTTGACGATATATATGTGTGTACAAATAAATAAATAAGTAAATACAAAAATAGATAAATAAATACATAAATAAATACATAAATAAATAAATGTTAATCAGCTATATTCGGTCTGCGAAGGTTTGAATTTCTTGCGTGTCACCCTTCTGCTTCTTGCGTGTCAGCGTTGCATGCAGAGTGGCCACCTTTTTTGTTTCTTTCTTTTAGTACAAGAGAAAGGAGACTGGGATGAGTCTCCAGCCTGAGACTGTGCCCCCTCTTCCTCACTGGAGAACAGAACTTGCATCAAGTTGGGAAAAAAAAAACAGAAAAGAAAAGAAAAGAAAAGAAAAGAAAAGTGAACGGGCGACTACCACTTGTCTACATTCTTCGTTTTTGTTCGTTGATAGGGGACTTCTTCCCTTTACTACCGTGCACATCTCACCGCGAACACAACGCACCCTCACGCTTATCATGACTGTATCTGGCCAGACAGATAGCTTGTGTACATTCATTGTGAAGGTGCGTTGTGTAGTCGGGGGAAGACGGTATAGTAGTGTGCTAAGTAGTGCACTACCCCTAACACAACGCACCCTCACACGTAGCGTAATACAGATACCTCGTGTACATTCATGATGGAGGTGTGTTGTATTCGGGATAAGATGGTATAGTAGTGTGCTATAGTACTGCGTTATAGTAGTAAGCGTTAATCGACTTTGATTTATTGAACTAGATTCTACAATCAAATCAATTAACTAATTAAGTTAATGTGATCGGAGAATTGAGAATAGAAGTTTCAAGGCTGATGTGCACAAATCTTGACGTTCTTTTTTTTTTTTTCCCTCTTATTTGCAGCTCCTATTTCTTAGTGGGGAGAAGCAGGTGTGAGAATTGGAGGATGCACGACATACAGAAGAGCATACACGTCCACAAATAGACACGTCGAAGGAGTAACTAAAATACACTTAAACCACCGGTCCCCCGTACAACCCGGCCCTAACTCACAGGGACTAGGGGTTTTCGGTGGCGGGGGGACCGATGGTTTAAGATGATAGATACGAGGGAAAGTTGGAGCGGCACCAAATTCGTGTCATCCTTGGGCGGGGCAGCCGTGAAAATTGGAGCGATACAGAGAAAATAAGCTTAATTAAATGCATGGATGGCCTCCCTGCGCTTCTAAGGATGACCGGTGGTTTAAGATGATAGATACGAGAGAAAGTTGGAGCGGCACCAAATTCGTGTCATCCTTGGGCGGGGCATCCGTGAAAATTGGAGCGATACAGAGAAAATAAGCTTAATTAAATGCATGGATGGCCTCCCTGCGCTTCTAAGGATGACATGCAAGCACAAATCGAGACATGGACCAAAAAAACTAAGAAAGAGACGAAAAGAAAGAAAACCAAAATGAAAATGACAGTTGAATCGATAGACAGTTGATGGTTCACTGACTAGTTTTTAGTCCTGCCACCGGAGATGGTGCTAAAGCTTTTTTCGTCGGCGATTCAGAGAAAAACTGGGCTGATGATGTCAACCAGAATTTCGCTCATTCATCTTTCTCCACATCCTTGGCTTCCCATCTGATTCATCGTCAACTCTCCCCACCCTCCCCCGTTGTCCTCACCCTGCCCCCAAGACCGTGTACTTTTTCTGTTCTTTGAGGCCTTCATTATTTGCTTTTTTTGGAGGGAGGAGCGGTGTTTGGGGAGAAGGGGTGAAGTAAAGAAGGGCCCGAGGTGAGTGTCGAAGGACATCCTGTATCACTGGCACCTTTTGGGTCCAGGTGCAGGCGCTCGTGTGATGGCTTTTCTAATCAATTGCATTGAGTGTCGAAGGACATCCTGTATCATTGGCACCTTTTGGGTCCAGGTGCAGGCGCTCGTGTGATGGCTTTTCTAATCAATTGCATTGTTTCCACCTTCTGTTCCCTCCGTGCACGATGACGCCTACACGTGTACGCGTCTTCTTGTCCTGTAATGTGCGCGCCTACAACTGGACATGCACCAGGACATGGTTCAGAGCCTGGACCTGAACCAAGACCGGGCATTGCACAATCCAGCCACGTGTAGGGGGGGGGAACTTGCAGTCGGACCTTTTACTTGTTTTGTCTTTTTCTAAGAGGACTTGTATTATATTGTATGCTGGAAATTGGGTCAGTGTCCCGTACATGAGGTAAGAGTCGGTCGTGTTGAGAACCTGAACACGTGTAAGAAATGTATAACTCGGGGTGTGTCGGGACAAGCGCACAGGTACGAGACCGATAAGCATTCCGAGGGAGATGTGCCAGGGTAACCCCGGGACACAAACCGGTGCCAGCATCGGGACAGTTCCAGAAAACCTGTATGGAATATTATCAGCACTTGTAAGGGATCAAAATACGTGTTCCCAGGGCACCAGGACATGCTCGGGGAGCTGAGCCGTATAATCCTCAGAGCAGATAAAATTGCAATGACCGGAGAACTTCTGTTCACTGGTAATCGAACGTCGGAACCCCTGAGGTGGCCCGTGATCGGGGTGAGTGTGGCGACTGGGGCACTTCTTGCTCGACAAACCGGACACGTGGCGACCAAGTTTGCATGATCCTCCTGCTGCCCGTTCTGGCGGTTTTAGGATGACCCACATTCTCTTTGGTCGGGCCAAAATGGAACCCTCTCGCTTCACAAGTTTCTCTCTCGCTTCACAAGTTTCTCTCTCTCTCTCTCTCTCTCTCTCTCTCTCTCTCTCTCTCTCTCTCTCTCTCTCTCTCGCTCTCGCTCTCTTTCTCACTCTCTTGCTTACAGGCTACGTTCTCCAATATCTTTTCCATGCATCTCTTTCGGGTGTATCTTTAGGACTCCGAATTACAAGGAATATGAGCGAGAGCGATATACAGAAAACCAAGTTGCATAATCACGCAGATGTCCAGATAGTCATGTACAAGCAGAGAGCATAAATGCACCGAGATCCCATTCATAACAGCAATACAATCCATATAAGAGCAATACAAAGAGCTCGTGAGCCAATGTTCAAGCCCTCAGGCCACACCAACACAGTATTCAATGTCCCTCCTCTCTGGCTGGCGCCCAGCGCACAGCCTACACTACTTGCCTATCTACTACAGCCGCATTCACGCAACAGGCTCACTTCGAGTTTGAAGACCAATGTACATGACATCAACACCATAGCCGACCTCCCTCATGCACCGGGTACGTATCTCGTCTCCACTCATCACCCCTGACACCCGCTCTCTTTCTCTCTGCGCCTCCTCCCGAAGACCCTGCTGTCGCCCTCTATCTGACCCTTGCAGCCCGGCTTTGGCCGCTACTCCCCGCTGCCCTGCAGCGCCCGCGTGCGCCCCTAGCTGAATAGTGCAGCATGCAGCCACTTGCACAGCAGCGCAACATCATGACCGCATTGCCAGCTTGGGCCAGAATACCAGCCCGTGGCGGCCTCACTTCCTATATGGAAGTGGCAGTCTCTGCATGTCTAACTGTGGGCCTGGCTGCGGAGCTTCCAGTAGCTTCCGGTCTGGCCTCGGTGCCTGTGCCCAGGCCCAACTCTTCAGTTGAGGGTCTGGGCCCTTTACAGTTGGGCACACCCAACATTTCCAGACTCCAGTTGATTGCTGCATCTGTACAGGCCCCGGGGTACGTACGTCGACAATGCTGCTTTTTCGTAGGCCCTTGGCCACTTAGTGATGTATCTGCCTCGCAATGTGTGTGCTGAGGCACGACTACCAGGCGCAGCAGGGAGGCTCACGTTTCCATGTAACCAACTGTCGCGCAGCAACTGCCTGAGCACCCACATATGGAAAAATGCCAAATTTTGGCCTCTTGTGAATATTTGGGCCCGACTTCACTAAGGGCGGGCACTGGGCTTTCTGAGGGCCTCTACCCAGAACATATGCATGTTTGATAAAGGCCCCGCGAGGGCTCATTCCTTGCATTCCATCCCCCTTAGCTTCGAAAGTCCGTTGAGATGCTTCATGCAGGTGCCTTCCCCTTTTGTCTTCGTTCATACTCAGCCACGATCTGAGGAGCTGTCTTGACAAGTTCCTCCTTTGTGAACTAACGATCTTCCTTTGGATCTGTATGATGCCTGAACTGGACTCTGTACTCTCTGATAGGTTCAGGTGGTCTTCCGTTGTCAGCTGGCTTGCGAAGAGGCATGTCTCTGTGTTCCAAGATGTCGTCGATGTCCATGTGGCCGTCCATGGTTGGGGGCAGCATAAATCTCCTTGATGGGAACTGATCTGTCTCAGCAAAAGGTGCAAGCTTTGAGGCGTGAAACACAGGGTAAGTGCGTAGGTGACCAGGTATACGAATCACATACGAGGGACCATGTTCTTCACTACCCACAATATCTAAGACTTCCCATGGACCGAAATACCGAGGCGTTAGTTTCCCAGAGATGCCGAACTCCTGTCCCAACTCACTAGCTTGAACCCGGACACGTTCCCCTACCTGAAAGGTGGACTACCGACGATGCTTATTCTCAGAAGCAATCATAGCTTCCTGAGATTTCTTTATAGGTTTCGACAACTTGCTGCAGCAACTTCTCATACTGGACACCAAATTCAATGGTTCCAGGGGTTGCAGCAGATTGGTTCTCAGATAGGAGGAAGTCTAGAGCAGATCTAGGCTTCCATCCAAGTGCAGCTGCTAAGGCACATTATTGTACAGATTGGCGTTGAGAGGCAGTTTTTCATCCCAATCATCTTGGTTGAGCTTTATATAGTGCCTAAGGAAATGCTGCACCACTCGGTTCATTTGTTCAGCCTGCCCATTGGCTTCAGGATGATTCCCTGAAGTCATCTAGAGTTGGCTGCCCATCTGTTCTGCAGCGTTCTTCCACATCTCGCTGGTGATTTGTGAGCTCTTTCAGTTGACGACGAAGCTTGTCCAACTCGGCCGGGGCCATCCTATAGATTCTCCCTTTGGGTATCTTGCTCCCTGGGATGATTTCTATGGCATGGACAACCTCCTTGTCTGAGACTTCTGAAGGCTCTTCAAACAGATCAGGGTATTTCGTGACGACACTTTATCTCTTGGGGTGTTTTAACGATCTCCCCTTTCTCAGAGACAAAGACTAAGTACATTACATACCCTCCTCTTGGTTCTGTTTATAACAAGTAATCGCGTAGCGGCTACGCCGTGGCAGGGGGAACGCACGTGATTGAAGAAGTGACTTTTCCATCACAAATGAGAATGAACACATAAATGTATGAAGTTTTGACACTTCGACACTCTCTCTCTCACACACACACACACACGCACACGCACACATACACATACACACACACACACACACACGCGCGCGTAGTAGTGTACATTTCGATGTTATAGCGAAAAATTCATTCGATTTTGCTCATCCCGTCGATGGAAGTAGCGTGAGGACGCTCCCTCTCTCTCTCTCTCACACACACAAAAATAAAATAAAGAAAAATCGTTCGATTTTGCTCATTCGATCGATGGAGGTACCCTCTCTCTCACACACACACACACACACACACACACACAGAGAGAGAGAGAGAGAGAGAGAGAGAGAGAGAGAGAGAGAGAGAGAGAGAGAGAGAG
>BFEA01000168.1:1151647-1171087 GCA_003427395.1 Chara braunii | reverse complement strand
GAGAGAGAGAGAGAGAGAGAGAGAGAGAGAGAGAGAGAGAGAGAGAGAGAGAGAGAGAGAGTAAATCGGGCTATGGGGCCCAGGATCTGATTCGACATCACGAGGCCAGACATTGATTGGACATTCGACAGGGAGACTATCTTTGGACTTTGCTATCGCGATCTTGGTCTTCATCCTCATCTCCATCTTTGTCTTCCTTTCCTCCATCCCTCAACCGTGGTTGCTACCTGTGTGCGTTATCAAGGAGGGTCCTATCTTCCATGTATGCGGTCCCTCCCTTCTCCCTCATATGTGCGATGTATGATGTGCTGAGTCGGGTCAATGTCTGACAGGTCAGGTCATATCTTTGATTCTTCTGAGCAACATCGTGCTATTTTTGTATGCATATGGATGTCCATTGTTTGTTGATGCTTCGCTGATGCTGCATTGTCCATCCGAGTCCTTTTCATCACTTTGCTGATCCTTGGCTCCATTTACATCGCTCGACTTATATCGAGCACGTATCACTGAGTGTCAAAGAGCGTAAACCGTCATGCACGTTTTTTGAAACACCTAATCTCCTGTCAATCAACACCAAATCCCATTAGAACCGAGAAGCGATATAAAGTGAAGAATTCAGAGTGCAAGGTTGCGAAGTCGGTGTGATAGACGAGATCCCCCTGCAGCAAGCCACGAGCAATATAGAAGGATGGAGAATGCATAGCTGAACAAGTCGGTGTGGTTGAGCCCCGAGTGCGCAGGCGCCTGTCTGCCTGAAAGGCACACTTGCACACCCTTGAAGAAAGGGGGTGGGGGCGGAAGATGCGAGGAAGGAACCGACCTGCACTCAAAAACAAATGAGTGACAAGGCAGTAGTCAGTGCTCTCATGGACAAAGCAACACCCAACAAAGAGGTATCGCAAAACGTCCCCAACGAGATGTATCCCGGAACACAGAAAGGCAGCCTGATGGTCCTATCATGCTATAATATGTATGAGTAAGTGCTGCCACCGCACTGCATACCCACGGGCAAAAGAAAAGACAGCATACATGCATGAACAGGGAGGGTAACTGACCTCTGTGGTCTGCTGCAGAGAAGCGGTTATCAAAGATCTAAATTTTCAAGATTTTTTTTTCATGGTCTTTATGACAAAACTGTCATACCTTTTAAACCAAACTTGTCACCAATCCAACATATAAACCAACAAAAAAAAAGTTCGGGAAAAAAACCTTAAGAAAGACCAAAGGAGCCCAAAACCGTAAGGCAAAACTGCGTTGTCATGCAAAATTCACCCTTCAGTGTTTGGGGGGTTAACGTATGGGCTGAAAAGTGGGAGTCCATGTTAACCACTTGTGCTGTTGCAATGTATTCCTCACTCAAACCATAACCGCCATTTGTTCGTGTTTGCTGCCAGGGGTCTTGGAGTCACGGGGAGGGGGGACGCGACCATGTGGAAGTCCCGGAAGCACTGAAAGTGCGGATGCTGGAACTCTGAGGCCAATCAGGTCATCAAGTGTTTCAAGAGCAAGAAATGGGAAGACATCTTCCGCAGCTGGAGCTTCAGCTTCGGTATCCTTTGTGCCACCAAGCACATCACAGTGTCCGGGAACTGCAAATTTCGGGAGCAAAGTGAACTCTTCCTGCAAAACATGGGCCCCGTCTCCAGTGCGCAGCCCACCCGGATGTTCTACTCGCGATAAGGGTGTGAGGAAAAGTGGCAGTGGGTCTGCAGCCATTTCCTCTTCAACAGATGGAAGATGGAACCTCTATGGAGTGTGGGATAGACATCAGGTATTGCTGACATAAATGGTTTGCTAATACATGGTTTGATATTCAACTTCCTTCCTTTTTTTCCCAGTGCGGTGAAGTATCTGCCAGTGTCTGTCATTCTCTTCTCCCTTCTTTTCATGTGGCTTGATCTCCTCTCTTACAGTGTGGCATACTGCGCACCAGATGGGCCCCCCAGTGCTCGACCAGGCGAAACAAGAATAAGTAAGGGCCCTCCAGGCCCTGTGTCGGTTCAGCCTCAGAAGACAGGCCAGTTTTAGGCCCTCTTAAAGTCGACCCGGTTCTGAACTTCGGCGCCAGACCAGGGATGAGCGCAGGCCATTTTTAGACCCTTTTCAAGAACCTTTTTTTGAACTTGGGCGCTAGGGACTGGGGCCATCCGGCATTGACAAGAGCAGCCTCCCAGCCGGACCAGCACTGTATAGTGCTGGTCCGCCCGGGAGGCAACAGACAGTTCAGGAGGCAGTCTTCGGACATTCGGCAGCAGCACTCTTGGGAGCGCTGCAGTAGTAGTAGAGTACAATAGGAGTAGTCTTCAGCGCTGGGCGCTGCTAGTAGCGTGGAGAGGGAGGAGAGTGGCGGAGGCCAGGGAGACTTACCTGGGAGCTTATCTGTGACGCCATTGCTCCAGCTTCGTCTTCGATGGACCTGCAACAAGGCAGCACCTTCCACAGGTTTGTACCTGGCACTGAGAGAGAGAGTTTTTCTTGTTCTTCCTCCTCCAGTCCACCATCTCTCCCTCACCCTCTTGCTACCTGACTGCTCGCTATCTGACAGACTACACGGGAGAAAGAGAGAGAGATGAAAGGAAGATGACCAATAGCGAACTTCAGCAATCAACACAGCATCATACATATGAGTCCAGATAGTCGTGACCTCGAACCAACAGCAGAATTGCATCACGAGATTCACCAAATAAGAACACACCAAGAGTTCATAATTGACAATGCTGAAATAGTCCCATCATCATCATCAACGAAGAACCAGAGCTGATATCCTATCTGGCGCTTGGCACCCAGACTACATGTGGCAGATCCTATCTAGCCTATACTACAATGCTGAAGTTGACGACAACAGCTCTCCGAAGTACGGGCATACAGCGACCAATGTCGCACGCTTGCAGCACCAGGTATGTCTCTCGCCTTACTCATAACCTCGTTCCCCAACTTGCACCCAAGGACCACCCTGCGCCACACCCAGCTTACAGCAGCGCAGCTTGGCTATGGCTGCCTGCTCCTTCCCTGCTCGCCCGTGAGCGCGTGGGCGCCAGCCAGCAAAATAGCGCAGCATGCAGCCAGCACCCGAATGCCCAATGAGGAGGCAGGCCCTATGCTATATCGAAGTGGCCTGCCTGCGTCCAGTCCCACGAAGCTTCAAGTAGGGCCCGTCAGCCCGAGGCCCAGCACGTTCGAGAACAGGCCTTGGGCCTGAGTTGGTTGCATGCACCCAACTGCCTTTGGCCTGTGTTCGGCCCAGTACCCGTATCCAGCCCAGGGCCTGCTTTCCATACATTCACACAGGCGGCCCAAGGCCTGGGTTCTTTCAACCAACTGGCGCTGTGCAACTGCCTGAATTTCCTTGAGTTGCACAGAGGCCGAAATAAGGCCCTGAGGGGCCTTATCGAGCCTGCCTTCACTTAGGGCGGCCGACAGGCTCCCAAAAAGGGGCTGATTGGGGCTCATAGAGGCAGTGGCCTCGCATTCCCTCCTCCTTAGCTTCAACAGTCCTCTGAGAAGCTCAGTCTTCGAGCATCGGGGCGCTTTCCTTTCTGTAGAGATTTCTCATAGTGGGCTACCACTTGCGGAGCGGTCTGCATGAGTTCATCCCTGGTAAACCAACGGTCCGCCTTCGGATCAGTATGATGTCGGAACCGTACGCGGTACTGCAGCTTCGGTTTCAGAGGACGTCCTCTGCCTGTTGTTCTTGGAACTGGCAGCTCCGGTGATCCACAATATTGTCGATGTTGACCTCTCCATCCATGGTTGGGGGCAGCATTGAACGACGAGATGGAACTGATTTGTTTCCTTGAAAGGTGCAAGCTTGGAGGCGTGAAAGACGAAGGTAAGTGCGGAGATGACCAGGGATCCGGATTACGTAAGAAGGTCCGTCCGGATCAGTTCCAACAATATCTAAGACTTCCCATGGTCCAAATTACTGTGGCATGAGCTTGCGGGAGATCCCGTGCTCCTGTCCCAGTTTTGAGGACTTAACCCAGACTCTATCCCCAACCTGAAATGAAGACTCACGACGGTGTTTGTTCGCAGATTCTATCATAGCCGCCTGTGCCTTTTGCATCTGTTCTACAGTGTGCTGCATCTTCTGTTCATAACGGTAAGCAAATTCCAGAGTACCTGGTGCAGCAGTTGACTGATTCTCAAGGAGGAGAAAGTCTAAGGGTAGTCTAGGCTTGAAAGTCAATAGCAAACTGTTCGGGCTCACCCCGGTGGCGCTGTGTACCGCATTGTTGTACAAACCGGCGATGAGAGCAAGCTNTTCGGGCTCACCCCGGTGGCGCTGTGTACCGCATTGTTGTACAAACCGGCGATGAGAGCAAGCTTCTCATCCCAGTCCACCTGGTTGGGCTTGATGTAATGCCTCAACAGATGTTGTACAGCGCGGTTCAGTTGCTCGGCCTGGCCGTTGGCCTCTGGGTGGTTCCCAAAAGTCATTTGCAACTGGGTTCCCTGCTCTGCAGCAGCGGCCTTCCACAGTTCGCTGGTAAATCGGACATCCCTGTCACTAGACTTCTGTAAACCAAAGTCTCTGACCCAGTTCTCTTTGAACATTCGGATCACATACTCCGTTCTTGTTGTTTCCGGCATTGTTACTAACCTAGCGTACTTACTAAATCTATCCACGATGACGAAGATGTGTTGCATCCCACTCTTGCTGGTGACCAGAGTATCCATGAAGTCGATGGACAGACTCTCTCCAGGCCGTTCCGGAATCGGACGGGGCTTCAAGAGCCCAAGAGGAGCCTGCGTACGTGGCTTGTCCCTCTAACAGACTTGACAAGCATCCACGTACAGCTGGGCATCTCGCATCATCGTGGGCCACCAAAACCACTGCAGGAGATTAGCTGCGGTCTTCTTGTACCCAAAATGGTCGGTGGCATCATGACATTCACCTAAAAATAAACTACGCAAAGACTCGCTATTATGGACACACGATCGTTTATTCCCTGCCTTCTCAAGGAACAGCAAGCCATTGACCAATTCAAACTTGACAAAGGTCTTCTTGTCCTTTGCCTGGAGTCTGCGTATGATCTCAAACATGAACTGGTCCTCGCGATAGGCTTCCGCCAAGGACTGAGTAACATTGTCCGTCAGATCGAACTCAGTAATCAGCGCACCTGAGAAATCAGGTCTACGCGACAAGGCATCAGCAACCTTGTTGTACTCCCCTTTCAGATACTGAGGGTCAAAGTCATATTGCTCAATGACTTCGATCCAACGCTTGAGAGTGTCTGAGAGCACCGACTGAGTTCTCATCCATCTCAGGGTCTGATGATCAGTCGTGAGGATGAAGAACCTCCCAAGGAGATAGTGCCTCCAATGGGTCAGAGCCTTATACACCGCATAGAGTTCCTTCTCATAGGTGGACTTAGCCAACTTTTGAGATGACATTTTCTTGGACATGTACTCTACAGGCGTCAACTTTGGCTCCTCCTGCTGCGCGAGCACGACGCCAATGCCATATTGGCTGGCATCCGTGGTGACTATAAGCGGCCTCGTAGTGCGTCAACGCATGCTTCCTATGTCTGAAAGCAGCCTTGCACTCATCTGTCCACTCCCATGGGGTGTCAAGGCGGGTCAGATCAGTCAAAGGAGCGGCCACTATGCTATAATTCTTAACGAAAGTCCTATAGTAGCCTGTCATTCCTAAGAAAGATTTCATCTCAGTCACAGACTGAGGACGTGGCCAATTACGAATGCTGGCCACCTTCGCGTCATCGGGCTTCAACCCTTCCGCGAATATCTCATGACCCAAGTACAAGACACGGGTGCGGCCAAACTCGCACTTCTCACCGTTGATCTTGAACTTCTGCTGTCGCAGGAGACTGAGGACTTTGTCCAAATGTGCAACGTGCTCCTCGAGAGTCTTACTAAAAATTAAGTCTGTCATCGAGGTACACGATGACAAACTTATCCAAGTAGTCATGGAATATCCGATTCATAGCGTGCTGAAAGGTGCCAGGAGCATTGCAAAGGCCGAAAGGCATCATCACAAACTCGTACAGACCGTACCTGGTCTGAAAGGCGGTTTTGTGTTGATCCTCGGGCCGGATTGCAATCTGATGGTACCCAGACTTCAGATGTATCTCACTGAAGTTCAGACACCCTTGCACTCTATCTAGCAGATCATCGATGCGCGGTAGGGGTCTCTGTTCTTTACAGTGATGGCATTGAGGCCCCTATAGTCAATGCACATCCTAAGTGTACCCTCCTTCTTCTTAGGTACGAATAGTACTGGAGATCCACATGGAGAGACACTCGGACGGATCCAACCCTTCTCTACGAGTTCCTTGAGTTGTCGGCGAAGCTCATCGAGCTCGCCTGGAGACATCCGATTGATCCTACCCTTCGGGATACTAGACCTTGGGATAATCTCTATCGCGTGGACGTCCTCCCGCTATACAACCCTTGTCGGCTCTTCAAATAGATCAGTGTACTTGGCAACTACTCCCTCTATCTCCGACGACATTTTTACCGGCTCGCCTGCAGCAGAGACATGGACTAGGTACATACCCTCCTCCTTATTTTGCTTATAATAATTATAGAATGCGGCCGCGCACATGCATCCATGGGACCTGATCAGACTGCTAGCTTTGAACTTGTGCAATCTGGCGGTCCCTCCACCTGGCAAAGAGTGCTTGACCACTTTTCGGTCCTAGTCAAACTGGGGCTGAGCCACAGAGAGGTAGTACATTCCTAGTAACATATCCATTGGGAGCTCGTCACTCACTAGGAACGAGACGCGATGTCTCAATTCCCCTCCCGCGTACGGGAAGCAACACTCAACCTCCTGGAGGTAGTCATTGACTACCATGCGCTGTTTGTTGGAACAGGTCGACTCCACAGGTCGACTCAGGTGCTGCACTCGCCCCTGTAAACGCAGCCTCTCAACGCATGCGCGACTAATAAAGTTCTTTGTCGAGCAAGTGTCATAATAGGCTCCGGCCTTGCGGCCGCCAATGACTACCTCGCTGATAAACATCTCACCCTTCGGTGCTTTGACTAGTGTCGTCCAAGAAGCTAGCGGGTCTGATCTAGACCACTCCTCTTCTAGCTCAAGGACTCAAACACATTCATCGAACAAAGGCTCGACGGGTCTGAACGTGTTTGCGGGACGACGCTGGATGGGTCTGAACGTGTTTGCGGGACGACGCTGGAGTCAGTAGCTTGGGCCATCTCTCGAGATGGTGAGGGTGTCTCCACCACCTCGACCTTGGTAGGAACAACTACTATTCCTACTGGCCGACGTGTTTCCCGGAGCACTGCCAGAAGAACTAGCCACGTTGCTACCAACGGGATGGGAGAATCCCAACACTTGCCCCATCGTAGGCGGGATCTTATCGGTCACCTCGTATTGCGGCACTTGAACCGGTTATGGCCGTATTGGCCACAACGAATACAGGCCTGCCGTGAATAACGATCTCTCCACACGTCCTTTGTAAGACCCGATTTCTCCCATGGAGGAGCATTGGGGTCAACTTGACTCCTAGACCGGGAACCTCCGCGGCATCTACCGGTCGCCTTACCTTTTAGAGTTACAGCAGCGATTACTTCAGCCCCTGAAGCTTCTACGCTGCCTGCCTCTGAACCTACTCCCTCCTGGAAGTTGTCGTCTAACTCGATAGTAGAACCATCGTTATCGACAAACATTAAGCGACCAGGCAGTGTCTTCTTCCTTCCATCCATAGTAGGGCCATCTTGCTAAACGAAGGAAAGTTGTGCATATTGATGTTGGCCTGACTTGCCAACTGGGTCCTGAGTCGCACCTGCGTCCAGGTTCCACGTCGCACCCGCGTCCAGGTTCCACGTCGCACCCGCGTCCAGGCTCCACCTTCAGATCGCCAGATTTGCCCTCGACCCGACTTGACTTCATAAGGAGGGGGGGGTGTTACATGCTGCGCTTGCAACAGGCTGCGCGGGCCATTTTCAGGCCCGTGCCGTTTTCAGCCTGAAAGCCTGAAAACAAGGGCCTACAGGCCTTGTGTCGTTTTCAGCTTGAAAGCCTGAAAAAAAGGGCCTACAGGCCCTGTGTCGTTTCAGCCTAAAACAGGGCCCTCTAGGCCCTGAGTCTTTTCAGCCTGAAACGGAGGGCCATTTTCAGGCCCTCATAAGATCGACCTGCCGTGAAACTTAGGCACCAGACCAGGGTTTTAGCACAGGCCATTTCGGGCCAGTTTTCAAGACAACCTTTGTTTGAGCTTCAACGCCAGGGTAGCCTCCTGGACTGGCCAGCACTATGTAAGACTGGCCCGCCCTGCAGGCTGCAGGTAGTTCATAGGGACTTCCCAGGCACTTCACGTGCAGTTCAGGAGGCAGGAGGTAGTCTTCAGGATTTGGCAGCAGCACTCTGGAGGAGCACTGCAGTAGTAGTAGTGTTAGCAGTAGTCTTCAGCGCTGGGCGCTTTTTGGAGCTAGAGGAGTACGGGAGAGAGAGAGAGATTGGGCGTAGGCCAGGGAGACTTACCTGCAGCGCCATAGCTCCAGCTTCGTCTTCAAGGTACCTGCAGCACAGCGCCATCTTCACAGGTTAGTACCTGGTACATGAGAGAGAGAGAGAGTTCTTCTTCTTCATCTTCTCAGTCCACCATCTCCCCCTCACCCTCTCGCTACCTGACTTCACTGCATCAGCAGACTTCGCGGGAGAGGGATTGGTGACATTTGGATCCAGACTCGACATTGGGCTTCAGACATTTGATGAGGGACTATATGGGACTTGTAACGAAGACTTGGTGTTGACGACATTCCCATCTCCCCCTCTTCTTCGTCTGATTCCCTCATCTTCGTCTGTGCATGATCTGGACCTGGGGCATTATTCCTGTGTGTAGCGCCAGGCCCCTTCACACCTTGTGACGAGGATGATGCATGTTTGGTCTGCATTGCGACATTGATTGGGATAGTCATTGGTATTCTAGCATTCCGGTACGCTGTCTTGTACTACGTGAGAGAGGTCAGTCCCAGTCAGGTCAGGACTTGTATCTACGTCTTCCACTGCGCTACAAAGCACCATTTTTGTATGTATCAGGATGTACACTGCTTGTTGAGATTCCACTAGCACTGCATTGTCCATTCAGTCCTTTTCATCACATGCGGATCCTTGGCTATATATATACATCGCCCAACTGGGCATGTAACAGAGGGGAGGAGGGTGGGCAGACAAACAGCACAAGAAACAAAGACTGAAAAAACTAAAATAAAAACTGATGATGATAGATTGTTTCGTCGGAGTTGCACCAACTCATCAGGAGGCTGAACCCTCAACAATCTGTGGAATCTCCCTATTTGATGGTTTGGGTCAGGAACCCTTTGACCCTTGTTGAAGGCAGACGACACCCAAGCGAAACATAGCAGCGGGCATCAACCCTGTGGAGTACCAGGCAACACAGTAGAGGCAACACGGCTGCACGACGCAATAAACGACTGCAAGGAACGACATGGCACGCAGGACATGCAGCGCGGCAACCATGTAGTGAAGCACAGGGCAACATAAGAAGGGCAGCCACACTGCAAGGGACGACAGGGTGCGCGGACCAGCAGCTCGGCAACTGTGGAGCAGAGCACAAGGCACCAGCAACAAGGCAACCAACCTACAGGGCACTCTAGCAGCAAACACGGAAGGCACGACCAGCGGATGAGCAGCACGATAGCGAACCAGCGAAGCGCAAGGCAACGCCAACAATACGGCCACACCACACAGCTAACACAGAAATTCGCGGAGAGACACACGCGAAGCAAGCAGGGCAGGCAGCAGGGCAGCGGCGGAGCGCAGACGAGGACGTCCACACATCCAACACGGAGCAAAGCAGCGCATGACCTACTCACATCACGGCTGAACCCCACATACTGTTGGTTCCTACCACCCGCTGAGCCAGGGAGTCACTCTGACAAACATCTGTTATCACTGACAGGCAATTCAGACATCCCGAACCGAGCGGCCCCCATAAGAGTGCAGTAGGCACTCCAAACGAGGAACCACCGACTGTTTGGCACTACTTACAGGTGCCCAGTTGGGCATACAAAAAAATAGAAAAAATCAAGGGGAGGACATACAACAGAAGAAAGACTGAGAGGCATAAAACTGATTGTGTGTGTGTGTGTGTGTGTGTGTGTGTGTGTGTGTGTGTGTGTGTGTGTGAGAGAGAGAGAGAGAGAGACCCCAATCTAACCGACTATGCGCCCCTGCCCTGAGCCCGAGGAAGTGTAGTATCTGTTCCCTGTGATCCATGGTTTATCGGGGCTCCTCGTTTTGGGGGGAAAAAAAGCACGTGAGAGAGAGAGAGAGAGAGAGATGCTGCGTCACAACAATGCACAGGTGAGCCTAAAAAACACGTCGGCCCCGCACAAACCCAACCCCCAACCAACAAACCCCCCACCAACCCTTATTTTAACACTATTCCGTTCATTTTACTGTGGGCGAAGCTGCAACAGGTAACCTTGTTCCCAAATGGAAAGTGCTTACCTGCTCAAGAGAGAGAGAGAGAGAGAGAGAGAGTCAACAACAGTGCAAAGGTGAGCCTAAAAACCAACCCCGCCCAAACCGACCCCCCAACCAACAAACCCCCACCCACCCTCATTTTAACACAATTTCCTTGGAGGCCTCGCTCCCAGTAGCCTGGCTTTGGGCCAAAGTGTCAGCGCCCAGGCCCAATGCAGAGAGTGGCCAGGGCCGGCAACAGTTAAGCAGCCCAACTGTGCGGCAGGGCCAGCATCGCTCGCTGCAATCCTATTGGCCAAAAGGCCTCTGGCCACGTCGGTGCTTGAAGGAGCCCAGAGGCTCACAATGTTGTGTTCACAGTGGTGTGCCTCGTAACCAACTGGCGCGTGGCAACTATCTGGCGAACCGTCAATCAGAAATGACAAAATTAGGCCTCATGTTGGAATGCAGGCCCAGCTCCACGGCACGATGCTTGCTGGGGGACCCGGCAGTGTTGGGCATACGGGCCTCGCGAGGGCCAATTCCTCGCAGTATGGCCTGGCCTGAATCCAAAAACGGCAAAAGCAGCCAAAGCCAAGAATGACACACACACAAAACAAACAAAACAAACAAACGAACCAAACAAACAAACAAAAAAAAAAACGAGAAACACAAAACACTTCTTGGGCGTGATTCCAGCCACGAGCATTTAAGGAACTGCCACCCATATTTGGCAGAGGAAAAAGATTCTCCGCCCTCTGGCCGTGATCCCACCCATGTGCATATAAGTGCTACCCGGATATGAGGTGTGGACCTTGTTAGTGACAGTCGCGTACCCTCTGCTATGTGCTTCTATTCGAACACCCTGCCCAAAATGCACTGGGCCGATCGACAGGGCACGCCAAACAACTCCACGTGATCCTAGCGCTGGCCCAAAAAAACTCGAAAACGGAAACGAAGAAAGGAAACGTCAGGTGGGCAAGTGGGACACCTTGGGGACACTCCGGGCCCAGTCGGGAACGTCTTTTGAGACCTGCTGCACAAATTAAATAGTGCTAGTTGAAATAGATATCAAATAATAGCAGGGCGTGGCATCTCCGAATGCTTTCTTGTACAATGCTTATTTCGTTTGTGTAACTGGATTTGTCTCTGCCATTTCGTATTTCTGTGAATACGACTCTGGGGATGAAGTCCTAGTATATCTAATATTATTTTTCAGTGAATATGATTCTGGAGATGAAGTCCTAGGATATCTAATATTCCATCATGACAGGTTTTCATCGTTCGTATTTTTCGGAACTGGTATTCTCTTGTGTGCAGCAAGTTGATGATGGAAAGTTACTAGGAGGGCCATTGATAGGAGGCTCGGTGATGCCGTTGCTAGCAAGAGGTCTGGATGGAATCGCGATGGGGAGAGTAGGAGTGGGGGCGAGTGCGTGGATTGGGGTTGGAGGACTTGATGGGAAGAAAAACAATGTCCAGAAAGGAGCACCACTTTTGCACCGACGGAAGATGGAGAAACAAACACAGCTCAAAGGTTGCAGCTCGGGTACGGATGCATCTGTGGCGTCAGATCAACGCATAGCAAACTGGAAGCCTTATGGTATGCCAAGCCCCAACAGGACATCACCACGCGGAGGATCCGGATCGATTGGCAAATCAAATAGTGCAGCTAACTCTGAGCAGACAACAAACTCAGAAAAGGGCGGGCAATTGCACAGAGACTTGGTTTTGGCTCCACAGGGCCACAGACGGGCAAAGTCAGACGTGTTTGGAGTAGGCTTGTCTCCTGTAAATGGAGTCTGTAAGCCGGTGAGCAATGAGGCCTTAAACATGGGTGGAGCAGAATCCCTTCTGCCTTATGTGAGGCCACGCCCCGAAGTTCCTGAGTCCCAGGCTAGCATGGGAAGAGTCTGCGGGGCCAAAGGTAGCTTGACGGAAGAGGAGGTTAACGATTGCTCGTTATCGGCCAGACGTGCGGGGGGTCAAGGCGTATCGCTGTGTGCTCCTGCAGCTGCGAATTGCCAGGGAGAAACTGTCAGAATTGAGCTTGTGGGGATAAGAAGTCTAGATTCGGATGCAAGAAAGCCAAATGGTCAGCAAAGCAGAGCACAAGCAATTATTCACTCTGTGGAGACACCAATCCTTAGGGCGCAGTCTGCGGATGGCAATCCCCCGGCGGCGATGGGAGGTGCCCATGGTTCGAGTGCCATGTTGGTGAATGTTTATCCTGTGTCTGGCAAAGGTGGCAAGCCATTGCAAGATTTCTCCAGTGAGGTTCTTGATGCAAGTGGCGACTGGAATGCTCCAGTGGCCAATGAAGCGAATGGTCTGTTTGTTAGTGCTGTGCTGGCGTCTACTGGAGAGCAGCCTTCTGCCAGGGAAGCTGAGATGCCAGCTGGCACAGAAGGAGATGAATCAGATATAAGATCTGGTATGGTGGTGGATGCTCCTGCATCATATCAGGAGAGCAGTCAGGAGTGCGTTGAGCAGGTTGTCGTGAGATCCTTGTCAGAGGGGGGTTCGAGATTGATGGCAGATTTGTTATCCAGAGGCACAGAGGATTCTGAAGTTAAGCAAGCCATAGAAAGAAATCCGGGAAAGACACCTGAGTTGGAACAAGAGAAAAGGAAGGAAGGTCCACTGGAGGTCACTCCTGAGACATTATGGAAGGTAAGTTGGACTTTCAAGCTCTGCCTCTTTTCAGACATTTCGCAGTATTGAATATCCTAGTCAACCACATGTGCGAAGGCAGAGGGTAAGGTTGGCGACCTAGAGTCTCGCTGGGTGTTTTGAAGCGAACTAAGGTTTTTTCCAGGCTACTAAGGTTTTTTCCAGGCACCTTTACTGAGGGGTGTGAGTACAAGCATCCTGGAGTCTGTCTAGTTTGAAATAAGATACCTAGGTGTGTTCTCTTGGGTTCTGGCCTCGAGCACTATTCAGGGCTTCTCTTCTAAGCGTTTTTCTGGGCACCTTTACTGAGGGGTGCGAGTACAAGCATCCTGGAGTCTGAGGTCCTTAGTTAGCGACTGTAAGTAAGCCGGCAGAGGCTTGGCAACTGCGACCTGGATGGACGCCGTTCGTCTATTGAGGTGAGATACCTAGGTGTGTTTTCTTGGGTTCAGGCCTCTAGCACTATCCAGGGCTTCTCTTCTTGTTTTTTTGTTCTCCTCCCCCTTCCCCCCCCAAAAAAAACCCTAAATTTGCTCTTTCGGTTGGTTGTGAATATTGTGGGTCCGGGTTATTCTGTCATTCATGTGTGGCCCTGTTTGCTGACTTGAGTATCTAGAAACTCACCATCTCTCTTTTTTGGTTTTGCAACTTCAGATATCTCAGTTTGCGTCCTTTCGGACGTCCGTCAAATTTGGAACAATACAGAGAAGATTAGCATGAGAAAAAAAAAAAGACAGAGATCACAGTCTGCAGTTTGAAAGTGCAAACTATAGACTTCAAACTTTTGCAATGAACCTCTTATATTGACACTCCAAGCATATGCACCATGAGAGTTCAGAAAATGGACACCGAAGTCCAGCGATGGAGAGATCAGATTAGCGCAGCCTATAAACTTCAATGAACGATCATATTATACAAATCAGGTATGTAACCCAGTTCAACTCTCATGCAACTCTCCCTCTCTCTTAGTCTCTTCTCTCCCTCTCTGCCTCTCTCTCTCTCTCTCTCACGGTGCCCAGTGTTTCTTCTCCCTATTCAGCGCTCAGCGCCCAGACTACAGTCGCACAACTCCGATATAGCCCTACATCACTTATAGGACTATGACGTTGCAGCCCGGAGAAGAACTCAGCAGCAAGAAACAGAGAACGTGCAGAGGTCGCTCAAATAAATCACCATCACGAACCAGGTACGTGCCCTCGCGGCCCTCTCTCACTCTCTCTCTCTCTCTCTCTCAAAATCTCTCTGCTTCTGCTGTTATGAGGATCATAACCCTGGATACGTCTGCCTCCTACTTCAGCTCTACTTCTACAGTTCTACTGCTATTATGCGGCTATGGCCGCCTGTCTTCCACAACCACCGCTGCCCAACAGGGCTCCTTAGCGCTCAGTCACTCGCAATAGCGTACAAGCACCAATGGCGCTTCCACCTTCTCGCAAATGTGAGGCTGGCCATTCTTCTTATTGACTTGGAGTGGGGCTCTGCCGTACTGGCCTTTGCTTGACTTGGGTCTGCACTTGACATGGCTGGTACTGGTTCCCCTGGGCCTGTTTGCTTTTGCAATCAGACTCGACTCTGGACTTGCTCACAACATGCACACTTGAGAACCGCTGGCAAAAGCGAACTCTTCCAACTCAAAAACAACAATGAACTTGTATTAAACTCAGTCTGAATCTACTGTACAACTTGCGGCTATGGCTGCAAAACACTCTCTACCACCAGCCTCACTCTCCCACACTCTCGCATGAACGCACATACGAGGATCACCCTGAATGTCCACGCTGTGCACACACACACACTCTGTGCACCCTGTCTACACCAACAGCTGGGCGGCTATGGCTGCCGTCGTCTTCCTCCTCCTAGCTATGGACGCCGGTGTCTCTCTCACTGGTTTGCTATGGCCGCTGTCTTCTTCACAGCCCACTTCCTCTCCGGGCACCTGCAGACCGCCACGCACAAGATACCAAGGCAGCTCTTCCGCATGGCACACTGGTGAATGAATGAATGGCTGGACGCTCCCTCTTTATTTATACTTCTTCAGAGGTACCTGGGCCCTGCCTCAAAACGTGTGGGCGTGGGCCAAAACTTGTGACCCAGGGAAGCTTCCGGACGTTTGGCCTTCTGGCCAAAACGTGTGGAACCCACAGCGTGGTCCAGAACCTTCCCCACGTGCAGCCCCGACCCCTGGTACTTGCTGACTGGACTGGCCTACAGGGACCTACGACCTTCTACAGCCTACAGACTTACAAACAGACTCTAGGCCTCAGTAGACTCAGATAGAGACTTCTAGAACAGACCTTCCTAAGCCTAACGGTAACAGACTTAACTCCTAATCTAAAGACCTAGGGATCGAGTCTTACACAGATCACTGGGCCTATGTACAAGGTACAGGGTAGGTCTAGGGATCAAATCTCACTCAGCACACAGGGTCAATGTACAGGGTTTGGGCACAGGTCTAGGGATCGAATCTCTGTGTCTGCAAATGTCGGGTCTGCTGGGTGAAACCATTTCACTTTGGAATATTGGGCTGGTACCTTCCAGACTTTTCTTTGGAGTGCTGCTGCATTTTTGGACCGTAGGACGTGACTGGTCATCGGGCACCTTTTCAGTTTGACCTCTGCCTCTTGGATACCCAGCGTGGCTACTTTTCAATTTTGACTGTCAGGGCCTATTCAGACTTGGGGACCCTGAAATTCGGATTTGGTATCTGCGACGTGATAAGGCCTTTCACTCTCGCCGGCCTAATTTCGAGGCCCTCCGAGAAAACTTCAAACTTTACCGATCAACTATGTTGACACCTCTACGAGCCCCCTCACAATAAGAAACAATGCGGGGCTATTTCTATCAACTCATCCCTTGTGAACCAGTGATCCTCCATGGGTTCCTGATAAGCAAATTGTACCTTACATTGTCGCTGGGGCCTCCCTCTGCGTCCGGACCTGTAGACATCTTCTGCCACTATCCTGTCCACATCATATCTACCATCCATATCAGGAGGGATCATAGATCTTTTGGAAGGAAAAAGATCTGAAATCAGTCTTCAACTTCACTTCCAACAGGCATGCATACAGATGGCGATGGCAGAACTTTCAAAAAGATGGAATTAGCCACAAGCGTGAGATAGTGCACTGTGCCCACACAGAAAACTCAGATATATGGTCCTTGCCCAGAGACTCAGTATAAGCCAACTTGTTACAGCTTGCAGCTATGGAGTCTGATCTCCCTTCTGAAGTCCCACCCGTACACCTTATCCACCATCAGACACTCGCACTCACTCTCACACAGATACACACACGCTAGGATCTACCCTGAATGTCTACGCGTGCAAGTCGGCCATGGAGGCACACGGGGATGTGGGCAGCTGCCGCTCAACCACAATCAACGTGGGCAGCCTTACGCATAAGAGGCACAGTAAAAGGGGAGCTGCAAGAACAATGAAAGGGGTACCCCAAGAACAACCAAAAAACTGTCTAATTATAAAATTGCTTTAATATGTTGGACATTTCAAATGCTCTCGTTGTCTGCAATAGGATAAAGACTGCTTTGATTCTGAATCTATTCACCTGGGTGGAATTGGGGCTGTTGTGGGGAAAATCTAAAACACACACACTTCATCAACAAGCTGGTGGCTATGGCCGCCGTCATCTTCCTCCTCTAGGTGCTGGCGGCTATGGCAGATGTTGACCTCCTCTGCCCTCTTCGTCATTTGGCACCTGCAGACCTCCAAATGCACAAGTCGCTTTAGCAGCTCTTCCGCATGGCTCACAGGTGAATAATTGAATGGCTGGGCGCTGCTACATTATTTATACCGTTTCAACGGTGGTGTAGTAACCCTGTTCAGAAGTAGCCTGGGGCCCAGAACTCAGCCCCAGGCAACGCAGACTGAGTTGGTCTGCGCTGGGCTGTGTGACCAAGACACGCCCAGGCCTGAGTCTGTCACGTTTGACTGTGTGACCTAACGCTGCACACAGGAAATTCAAAGGTCAAAGTCAACTGTAGAGTCAAAGGTACTGCACCCAGGCCCTTGGTTGGATACACTCACTTGTTGTGCGCAGGTACCCAGACAAGCATCCAGGCCGGAGGGAATTCGGTTTCAGACCAATCTGTCTTACGTCGATGCTGTCCTCACGCGTTGATGACGACTCTGGCTCAACGCTGTGAAGCTGGTTGAGCGCTGGCTCTGTGATGGCATTGTGTCTACGGCGACGCGCTGCTGGTCCAGCATGGTGGCTGGCTTCCACCTGTCTTCTTGGCATGCTGACATGGCAGCTGCCATGCGCTGTCGCTGACGTGGCTGCTGCCACGTGTACTACTGGTGGCTGATGTCAGTGCTGCCATGTATATTACTGGTTGACGAGGCGAAGCGATGTGACTTGTGTTGCTGTTCTGGTTATCGTCATTCAGGAGGTGATCAAGACTGTGGAGAGATCGTGGATACGTACCTGGTTGTCTTCATGTCGACATTATTCCAGCGCTAATGAGGGACCGATTAGACGTGCCACGTGGCACATTAAGGTTACTTCAGATACTCGTTCAGATCATTGATTATTGAGGTGGTGATTGTGGAGGGAGCCCGGAGAAGCAGTGGGCACTGTTCTATCTTCCCACTCAAGTCTTTTCTCCCTCTCATCTGCTTCGTCTGTTTATGTCTTCTTTTCTCCTGGGTATCTGGACACGAATATGATTATTGATAATCATCAGCTGGTTGACACTCATCTGGATTTGCATTGTTGACAATTGTCATCACGATCTGGATTCATTGCAGTGGTCTGGCCTGACTGCTGTCCCAGGCCCAAGATGTGCACAATACATGCCCAGTTGGGCAATGTATATGGAGCCAAGGATCCCCAGAGTGATGAAAAGGACTAGAATGGACAATGCAATGTCAGCGAAACATCAACAAGCAATGGACATCCCGATACATACAAAATAGCACAATGTAGCGCAGTGGAAGACTCAAAGATATGACCTGACCTGTCTGAGACTGACGCGACATCCCATCATACACCACACATGTGAGAGAGGGAAGAGGGACCGCATATGTGACGAGGCGGAGGTAGAGCAGCGAGGTCGGGGAAGTGAGAGGGAGGGAGTGAGAGCACTCACACACTCTCACTTGACACGGACTCGACACAACTCGACGGATGCAAACACAAGGTGGCAAAGTCGCAAAGTCGCAAAGTCACAATCTTGGTTCCGTACACAATGTCGCAGCAAGTCACACTGAAGCACAAGCACTGAGGCCGAAAACTGAATCCCCGAACTCAGTTTGAGTCCAGTCTCAAGTACCGGACTCAAGTTGAGTCCGAGGGCAAAAGTGCGATTTGAAACGGGGCTGCATTGAAAATCGAAGGTCTGAGCCTAGGCGCCAGAATGCCGGATGGTGCCAAGTATCGAAATTTGAAAGTGCCAGAGGAGGGATTTGAGAACGGGCGCCAACTAGAGAGTCCGCCAACAGTCACGAACCGGAGATCAAAGACTCGAAAATACAGCCTGGCGGGTGGTAACCCGCGGACCAGGGATCGAGCCCTGGCTGAGTCTGTAACAGCATACGCAGAAGAAAGGTCCCTTCTTGCACATGCACATGGGGGGAGATACCACCGATGAGAGATGGGGGGAGAGGAGAGATGAAGATGGAGGCGAGGGAGAAGACCAAGATCGCGATAGCGAAGTCGAAAAATAGTCCTTTGCTGAATGTCTAATCAATGTTTGCCACAAAAATGTCGAATCAAATCCTTGGCAATATGCCCGATGTAACCTCTGCGTGTAATCTCTCGCTCTCGGAAGGAGGAGGAGGAGGAGGAGGAAGGAGGGAGATGATGGAGGGCGAGATGAGGAAGCAGCAGCAGATGTCGTCCTCCTCTTTGTCTCACCTGGCTGAGTCCGTAACAACATACGGAGAAGAAAGGTCCCTCCTTGCACATGCACATGGGGGGAGACACGACCGATGAGAGATAGGGGGAGAGGAGAGATGAAGATGGAGGCGAGGGAGGAGACCAAGATCGAGATAGCGAAGTCGAAAAATAGTCCTTTGTCGAATGTCTAATCAATGTTTGCCACAAAAATGTCCCGATGTAACCTATGCGTGTAATCTCTCGCTCTCTGGAGGAGGAGGAGGAGGAGGAGGAGGAGGAAGGAGGGAGATGATGGAGGGCGAGATGAGGAAGCAGCAGCAGATGTCGTCCTCCTCTCTGTCTCACCTGGTTGAGTCCGTAACAGCATACGCAGAAGAAAGGTCCCTCCTTGCACATGCACATGGGGGGAGATACCACCGATGAGAGATGGGGGGAGAGGAGCACAAAAATGTCGAATCAAATCCTTGGCAATATGCCTGATGTAACCTTTGCGTGTAATCT